>JAOUZG010018166.1:876454-921832 GCA_026289955.1 Argiope argentata | reverse complement strand
AGTAAAGCCTTCGTTATTTAATTACTGTTGGAGATTAGCTACCATTCTATTCACAGCCATTCACTACTGATATTTTTCTGAATCTTGATGGTATCCAAATGTAAATTTATTTTTAGCTGTTCTGTATATATGATTTCAAAACCCCGAAAAAAACGTAGATTCACTAATGCTAATCAATTGCTGCAGATATTTATACTTTCTATTAACACAAAATACCGAAAAACATTATTGCGATGCTTTTACGTAATTGGCCGACATTCACAATGATGGCAAACATCGTAAAAATATATTTGAATATATTGCACTAATAGGAGATAGTGTAACATCAATTTATTAATTTTAATATTTAATACATTCACTTACCGGCTGTTTTTCATTTTACTTATTTTTTTTCTTATTCTGTCTCTCATTCTGTGAAAATAATTCTAATTCTTATTTAATAAGATAATTTAATTGAAATCGTAATAATAATTTAATTGAATAATTATTAAATAATTAATTGAATAATTAGATAATATAATTTAATTGAAATATTAATATATAATTTAAGTGAAAAATTATCCTTTCTAATAAGCAAAGAATGATCTGAGAATTATGGAAATAAATAAGAATTTTTTATATTTCCAGATATACCTACTCTACAGAAATATATATATAGCAAATTACTCTTTGCTATACATGATTTTTAATTTAAAATGTAAGAAATGGGTACTTACGCATTAGACCGCCGATGTTTGTTGCGAAATTTGAAGGTGTCACCAATGAGTTACTAACCCACCAATAATGGTATAAAACTGCCATTATTTTTTTAAAAAAATTTCAAACATTATCTGTCCTCTGCCACTTTGTTGGTTTTGTTAACGCCGACGGTTTATGGCCTAATTTGAATCCGTCTCCAATGAGTTACTAATCCGTTGACGTCGACGGTGTAGTACGTAAGTACCAAAATGTATGTACCTGTTTTGCATAGCATGTACCATTGTTGATGGAAGTTATAAATCATTACCATACGTGAAACATAACTAACCTAAACCAATTTCTATTTCATGAATTTCTCGTCAGACATTTAAATTGCCTTCTTTGTAAAATGTGAATACGATCTTATTTTTTTACATATCCAAAATTCAAAAATAGTTTAAATGCTTCACAATCTGCTCAAACATAAAGCGCATGGATATTTTTTTATGCAGGAAACCTTAAATAGCCGCAATTAGCAGTTTCGCGAGACACACGATGTATTTTTGATGTGTATCGAACCAAGGTCACGCGCTATTCCTTTGGAGGTGTTTATATTTTCCCTTCTGAGAAAATCCTCGATAAATTCATTGTTGTGAAAAACACACACCATCTGAAGAGAGCATAAAGAAGGCTTTGGCAGGTACATCGAAACGGAAAACACCTGTTATACTAGTGGGGTTACAAACTATCTGCTGTTTTGTGAGAGTAGTTGTAACGTGCTATTCTGTAACTTTCTTACTACTAGCCTAGCCCAATCCAGCCTTTATATAAGTTCTTTACTAATGAGCCGTTCCGGGACCAGTATTTTTTAGAAAAAGGAATTTAGGTTGTAAAGTAGGGACATTCTTAGTGATAATTTGGCTTACATTCTACTCTTTTTCTAAACTACCCAATAATATACTTTCATGGCCGGTTGGGCCGTTTTAGTAGTGAAAGGCTATAATAATTGGGTGCGTTAGGTCAAACTGTTCTTTGTTAGCAAAAGATATTTTAACACACTTTTGTAAACATACACAATATTTTTAACTCCTGACTATTTCTAAAAGATATCATTATATGTTATTGGACATTTCATGTTAATAAGGTTATATTAAATGAATTGGCCAAACATAAAACAAAGCTCATAAAACAGATTGTAGAGATAGAAAGTTGACAATTCGTAAGACCTGGTCTCTAACTCCCCTGTTAACTTTAAAAAATCGTTGTCTGCAGAAGTCCTTCCTACGTCAAACAAAAAATCCAGATCATACATTTTAGCAGCAAAATGTTAATACTCTGATACTCGCCGTTGCTTCACATTGTGAATTTTATTTGTTCTCATGAAGATAATCATACTCAATCATCGCGTTTTAACTAGATATTAAGTGACCCACGTGATGGAAAATGATTTTTTTCTATTATTACAGTAAAAATAAAGATTAAAATGAAATGCATCTTCTATACATATTTCGACGTATCATGTCAGAACATATTTCCTTGAAAGGCCAACTTTATTATGCAGGTTAAGTTATATTTATATTCATTTTAATTGTTTCGTTGAATTAATCACTTTGGTATTTCAAAAGATCCAAAAAAATGGTCTCGCATTTATTGTTAAAAAAATACCACTTTTCCCATTTATTTCATTTCATATAATCACGTGCTCAAAATATTTTTCTAGGTTTTATTTACTGCAGTCATAACCTTATTTTTTTTAATCAGAGCTTTTGTAAATGCGATGGCAATGCTTTACTAAAAGCTGATTTTTTGAAATGTTCGTGCAGATAATAAAATTTTTATTTTTCGCCTACGGATTTTTGTTGACGCCAAAAACTTCATCCCAAAAACAGTATCATGTTATGGCATGATAATAAACTAAATTATATTTTTGCGCAATTAGATTTTCTATTTGCACAAACTTGTGTAAATGGAATCTTATTTTTCAGAGCATCAGTAGTTTTGGGGATATTAAATCGAATAATATTTTTTATTAACAACCATAAAAATGATTTCATCTCTATAAACGCTTGGTATATGCGCTAAACTAAAATAAAATAAATCACTGACGTTTTTAAGGGCATTACCTGCTCATCCAAAAAGTTGAAAAATACTCATTATCCGCCAAAGAGATATAACATTCGAATGTTGCTCAAAAATAGAATTTATTTGTTTTAGGAACATATTATAGCTCTAAAGCTTTCTTATATTCGAATTGTTTTGCATTTCCTCTTCCAACATATGTTTTAGTCACTAATGAGTTGATACACTTTTAAATGTACGATGAATTATGTATTATATATATTTCTCCTCTTTGACTTAGCCCTCATTTGAGTATTTATCACAAATAATTTCAAAAAATTTTCTGCCCTTTTATTCCTTTTAAAAGTTATTAGTATATTGAACAGTGTATCTGTATGTATCTTTAACATGGAAAGACAAAAAAAACCCCCCTTTTTTTTAGTTATTTTGACACCTTGTATATCGATCATTTTACGCATAATCTTATGATGTAAAAAAATCTGATTTTATTTATGGCTTTTCTATGAAAAAATATTTTTTTGAATAGAAGTGTGTCATTTTTATGGCCATTCTTATTTTCGCAGCAAACAATATTAGCCCTAGGTTCCAACAGCACTTTTCAGACCCCCAAGTATAACATTAGTTTATTTTATGAGTTACTGAACTAACGAATTCCTGAGGAAGACAAGTTGAAATACACTCTTGGGAAACATTTTATGATCTGCTCTGAAATATTGTTTTCTTAAAGCTCTAAAAAAACTTTTTTTCACTATACTATACAAAATGTCTTGAAGAATGATCTTATTAGAAAGCTAGTAGAAAAGAAATTGAATTTTACACAAGCAATAAAACAGGATGTTTTTCAAGCTAAAAAATGCATCTGCTTTTTCATGATGCTTAGGAAATTGGATGCTTGAAAAACATTTTCCATACTGCAAGCATAGTTGAAATTGTAGAAACAGTGTTTTTAAAAAATGATTCTTAAATGAAGCTTATTTTATATTTTTTATAAACCTTAAAATATTTCCTATACTATATTTATGAGAATCACTAAAATTTTTTTTCAGTAAATGAATTAGAGAAATAAAATTCGTATATTAGGAATGATGCATTACGTCATCATTTGAAATGCTCAAAAATCCAACAAATATAATATTAACTCATTTTCTTTGAAATCTCCAATTTCTTAGAAAATGACAATTTATCTTCCTTAAAGCTATTTTCTAATACGTTATATTTGTGAAATTGCTCTGATTTTCAAAGTTATGTTATATGAAGTTATTGATTTAATTTTAAAGAAACATATCAAAATATTCTGCAAAAAAATAATTGTGGATGCAATGAATCTAAATGTACTTTGAATTTTGTTCTATATTTGGCAATTTTATACAAGAATTTTTAAAATTATTAATTTAAAATTCTTTTTTTCTTTACTATCAACCGAAATCCCACGCCTGTATCTTTTAATTTTTAACCTAAAAATTATTCGTATTATGGCATATAGAAATAGTTAGGTATAATATTTTATGTATATTCTCCAGAATGTATATAAAAAATGGCAACATACATACATTTGTATATCGTACAATTTTTTAATTCTTATATTCAAAATTTTAAAATATTTTAGATCACTCAATGCTAATTTAAATAGCATCACTATACATAAATGATGAAAAAGTGATTAAAGTTAGAATAAAGAGTTATACAAAAAATTAAATTAAATCTCGAAATATATATATAATTTTAAGATGAACTAAAAATATTTTGTGCAATATTTTCCAAAAGTTAAGAGGTAAAATTTAAAATCTTTTTACCCCCATTTCAACTTAAAAAAAACTTTTTACAGCTCCATTAATTCATCAGGGCGGTAAGGAACCTTTGTACTAAATTTGGTTCTATTTTATCAATGGTTGTTAATTAATATAAGGTTCAAACAAATAAGCTAACACAGTAATAAAGATACAAACATTCAACTATACATGTATACATAGATTAAATTTTATTTAAAATGTTTTTTTTTCTTGAATGAGATTAATATTCAAAAACTCAGGTTTTAATTTTATTTCATTAATATGATGCAAGATAAATGGTTGCAATAATAAACTTTCGCATATTCCCTCTTCAATTTATCTCTTTGTCACTTTTCTTAATTTTGCATTAATATGATGTTATTTGTGAATAAAAAATATGTTACTGTTAATAAATATTGTTAATATTTGTAGATAAGTAACAATTTATTCTAGCTTAAACACTTGATGGTAATGAATAAAAAAAGTAATAGATCAGGGAGTGAAAGCAAAAAAATATCTCCATTAAAAAAAACGATAAGAAAAATAACTTATGGTTTTCACCGAATTTTAAAGAAAAAGAAATGAATGTACAATTCGTGAAATGTGCCATTTTTTCTTTCAAATTGATGTTGGCGCACTGGCTAAAAATTATTATTTTTTAGAAAATCATTTTTATTATAAAAAAAATTTCAACCAAACCCCAATTTGCTTGAGTTTTGCAGGAAAAATGTTTCCCATAACTATTATAACAAATTCTGAAAAATGTGACTCATTTTATGGGCGATGTTTCACAGAATTAGCGGCAAGGAGACAACGTGAAGCCAATGCTGAGTTGGCTGCTATTGTTCTACGGGGATATATTTGACGAGATTTCCTTTATGCACATGATAGAATTTCTGGCCAGATAGTGTTGTTGAATGCGAGTGCCAGATACCTGTGGACACTTCATCAACGGGCTTATGTATATAATCAAAATTAAGCAGCTAGAAGTGGATAGCAATGATGAGCTGATAGAAAAACATAGCCAAAGATGTCGGAGAACTTACGGATCTGCTGTCTGTGTCACTTCAAAAGGTTGTAGATGACAATAGGTCAGGAGAGGAGGAAATAATAGGACGATCAGAGCAAAACCCTTCTAGTCAAATCAGATGGACGATGAAAGCATGGGAAATTATTACTTTGTATTTTGAAAAACATCACTCTGATATGCCAGTATAGCTCTTTGAGCAACAAACTAATTTAACGATAATGCTGTCACATTTTTGGGAAATTCAGAAGTGAAGCTAAAAACAACGGTCTTTAAACAATTTTCTTCTAAAAATGTTGTATTATAAACAAAACAACATATTATATATTTGTTTCTATATTTTTTTCGTCGTGGAGCGTATTGTCCTATTTATATAGATTCATTCGTGGAAAATCTTTTTGTTTAACGAATCCTTCGCATTATGAATAATATTCAGGAGCTAATTCTAATCGTTTAATCGAGATTCCGCTATAAATACAAAATACAAAACAAATGCACAGTATTTATTTTGGAACTATGCATAAAATTTCATTGATTTAGCTGGTGTCGATTTTTAAATTCTGTGCTCATGTGCATGGACAGATCAGTTAATAGCCATATATTTTTTTTTACTCACATCTCTGTTATAGACAGCAGTTATTTTTATCTTGAAAAAAACTGTGATTTAAGCAATAATTTTCGTACATAAAAGATTTTGTTAACGTTCATCAAAATATTGAAATGCAATTTATAAAACAATCATTAACCATATTTTGAGATAATAAATATTTTTTTCTTTCCTGTTAAATATTTCTTATATATGAGTAAGAAATTATCTTATAAAGGTGTTTTTTTTCTTTCTACTTATTGACAAAAATGAAGGATTTGTTAATTAATGACTGTTACTCATTTTTACACTGTTTTTCATTTAATTTTTTTTTTACATATTTGTAATGATGGAATTTCATTTTTCATTGCTTTTCTGTAATGAAGACATTTAGTAACCTATTTTTTTTCATTTATTTGCTCGATTGCGTTGAAACTTTGCAATCTCATATTTGAATAATGTTTCAATTTCACACACGTGGTGGCATCTGGTAGAAAAATAAATAAAACTGATCTCAGGATTTCATTATATTTAAAATAATAAATTAAAATATATGGACGTTAAAAGGGACCAAATTTGATATATTTTTTTCTTTTTCGTAAAGCAATAAAAAAGGTGTTTTAAAAGATTTTTATACTAAAGGTCATGTATTTCCTTATCTTTATATAAATCAAAAAACCAAGTCGCAAATAATTTTAAAAAAATGTTTCCATTGTATCTATATTCAAATCACAGTCTTTGTTTATCTTTTTATGATCGCAGAATTGAATATCTTATAAGGCGTTTCACTATAGCTGCTGCTTTCATTAAAATAGTTTTATCAGGTGTTGGTATGTTGAAGGTTCCTCGTAGGAGGTCATGTGTGACATTTCTATCGTTTTTATCACAGGGCGTCATTGGAAATCGGATAACGTCTTTGAAAAGAATGATTGATAATCGCATCCAAACAATAACTATAGGGGGCGATATTATTATTTTTTTACCACTCGCTTAGCATATTTTAGTCATTAAGTGTATAAAAAAACTGCCAGATATCATGAAAGAGGAGATAGTATTCACATTTAAATTCCTTCTAAACAGATAAAAAATATCTTTGAAGAAAGAGTCAGAGATATTATTCATGTGATTTGGATAGAAATTCAATCGAAAGATGTTTGAATATGTGGCCCTTCAATGAAGAAACTAATTAAATGGACGGGGGTCCTTATCTGTCCAAGTTAAATGAGTAAAAATATAATTGAAGAACAAATGAAACAATAATTATAAATTTTAAAATGGAATCTTCTACATTATTATTTTTAAGTCATTATTTATCTTAATTTAAGTCTTTAACCAATTGAAATCGGTTTTAAACTATCACGAGAATTTTCATTCGGTCTCCATCCCTTTCTCTCTCTATGTCTATATATATATATATATATATATATATAACCTTCCGTGCGTGTGTATATGACTGCAGTCTTTCTATACGGCTGAACCAATTTTGATGAAATTTTTTGTGTGTTCAAAGTGGATTCGGGAAGGCTTAGATTCACAAAGTTTTTAATTTCGAATTTTAATTCATTAAAAATTAAGCGAAATTTAAACTTTTTTGCGATAACTTCAGAAAATATAATCACACAAAAATGATTTTTAAATCAAATTGAAATTCAAAAAATTATTTGTATTGACTTAATATTTTTATCTACAAATTAAGTTTTTATGTGTAAGGAATTTTTAAATAAATATTTTAATTATATTTTTCAACAATTTATTTCGTGTATAATAGCAATTTAATCCACACGAGCACGGTAAAAAATTATTTTTTATCACTTTGTTGCCATTACGTTGGTAAAAACCTCTGAAGAAACGATAACTTAATTATTACTGCAAATTAAATCCAGAAAAATGTAATTTTTATCCTGTGAATCTAAGGATTGAAATAAATATGAAATTTTCTAAAAAAGATAACACAAGATAAAGTCTTCTTTAATCGTTACCAGTATCTTATTAATTCAATAAATCCACTTCATGAAAGCAATCATGCTATAATTCATGCATAATGTTCAGTCAAATCTAGAGCCAACGACCAATTTGTAAACATTTATTAATAGGTACAGATACTCTTTAATACTACAATTAAAATGGTCTAAATAAAAAAATAACTACATTTTATATAATTTGGGTCAATAAATGCTCTGGTGAATTAAAATTTAGTGGTACGGATAGAACAAGATAAATGACTATCAAAACTTGAAGTTAAAAAAATTTTGCTGGAAAACTCTTTATGAGACTAAGATATATAAAATATTATTTGAACATTTCAACAATTATACAGGCGAACACTTGGTCGCAAATGGCAAATAGTGCATATATATTATGATAATTTTTTAAACTTTCATTTTCATTTTTTCTAACTGGTAACAAAGGTTTGGAAAGAGACCGATTTTGAGTTGAACAGTTATGATGCCATAGTTCTTCATCGGCCTTTTAAAAATGTATCTACTTTCCAAGAAGCATGCTTAATAATAAATCAATACTGGTAAAAGCCGGCAAAAATATTTTTTGTCCGTAAATTACAGAGACATCAAAACTTCCTAACCTAAACAAGATCATCTCCACAGATGATAATAAATGATAAATTCTAATATGAATTGAGTCAAAAATTGAAATCGAAATTCAAATACACTCCGGAAAAGTTATTTGAAACGAGTATGAATAATTTAGATTTAATATCAAATAATAAACTCACTACTTAGCATTAAAAAAATTGAATTTATATTAATACGAGTCAAAAAGAAGAAATAGAAATTGTATCGAAGCGAAAGATTTAACGTATCGAAGAAGATTATCTTTAAATACCGAAATACCAAAGAAGCAATCTTTTTAAATTTTGATTTTAAAGGGGGGGGCAGGAAGAGGGTTTTTCCTCTTTATTAAATAATTAAAAGATAGACTCTATCTCTTTTGAATGTCTTTGAGGGTTGTATTGCTTATTAACAATAACTCAAACCGTTACAGGAAAGACGATGCAATAGAATATCAAAGAAAAATTAAAACAATGTTGTTTAAAAAATGGAAAACTAGTATAGCCAAGGGAGAATCAAAAATTTAAAATGTTGAATTTTAAAGATATTTGCGTCGTCTGTAAAAAAAGTTCAAAAATTAATTACACAACTACAAATGAACAGAAATGCTTCTTTATAACAAAAACTTTCACCGTTTAGGATTTTAGGCTTCCAAACCGCTGAGTTTGTGCATTTTCATAAACAATATCTTCTTTTAATATTTTTAGATCCGATTTTTCAGTATCTCTATTATTAATCTTTTTGATTTTCAGTTACTCTGTCAGTCTGTCATTTGCTTCCCTTTTTCTTTATTAATTTCCATTTTCACTTACTTTTACCTATTCCCCTTATTTTCAGATAACGTAATTCTGGACAGAAATGTTGAAGATACCAAACTGAGTTTTAGAGGGTTGAAATATTAAAGCTAAGCCACTAAGACAAAAGATGCAAAAAGACAGACTTTCCTTACTCTTATATATGAGCTTCCCAAAAAAAACTTGAGTCACTAGAGTATGTTAATGCATTTTTAATAAATCAATTGTCTTGTAATAAGAATGGTGTGTGCGTGCGTGCGTGCGAGAGAAAGAGAGTGTGTGTGTGGTTTACGCCCTAGTTAATATATATTTATATATATAGTACCAAGTTTAGAATATAACTTAAAAGATGAGAATAGGCATCCCAAATTTATTTGTCTTTAATATTGTATTAGACATTTAATTGATTACAAATTAAGTTGAATTTTGATCTTTCACCTCGATAATTTTCGAAAATATTGCCCTTAAAATTATACACAATTTCAAAATTAAAAAATCGTCTTTTAAGTTATATTAATTGAGTTATTGAGAAATTTTTTTCTGAATTTTCCCGATTTCATAAAAATAATCTTTTTACTTATTCTCAAAAATAGATTGTTCTGAAATTTAAAAAAAAATTGTTGCTTACATAGCCTTAATATTTTCAAAAAATACATGGCTGAGGCAATTACATTTTTCTTATTATTGTTATAAGATTAGTATCTATTAAGAAGATTGTAAACAAAGACGAAAACATATGTAAAACGATTCAAATAACATGGTTTTAATGCCTGATAGTTTTCCGAAATCATGGACATGAATGTGAAACTATACGATTTAATTGGATTAAATATAATCATTCTTCGGCAAATCAGCTGGTAGTTAAAGAAAAATATTCATGAAAAAGAAAGTTTTATGGAAAATATTAAAAAAATAAACTCAGTCTCAGAAATGGAAAATATTTTAAACAAATATAATTAGCAATTATACCTGGAGATTATACCACGAACTTCTCCATCCGATCCTTCTCAATATTTTTTCACAGAGGAGAGGTTGTTGTTAGAAAATAGGGTAGTTTCCAATTTATTTATAAAGATGAAATGCTTCAATTTTTATTATTGTTGAGGAAATGTGGTGGAGATGTATTTTTATTTTATTGTGGATGAATTCTAAATCATCATTTCATTTATTTTTCAAAATCATTTTAAGAAAGAAGGATGAATTTCAACATGAAAATCGAAGGAAGAACCAATTATATTTTAATACCTGTGCAAATACAGTTAGGTCAATACGTTTTTAAACGATAGTGCATTCAGCCTTAACTACAACTATAAGCATTAACTTCATAATGCTGAAGGTCCTAATAATCAGTTCACAATGGATGTCGGAAGAGCCTTTATATCCCAACAACCAGCCGTTCTTTTTCGTTAAGTATGATTTACTTACACCCGAGATGCATTCTCTGCTTATTATATGCAGTCACCTAAATTGAGATTTTAGGAGTCTTTCTGAGAATACTCAAAAGATATCTGAGCATATACATGCTTCTACGTATGTATATCATCTATGTGAGGGCTTCATTTTTGTATCAACCTCTTAACAACACGGGATGTTATTGAAGATTTTTTAGAAAATATAGATTTTACTTATCTTTTTAAAAGTAATTCGTATATTCCATTATTCTGATGTACCTAATTTTGGGTGCGCTTAGCAATGAGAATGTTAAACAGGTTTGGGTCCACTCAGATATGCAGAAATATATTAATTATTGTCAATACCATTGAATAAAAAGACATCGGATTCGATAAAATTATAACATTAATTCATTGAATTAATTTAATAAGCACAAACAACAGGAAATTATAAATGTTCCAAGATTAGAATTGAAACACTCATAAAAATTGTATGAAGCATTAGTAGTATGATTGGTTTCTTAATATATTCATATTCATTTGTATGAAATTTATTGTAAACAATTGTATTGAAATTATATATATATATATACTTTAACATGTATGTACTCTATGGTCGTTAAATACAACTTCTTTTATTTAGAGAAGGACATTACCCAAGCTTCCATTATTATTCTATTATAATTCTATAATATTTTAATAAATGCTTTTAATTCAACTTACTTCATAATTATTTTGGGAATTTTCAATTTTACCTGAATAATGGAAGACTGTTTATAAAGGTAAAGATAATTATCGTAGTTATAAAGAATTATTTTTGTTACTACTCCCAAAGGCCATTACCGAAGAATGCTCACCTAAAAGAAATATCGAGTGAAATAAACTATGTCTAAAGTAGCTTCAATAGCAAAGAAAAAATACAGAGATTCTTCAAGACAAATGACACTCACCAAAATGGTTGAAAATACGCTAGGTTATCTGGTCCTCTTAGATACAAGTGGCGAATTGTTCTTGGAGATCAGACGGTAATCTGGGTTTCATACCAATAGATTTGAAACAATTATTTTTACCTCAAAACAGAAATAGTAGAAAGAAGAGAAAAGGAATATGAATGGTATACATATTCTTATTCAAAATAGAGAACAAGAATATGAGTAGAATTCATCCTGGAAATCTGGATCATAATCCATTTTTTTAGTCATAAATGTAATGTGCCGAAAATTCAAATGGAAAAAAGATCCAACGATTAGTTATATTATTTTATTATTTCAAAAAAAAATTAAACTCTTAACTTCTACTGTAGAGATATTTTAATAAATTTTAAACATTTTTACAAGTATTAAAAATAATTGTTTATCGTAATAGAAACCTAGGTTCATGTAACCACGTATTGTAGTTGGTAGGCTAAATTTTGGATAGCCCTTTTAGACATTGCACTTGTTAACGACGACGTCATTAAATTATTTATCTTTATTTTCCTCTGTTCTGTTGTTTGCGTTATTTGCGCTCTCAAATAGTCTTAAACAGTAAATTATTGTTTTAAATAAAATCATCACTTTCTAACATTAAAATACCTTCCAAAGTGTAGAAGTTAGAAATTTTTTTTAATCTGAATTGGGACATCCTATATTTATGGATAAAAATATTAACTTTGATTTCAGTTTCCTATGTGGATATTAATCTCATATTTGTTCACTAGATCTCCTTAGAATTTTTATATGAATTTCTTTTAATAGGAATCATTCTGCTTGTTCAGTAAATTTTTTATATAATTTACAGAACAAGCAGAATGATTTATTTTTTACTAATGAAATATTAGTCCAAAGTCTTTGAAATATATATCACAAATCTTTGTTTATGATCTCCCTATATTAGAAACATAAGAAATCTGTATTTCATGACAAAGATTTCAGAGCGCTTTGAAGAATTTAACACACTCGATAAGACGTATGTAAACACCGTAGAGCAACAAAGCAAAAACCAATAAAAACCAACAAAAATGTATTGGTACTTTCAAATAATTACCAATAAATTTATATTAGACGCTAATGTATGAAGTTAATAAATATATTGGTAAATAATTTTTTAATAGATATATTTTTTCGGATTTAAAGATTTTATTATGATGCGAATTTCAGTAATCCATAAAAATGAGAAAGAAACTGCTTGCTATAAATAAATACTGATTAAACACAAAATTCTTTATAAATAGCTAATTCATTCAACGAAAAGGAATATCTAATGGTTTGCAGAAACATCAGTGCCTGAACGGAACATAAATAGCGTTGAAAGACCTTTTTCTTAAAACATCATTTCAGATGAACCATTAACTCGTTAGTATTTAATATCTTCTTTAAAAGAACCGTATTTTCCCTTTTTTCAATCTTAATTTGATTTTATTCTCGATTTAATAAGTTTATATTTGAATACAATAAATATGAATAATGATGATTACTAGTGAAGTCCTTATTGATGAATTACTGAATTTTTTTCCACAATATTTAATCAAAACTATTTCTTTATCAAACTGACATTTTAAACGCTTCTTTGTCTTGTATTATTTTCCATTATTCATTTTCCCATTATCTATTTTATATGCCCTTTTTATCATGATAACTAATCTATGCTCATAGCATTAAAATAACGTATGAAATTTTACAAAGGAAAAAATACGAATTTTAAATAATGCAAGATTTTTCCCATTCTTACATCAGTTTTGTGTCATATAAAATTGACGCAAGACACCCCACCTTTTGCTCTGGTTTTACAAAATGATATAATAGAATCGTTTCAAGAATTAAAAGGTATTTTTTCACACAATATCGAATTGAAAATTAAAAAAAAATCAAACTACATAAGTAAAACACACACACACACACATACATGCATATATATATATATATATATATATATATATATATATATATATATATATATATATATATATATATATATATATATAATTTTATTCCAATGGAGTTTGGAGCTTATTCATCATGTAGATTATACGAAACTTGAAAAAAATATTAATATAAATTTAATTGGAAAATTATAAGGTGGCTATAAACTGTTCTTTTACTTCAAAAAAAGTCTTTATTTACATATTTATTTATTTTTACTTTTCTCGTGATTAAGTTTACTTTGTTATTCTAAATAAAATTTTTATGAAGAGCATTTGCATATAATTTAAAAAAGATTTTCCATTGTTTTTAATTAATAAAAAATTCTAAATAATATAAATAGTATATTTCCCATCTCTTACTTAAGGTTCGCAGTAGTTATTTTAAAAATAATGCCAGTATTTTCAAATCATGCATACCTACATATATAACAACTTTTATCAAGTGTGTCGAAAAATAAAAAGGTTTGAAATTAACTCCAATTTATCTTTTTATAGTGAGGCATGATTTAAAAAAAAACTTATCTTTAAAAAAGAAGTCCATTCACAACAGAGCACATAAGTAAAACGATTTTTTAGACATATTTTTATAGGGGAGTCAAGAAATCTTTTTTGAAGGAATGCGTTAAGTAATTAAGATTTTAAGCCCTGGTCTTGCACACGGAGGACTGTATAAGCATGAGTTTTTTTTAAGCGTTTCAGAATTTGATTTTTTCAATGGGATTTTAATTATAAAATAAGAGAACATTTCAGTATTAAGTAATGCCTGAAATATGAAAGCAATGAAAATCCTCTCAGGACATCTTGTAATCCAGAAACTATAGGGAGCCAGATAAGTAAAGGAAACAGAATATTCCACACCATGATTCATCCATTTCAACCTCGAAGGCGGTTTGAGGATTTTATATAAATTATCTTCTTATATTTGCATAAATATTCATGGATTTTAATTCTCTAATCAATCTTTAACCATTCTATTTATATTTAAAATTGTTTTGGGTGATTTTCATCGAATACGTATGGAATGAATATTTCATAATTTGATTCTTGTTGTACTATAATTATATTCATATTTTTTTAATGAAAGAAGTGAAATATAAAAAAAAGCTATGGTTTAAAAATTGAGTGCAGTTTTTCAAATATGCAGTTTTTTCAAATATTAATTCATTAATTAAATTTAAATTTTTTATACTTTAAATACAATTTAAGCAGTTTGTAATGAAAATTGAATTCAACAGACAGTAGCTCAATCTGCAAAACGCAAGGATTTCAGTATTTTTCGCTGGAAGGTGAAGAATGTGAGTTGAGTTGTTGCGAAAATCAATAATTTTTTAAATAATTTATACACATTAATTGTAATTGTTTAGTAAAATGTAATTAAAGTAAAAATTGACCTAAGTAATAATTGACCTACGTAAGACTTAATTTTACTTGCATTATATTACTTGTTGTTTTTCTTCGTAGCATTTGTATTTAGATATTATTCGCCTATATTCAACGTAACGTCTTAATGTTTTATACACAAAAATATACACATTGTTTTATGCACGTTTCAAGATACTCTTCTTTCATTTCAATAACTTTGCATAAATTTGTTTTTTGGCTTTTGCATTTGAGATAAATCAAAAACTCGAAATTTATAGCTTGGGAGGCTGAAATATGTATCTAGATATATTTTACTTTGCAAATATCTTTACGAATACCTTTCTCGGAGTCACTTATGCAGAAAGTCTTTCTATATATTTTCCCTTTCAACTATACGAGCTCATCTCATTCTGCAGGTGAAACGCTCAGTAATAGGAGCGATGCGAAAGTCTGTCTTCTACTATATTCCCTCGCACATCAGATTTTATACTGAAAGTTAGACATATTCATTTTTCATATATTATTATATCAAAGTATTCTTTAAATTTCTGCCCTTATTAAATGACTGTCTTCTGTAAAGTTTTCAACACTAAGCAGGTTAATTCCTTCAAAAAATTCAGATTGTATGACAGTATCTTACAATTGCGAAATAGTTTTTGGCCTAATTTAAAATTTTATTTACATAGAATACTAAAGAGTATATATTGCGGATTTTTCACATTATATACAAAAACTAAGCTTTTATATTTTGAACTTTTGAATTTCATTGACCATTTGAATGAAAATATTGTTTTAAAATAGAATTGTTTTCTGTTAGAATAGAAAATCTGTTGACAAATTATGTTTTTAATAACTATAAGACAACGCAAATCCTTTTGATTTACGAATTATTTAAAATTTTCAATATCATACACATTCTCATGGAAAAAAAGGTAGAAACAACTTTATGAATATGTAATTTCAAACCACGATTTAATTCAATATATTTTTGTTTCTTGACATACTACATAATATATAGTGCATGTATGTTTCCTTACGGGAAAAATTAGGGTTTGGATAGACTGAATTTTTGTTTTTATAGTCTGTTTGAATGAAAATATTGATGAAAAATGTTATTCTCACTTACCACTTGAGATTTACACATCTCAAAAATGGGAGACGAACACTTTCCAGCAGAGCAATTGATGGTAGAGAATTACGTGGATTTGGTTACCACGTAACAGGGACGAGCGTACCTCCCACAGTAGAAGTTGAATCGTGGTCAAGGATGGCCTGTAGGACCCCCCCCCCCCAATGCTTCATTTATTACAATTAATTCGTGTGCCTCAGGACGGATCAGATTTGTCAAATTGTGATTACTTGTCAGTTAGAAGATATTTTGATCTGTATTAAGAAAGAATCAGTTTACTGGTTACTTAGACTTCCTTAGGGAGATACGTTTAATCAATATTTTATTTCTTCATTATTGTTGTTTGCAAATGTTGAGGAATGTGATGCAGGACGTTTCTGAAAGTAAATGGTCTGAGATTTTTAGTTTAAAAAAACGAGATTCAAGACTTCCCAAGCTGAAGTATAGATGATCTGAAAACTTTTGTATTACTGACCTGAAAATAGCATTGCCTTCATGCTCTGATGCTATTTTCTCTTTGAAAGAGAAATCACTCGTAAAAAAAGGAAACGAAAAAAAAAAAAGAATATCGCAATCCTTAATAGTCTGCTTGTTAAATTGCTTTCTAGTGGGCACGCAAGACTTCTCATCAGAATACTAGGATTTTCTTTTTCAAAGCACATATAATGCACATTTGCAGTCAAACTGTTACATTACAAACCTTTTATAAGCGACAAACAAATAATATATTGTACTAAATTTCTTTTTTAATTGTAGTTAATGCCCTTTTTTTCAGATTTGAAACGTGAATTGCGTTAGAATGGTGAAATAAAAAGCAATCGTATCTGATATTGATTATGGTATAAATATAGTTATTAAATTATCTGTCATATTATGCATATATTACCATGTTAGTTTAATATTTTAGATGGAAGATCTTCAAGCTTTAAAATTATTATTTTTCTTTATATTACATATCTAATATTTTTTTTAACCTGGCAAATCCTTGCATCAATAAAAAACACCTTTACAATAAATGAGGTTAAAAGTAATTTGCTATGGGGGAAAATATAACTAAATAACTTGCTTTATATGCAATTTTAAAAGAGAAAAAATAAATGCTTCGAACGCTTTATTAGTGAGTATTCAGTTAGATGTATCATTCTTATTCAGTAATATTCGTATAGAAAATTCGCTATAAGGTCTTCACATCCTAATAATGTAAGTGTCGTAATTAAAAGAAATATTTTTTAACAAAATGCATGCATTTATATTGTTATTAATTAGATAAAATTATTTAATATACGATTATATATTTTGCGCTTAAAATCACATAAAAATATACGCAGATGCAAAAGCGATTTAGAGTAAGAATTATTTAACACATTCTAAGAATGCAATTCAAAGTACATTTTAAGGATTTTCCCAATACTCAACAGTCTGTACAAAATAAACGAACAGTTAAAGGATTTGCTTTTCCATTTCGAACATTAGAATGATAAATTAGGATTTTTCAACCATTCTTCTAATTGGCACTTACAACATAATAATAAACACATTCGTGTTGACAAGTTTGACATAATATGATACAATAACTCTCACCTTCTATATAGTCCGAATCTAGGTCAGCGTGAACTTTTTTCTTGGTTTAAAATTGGAATTAATAAGCTAAGGATTCGTTTTTAGAAAATGTTTGATGTATCTAAATGGCGTCGAAAATGTGCCACAAATGGAAGGTGTTAGTCATGCAGCCAGTAATTATATACACTAAACCATGTGGGTAATAAACTTAGATGGCTATTTATAGCATAGAATTTTATTAGATCTGACGTATTTTGAAAGTATTAAATGAATTTTTATTAACGAATTTTTCTTTTTCTTTTTTCATATCTTTTTAAATATATTTGCTATCCCTTTCATTGATAGAAATAATTAAATTGATATTCAATCTCGTGGTATAAATGAATAAATTGAATATAGTTTTTAATATCATTGAACGTATTTTATTATGTTTTTTATAATTAATGTATTCATTAATTTATCCTTTAATTAATATATTAATTACCAAATTTTAACCTTCTAGCTGTTGAAAAATAATTTTGCCTTTATGGGTGCTCATCCGAAAACACGTTTTTTAAGACAAATTTTTTTAATGTCAAAATAGAAACTTTAAAATAAAGTGCACTGATCGTAGAAATGCATGTTTTTCTTTTCAAATCGAGAATTTTTCTTCTCCATTTATACGGACGACTTGTTACTTGAGACTGTTATGCGCATAAAAACATCTTTTCACATTTTGCACGTTCCATAATCAATTTATGTTTTAACATCAGAGCGCCTTAAATAACTAACAAAGGCATTCCATTTTTTCAAGAAAGACGCTTCTTCAGATTATTCTCCGAATGCATTTCATGCGACGAATCAGCAGTGGAAACTTTGTAAATAACTTCTATAATCTCTTCAGCTCTTTTGAAGCGCATTCACACCTGGCGAATATTTTTCATTAAAATCTAAAAATAAATTCTGAAAGAAAATTACAATAGAAGCGGAAAATTGAAAAAAAGAATTCCTTATTTCCACGATGAAAAAGAAAATTACATATCCCATGTCTGCTTTTTTTTCTTAAAGAATCATTTACCTGTTTCGTATTACAAATAGAAATTTTTGTGAATTATTCTTAGATAAGTTAGAGAAAAATATTTTATTTTTTCGAGAAGTGCTCGCTCAAAACACTTACTGGAAATGTCTTGTAACAAAAGTAGCTTTCGAATGCGAGAAAAAAAGTATGAAAAATAATGCCTTCAATATAGGGGAATTATTCTTTTTCCCCTGTCTTATGGTGTAGTGTATTATCCTACAAATGAAATCTAAGTTTTGGTAGAAAAATTTTGAAACACTTTTAGATTATTCTATAAGCTTAGAATACTTTATATATAAAGACAAGTTCATTCCTTGAAGTATTTAAATCAGCTGTTTATACCGTTGAAGAATAAATTTAAGAGAATTAAATTTAAAAAAAATGTGCTCCAAAAGAGAAATCGTGTTTTAGCTTACAGTGGGACCAGACTAACCATACTATCAAAATCATCACTACTAAAAAACCACAGAACTATGGTAGGCACCCGAAAACCATAGAACACCGGTAGGCGCCTAGATGTCACTGAGAAATTTCTATCTCTTTCGTTACGATTTATTGAGTTGTAGAAAATATACTCCGTGCTCTATGTGTTAAATATACTCCGCTGGATGGGTCTGGGGATGGAAGAAAATTTTCTTAAAAAATTTCAATAGATGCCTGAACATATAGGCTCGTTAAGAGGCTTTCTTTTTTGTGTAATAATCGCTTAAGAATACGATTATCATTGTAGTTTTTTAGAGTGTAAGGGATTCTTTCTTCTCCTTGAAAGGGAAATTAAGCCAGTCCACTTCTTTGAAATATCTAAACTCGAATTATATTAGTGACAAGAGAGCTAAATATTTTTAGGAATAGGCAATTATATTATTCACTAAATCTCCTTTTGCTGAGTAAGAAACAATTGTTGATTCAGCATATGAAATATCTCATTGCCAAGAACGTACCTCCCTGATGAAGGAGGGAAGTTGGAGAAATCATGAAATAATTAGTAGTGGTTTCTTAATGCATGCTTCATAGTCCCGTTCGGTATTTTCAGCTTTTCGGTCATGTTTTTGTATCTTGGAGGAGCGCATCCTATTACAATCTGTTTAGACAAATAATTGTTTTTTTATCACCTGAGTAACAAAAAACATAAAAAATTATATCAAATTAAAAAATTGGTAATTTTCTCCTGTCATATGTATATAGGCAACTTATTTCTTTCCTGCGACAAAATATTTATTGACAAGATAATATCTATCCAGAATTTTTACATTTTTGCATTCAGCTGATACATACGTATATGTTACTGAATATATGTTTCATCTGGTGATTATGTATAATTATCGGTGATTATTTTGGTTTATTGCACTTACGGTAACATATGTATTATTTACAGTGAAATGAATATAATTACAATCGATTAACTGTAATAGGGAAATAATTGATATTTGAATGAAAAATTCTGTTTAAAAATACAGTGAGTGAACACGACAAATTTCCCATACGCATCATTCAACAAAAATGAAACTGCAGTATAGGAAATCGTAAGAAACATTAATAAGGCATATCTCTATTATTATTTTTTAAAAGACTAAATTAATTACTTTATAATACATATATTTTTAACAAACAAGCGAAATACAAAATATTGTAATGCATTTTTTTAAAACTTTTAACATTTGTTTATTTCCATACCTGTATATTTGTAAAATTGTGATGTCATGAATGATTATTTACTCATTTACTCATGTACTATAATTCTGAAATTTAATTTACTTATATGTTTTTGATGGCAATGTTCTATTTTAATGATTCAGAAGTTTAATATCAAATAGTTGCTTAATTAGAGTAAAATTAAATTGAATATGAGTTGTACTACCTCTACATGATAATGAAAATGATTTAATTTCAAAATTCTATGATAAAAAGGTAAACTACTGGCTAAATAATAAAATGTCGAAATAAATTCATATGAAAAAATCTTTTTTGTGTGAAATAAGTTTACTATGTTTTAAACAATTGTTTTTATGAAATGTATACTAAATTTTTCCGCTTGAATCTTTAGAACAGCTTAAATTTGTTAAGGGAAAAAATTAGTCTTTGAAATAGTGAATTGTTCAATTCCAATGATCATTGGATTTTTTAATATAATAGAAAACTAGGTAAAAAAAACTCAGTGAAAATGCTTATAACATTGTGAATTATAATACAGAAAACGGTATTTCTAATCCAAAAAGAAAAAAAAAACGAAATGAAAAATCTCTTTGTCACAAGAAAACTCCAACTGTCATTCGTCTCATAAAAAGTAACTAAATATAGTAAATGTTTTTTTAAAAAAAACCTCAGGTTAGATAAAAATTGCATCAGTTCTTTTTTCGTTTAGAAATTGCATCAGTTCTTTTTTTCGTTTTTGATGTTCTCGAAATCGATCAGCATTGTGTCTATTCAGAAATAGCACAAAAACTTTCGTCAATCCAGTATTTTAATTGCTTTATTATGAAAAGATAAATCTCGTGAACTCTCTCATTTACAAACCTTTGAAAAGATCTTTAGATGCAAAAGGTTTTCAACTTTTAACGATCGAATTTTACTCTTTCGAATGATTTTTAAAATGAAGTGAAAGGAAGGAATCAAAAGTTTCAATTTCAACTTTTTGTTGCGTCCAAGGCATTAGCTGAGTAAAACAGAAATTCTAGAAAAACCCATACGTGTTCATTAAGCATAAACATTTACGAAGAAAGTGATTCGAAACGTTTAGATTTAGTGTTAAATTTTGAAAAAAAAAATCGTGTCGCATTTCACCATTACGGTTCAGTGAGTTGTATGTAAGAGATTTTTTTTCTTTAGAAAGGAGCGGTTTAGTCCATTTCTTTTCTAAGGAAAGTTAAATTACATTTTCACTCAGGTAAAAGTTATAGAAGAATACTATAAAATATTTTTTTTTCAAATTATGATTACATTTTTTCAGTTATGATGATTAATTTTCTTTAAATTACAGTTTTAATACTGCTTGGTTTTTAAATGAATGAACATTCTTTTCATTCTCTGTAAAAATATCTGAATTTTCCGCCAAAAAATTTATATAATTTTTTTGGATAAATCTGAATTTTTCATACAATCTTGGAATGCTTTATTTATTTTTCACCTAAAGTGGACCCGAAATAAAAATTGCTATTGAAATATTGTGCGTTTATTAGTTTTTATCGAATTTTGAAGTAAACCCCTGTGCTAGAGAGTGTTAGCTCTCCGTTCTTGAATATACCGACACGATAATTTAACTACCGCTAAGAGTTTCTTTGAAATTTTCTCGAATATGCTAATAAAGGTTAATTTTTGTTTTTGAGGAGTTTGTTCCCTATTGATTGAAACAGAAATTTAACACAGACCCACGATTTTTGTCACAAAATGACATTCCAAATTTTATATATTTAAATCAATGCGCTTTTGAGTCATTTCTTTTATATGACCGACAGATGGTTAATTTCATGTTAAATTCAGTTCGAAATTTCATAGGTGTCAACAATAAATATGTTAAATTCGTATACAGAATGATATCCATTTGGCTCCCTCTTCCCTTCATAGTTATCATGTTTGCTTATATTTAACAAGTCGCACAAATAGACTACCTTTTATGATTTTTTTTTTGGAATTTTGATAGAAATATAGAAATTTAGTATGTATATCAAATTCCAACCAATTAGCCTAAAGTGCTTTTGAAACAGACATGCATTTTTGCTTTGACGCAAGCAGACATACATTTTCAAATATATATATATATATATATCAAATTCGAGGAATCTTAAAACGTGGAAATTTATCACAATCTCGAATTCAAATTATTGGCAATTGCAATACTTTTTCTCTATTTCGTATACGAGAAAATAAGATAAGAAGAGATTTAAGCTTAATTATTTGATTGCCTGCCAATCTGCTTATTTATGAATTCATAGAGGCGCAAATACACACACACAAATGCATAGAGTTAGAGAATTTAAATATCTCTAAATCATACAAATGAATCAAATTCCGGCTTTAGTTGTCTGAAAAGAAGATTCACGAAAACCTATTCTATTCTCTTTACTGTACTCATATATCATTACAAATGCCACCAAATTGTGAACTTAAATAGGAACGAGAGAAGCACATTCCATCCCCGCTGGTTAATACTTTGGTGAGTAATTTTCATTAAGTATGCATTCTTCACAGTCTTCCTTTTATGTTAGTGAAAACTGATGAAACTTCCCCATTCAGGTGATGTTTTTACTAATATCTAATAAAGTTTCTTCTTTGCATTCGGGATGGTAAATATGTTATAATGTTAGGACATCAGGGTTTCATTTCTTCGAGAAATTATCATCTTTTATTTAAATACCTTCTTAGCAGTTCTGCAGCCTCAATATAGATATAGCAGCAATAGTTTCAATGTCTGAATTTTAGATAAATACTTATGATGTAAAAAGAGAATATCACCTAATCGGCTGTTTGAAGATTTATATTTTCGGTTTCTTTCAGCTTACAGTGGTCGCTGAATGTACGATTTCCGAATTCATACCATATGAGTTAGGATGATGATACCAAACCTCTGAAATTTCTCGCTTATTCTCTAATAAACGGGTTATCCTGAAAGCGCATGGTATGAAATTGGCGTTGAAAGAGTTGCGAAGTATTAACCATTGGCGGGAATTTTTCATTTTTACTGTATATCTATCGCATTGCTCTTGGCGAGTATTTCAGCGAACAATCCCTAGGATGCGATTAGTTATAAAGAATCTTTTCCTTGCGAATAACAATAAAGAATACGTGTTAATTCATTATTAACACGCATTTTGTGCAACCGATTAAATCCATTATTTGGCACAGAACCATACATATAATCATAAAATCACAAATCAAATTCGATACATTTAAGTCATCGCATTTTTTAGCTATCGCGTTTGCATGCTTCTGAACGTACAGACCGACAGATGAACAACCTCTTGTTGTCTGATATCTACAGAATAAGCGTATCGCATTTTATCTAATTTTGTAAATTTCATGTTAAATTTTATTCGAACAACGGGAGAGACTTCATCCTTCTGAACAGATTTTATTCAACATTTGATAAAAATCTTGAAATTTTGTTTAAACGGTTTACCAAATTTCTATTTATTTCAAAGCGGTGTTGGATTATCTTTCCCGCAGATAAACATAACACGAAAAATATTTTTCAAACTCAGGAATTACTAAAACGTGTAGATTCGTCTGAATCTCGAATTTCAATTTTTTAACGATTGCAGTCCTTTCTCTGTAGTACGTTTACGAAAAAATAAATAAAATGCACTGTCACATTTATAATTTACTAACTTAAATTACAATCAACTGAAATGAATTGAATACTTATTCGATTCTCAATAGAATCCCAGCTGGAAATTTCATCTATCTGTATTCTAAAATTAATGCCTTTGGTTACGATATTAGCAGAATAAAAAAGTTATGCGCTTTGGCAGGTTGTGAGCCTAGGATCGCATGAACAAGAATCGAATATACTGTCCTATAATTTAAAATCAGCCATAAATTCATAATATCCTTAGAAAAATTTGTTCCATAGTAGAGTTATGCAAATTTTAAAAGCGAATTCTACAAATTGTTTTGTATATTCTAATCGTAGTAGCCGCCTTTGACGACCAATTTATCGGCCATACTTTATAAGAATAATAACACTTTGTTATTTGATAGGATTTTTTAAAAAAATGTAAATTGAAATGAATGAGTCAAAATAAATTATAACGTACAAATTAAGATACCCTTGAATATTGCGTCAGAATTAATCTCTAAAGAAAGCGTTTTTGAAATCTTATTTGTAACATTAGCGAAAGTATGAAATTGAATGCTCTGTTGATTTTCAGTTATATAGAACTGAGCATTAAATGTTACTAATTGAGTATTACAGTTAAAAAGTATTGAAAATGATGAAAACATTAACCCAAAGGAAGTTTATATCATTAAATGTGATTTTTTTGAATTTTAAGATAATACAAAACTTGTTTTTGTAGGATAATAGTTTTGGAATATTATGGTCATCAATTATTGTGGATAAGCCATAGTTATTATTTATTTGGCAACCGTTAAACCTATTTTCATACTCAATTAAAATTCGTCTGAACCTTTTCCTTGGTTTATTTTACATCTTTTTACCTTTAGGGAATATAATTTTTTTTTGATGATCCAGAACCTTTCTAATAATATTTTTCAGTTTCGTATGTTAGCGAAGCGTTGAATTAAGAGCAGTCGTAAAAACTTCAATGAAGTATTTGAAAATGTTTGTATAGTGGTTAGTTTACATTTGTTTGTTGCCATTCGCTAATTTGTAGTAGCAGCAAGTTCTGTGCCTCTGCGTTAACGTTTCACGTATAGAGATTGAAAATACTATCTATTATCTCTATCCCTGTCAGCTATCTACTATCTCTGCTATCCAATTATTTATTATCCCAATAAATTCCTTTTTATTTCATGAGCTCTCGGTTTCATTTGGAATATCTATTACTCTCTCCCTGTTAAAACCAATCCATCAATCCAGTCAGTGGTCTTTATCATTGGCTGGGACGACAGAGCCGACAGGGAATGATAGAAATAATGATAATCGATGATAGATCTCTCCAGAATATAATTTAACTTGCGGCTTTCACTTAAAATATTATTTAAAATTAAATTTAGGGATATATAGGATTTAGACCTGGTTGCTATTTATATTCATTAGAATGATGACTTTCTGTTAATGTCTTCTATATGATAATTTGTTATAATAATAACAAAGACGGTATATATCATGAAAAATAATTTTATATTTTGTGTAAAATATTTAAATAATGGTATTAAATGGTTTATGGTATTAAAAAGTGAATATCGAAACATTTATAACTCTATTTTGTTCTCACATTGATTATAGGTGAATCTTCCTTCATCACATTTATAAAGAATTTCTATTCATTTTCAAAATTAATCAATTAGATATGGATATATGCTTTTGCATTTGTGTAAAGATATCTAAAATATATTTGAGGGACCCTCTAATAATTGATATAAATTATTTTCATTCGAAATATATGCATAATATATTTTGAAGCAAGTTTATTATCCATCATGGATTTGTGAAATGAAATTTAAATCTCAGAAATGAAGTTTAATCTACGTTTCAATTTATTTATAAAATATCAGTAAACAGATAAAGAAGAATCGGAAGAAGATTAAATGTCAAACTAACCTAGGAACCTCATATGAGAATTTATTCTCAGAATTTGGCTTCATATCAAGATAAATTAAAATGTTACATGACATCACTAAATTGCGTTATTAGAAAACATTTCTATGACATTTCGTTAACAAATATTAATTTAAGAGGATATCAGTGAATAGCTATTTATTGATTTTAGAAATGTTGTATTCTAAATGCATTATCAAACCAGCATTACACAATCATATATAAATAGTAATCATAACAATTAATGTGCAGAAATATTGAAATCGTTTTTAATTTTTCATGTGGCACAGACAATGCAATTTTTTTTCTTTTTGAAAATGATATTAATCTGAGTTTAAGTGGGAGTCCTTAAGCAATAAAAGTGGGAAATGAATAAAAGAATCTATACTATCAATAAAGTTTGGCTGGATTTTAGTGACGAATTTTTTCTTTACGAAATCGGCAAAATAATTATCTTCTAGCTTTGAAAATATTCATGAAGCTCTGGCTTTGTCTGTGATTATAGTCTTCGCAAAAGAGGCATACAGCAAACTATAATTAAAATAATTTTAGAAGATATTACGGTATTAACTCAATCTCATTGCATACTTTTTTGAAATGCTTTAATTTGTTGCCTGAAAAGGCAGCATAATCTTCGCATTAACTCACAACATTATTTAGAGTATCTTAAACAATTTTAGCAGCTGAACGATTTGTGCCACAATGTCCGTAAAAAAATTGACAGCAATTTCATGTGCCAGACTTTGAATCCTTCAATTAAGTGCGGAGAAAAACTTAAGAGCAGAAGATATTTATTAACGTCCAATGAGTTCTGCGCTATTAATGTTTGATTTCATGTTGTTGAACGAAAAGCGAAACTTAATAAAAACTATTTTTAAATTCTCACGATAAAAGTACGCTTTTATTACGATTATATTTCAGTGTTTTTAACTACAAATAAAAGTTTAAAATTTTATTTTAAATGTTTTCTTTCACTGAATCCTTGTTTTGATTTAATCCTGAAGAAAATAAATGCCTCGACCTTGTTCCAATAAAAAGTAATTATTTCGGGGAGAAATACTTCCCATTTCTTGCGATAATGAAGTTGAAGTTTTCTTTTTTACTACAACAATCGATTTTTCTTTTTGCATTGAAACAATCTGTTTGAAAACAAAATAAAACAAGAATCAAACGCCAAAGATTCTGATAACAATAGAACTTTTAAATTATCTTCCCATATCTTTCTTTAGAATTTATAGTTTCCTTTTATAGGAATGTAGCGATTGATAAAGATAGAGTGAAAGTAAACTATAAATACAATCATCTTAGAATAAAAATTCTTTCTTCCTTTATTTTTTTAAACAAGAAAAGAAAAAATGAAGAAAAAAAATCAAAATCTCTTCTTCAAGCTTTGATTGTTTTTTGGATAGGAACTTTTTTTTCAGCATTTTATAATCATTGAAATTAAAATTGATTGTATGTAAAAATATGTAGAAAATATATCGCTTAGCATATAAAACCCATTTCGAAATTTCATTGGCTTGTGTTAAAACTTTCTAAAATCAAATAACTTTATTTCTACTTGGAATATCATCCATTGGAGTATATAATGTAAAATTTTGAAAATTTTAACAAATTAATATAATATTCACTATTTGGCAAATGATATTGCCCTCTCTAAAAGTCACTTGCTCTATTGTCAACTAATTTGCCATTCACTTTTAAAATCCCGAAAGAATGTACATCAAGGTCATAATCAATTTGCTTACCCTTCTGTAGGCACTAAGAGGAAATAAAGCGTTATAAATGGGTAAAAATCTCGTTTATGATTCTGTCCTGGCAAGAAGAAATAATCTGGATTTTTCATTCGTCTTAAAGAAAAGTCAGTGATGACACCGATTGAAACGTACTGCAAATAATTTTGTAATATTGATTTTTTTTAATGAAAATAAAAAAAATTAGATTTTTTTTCACATAAGTTGTTTCTGAAGAATACTTTTTCAGCATATTTTTCATTGGCTGACAACTCTATTATGACCTTGAGATGTTTCCAACAAGGTGGTTGGCTCTCGTCTCTCGGGCGGGCACAGAAATAGTGTGTGCTCGAATACTCTGAAGACGGGTGGGCTTCGTACGTGAAGTATTGCACCACGGACGATTATTATCATGCAAGAACATGATGTTGTTTTGGGGATCTGCATGAGCATCTCAAAAAACTAGCTTTTAATAACGTATTACCACTGTATTTGCAAAAACTCTGATTAAAAAATAAGTTCATGACTACAACAAATAAAACCTGGAACAATGTCATTTTCAGTATTGGAGTATATAAAAGGAAATAAACAGGAAATGTGATATTTTTTTAAACAATCAAAGCGAGACAAAGTTTTTTGGTTCGTTTTCAATACTAAAGTGACTCATTCAATGAAACCATTAAAATGAATAAAAATATAATTTAACCTGCTTGAGCACGTGGCGCTTGGCCGATCAAAAAAGTGTGTTCTGACATGATATAAAGAAATATGCATAGCAGATTTCATTTTAATCTTTTTTTGTTGTTTTGTTTATTAATTTTGTTTTTGTGTTTTTACTTGCATGCTTTACATTATCAATGCATTTTATATACAATATTAACCTTTAATATTTATATATTTCCATTTTCAGATCTTAAGGAAAAAATCATTTCTAGAAAATTTTCAAGATATTGAATATATATATTAATTTTTTTATTTATTAAATAGCTTATTACACTGCGCAAAACGCAGCTTTCCTTTTCTGTAAAATAATTATAATGATTTACGTCAAAAGATATAGAATTATCCATGAATTTTAAGCCGTTTAATTCCATTAACAATAAGCAAAATATAATAGTTAAATAAATACAGTTTCAGTTTTTAAAAGTATTTAGATATAACTATTTTGAAGTGCATTATAATACGAAAGGCGTTATAAACTATGGAAGTCAATATAAGCAGTCAGCAAGTATTTCTATTCATATAATATTATATTCTATTTCGAATATTAAATATTTATCGACACAAATTCTTGGTCTTGCGCTTTCAGTTTCACTTTTCAGTAAAGTAGCTATGACAAATAAATTTAATAAAGATATTTAGATACATCAAACACTGTAATTTCTTACTGTGATCATCTTCTATTAAAATATTTTATTAGAAATACTACAAAATCTTGAACAGAAAATTAATGAAATATCAAAAACACTTTCACTTTCCATATAAATAAGAATTAAGCCGGATAACTGAAAGTATCTACTTCCACTCCCCGAAGACGTGTGCAAAATTTGAATGAGCAGAGCTTCGAAACATCAGAGTCAGGAATTATGATTGAGTCATATGGTCATTTTCAGTTCCGATACAACCCCTCCGGTAAGTGGAAGGGTCCCATGAATTGTATTAAATTCGTATATCAGAATATTCTATTTAAAAATATCAGTATTATTTTTGACGTTATATTTTATGTATTGATTATATCCATGCTTTATTTATTTCATAAATCTAATGGGAGAATATTTTCAGCATTTTCATGAAACAAATCTTCCTATAAACCACTTTTTTGAAATTTAACAACGCCTTTAATTATGTTTAAGTATTTCAATATATATTTTACGATAATTTATCTTTATTTAATCAATCAGACACATGAGTTTTTCGAAGTATTTTTTTTCTTCGTTTTTATTACTAAAAAAGTATTTGAATTAAAATAATTATTTCAATACAATTGCATTTGCTAAAAAGAGGTCTTAGAAGTAGAGGGAATAGAATATAAACCAAAATAGAATGCAAATAGAACACAACCATATTTAAACTGACATTGCAAAATATATGACTGAAAATAGGTTTATTTCAAATAATTCGCGTCCCCAAATTTAGACCAGTTTATGTTTTATAGCAAATATCGGTTTCATATAACCGATATTGAGGCAATTCTATACCAACTTTACCGTCGCGTTAACAGCGTAAAAAATGATAATGGTCCATAATGCATGCCACCGAACTGGAAAGAGATACTGCTTTGCTTCAAATGTATTCTCCACTAACCGACAGTTAGAACAACTCCATCTCCGATTTGGAATGCAGACACTTTCCCCTTCGCAACAAGACGATGCGGGGAAGGAATGAATGCAAATCCAACTAATCGTTAATATCCGTCGTGCTTACCTAACTAGCAAAAAAAGAGAAGGATTCGCCGGCTGAATTCGAATTGAGTCTCTTTCTTTTTCTTTGTGTCACTATCTTTCTTTCCACTTTACGCATGATTGACTCGAGGAACTTCGCCCCGACATGAAACAAACTTGAGTGGAATTAACCAAATAAAAACAGATCCCATCTCGTCTGCTTTCGGCTTCAGAGGGGAATAACAGAACAGGTGGGTCGCCCAAAAGAAACAAATTTGGCTAACACCCTAGTTATTATGCAAAAACTGGCAGACAGAGTTTAGTATCAGGTTTTCCAATCATCTCGTCGTTGTTCTTTTTTTTATGGCGATCATCATCATCAGCAGCTTTCGTGCTCCATCCAACAACCGGTTATTTACCTGGCCTTCTCAGACGATTCATAAATAAAACTCCCCGCTCTTAACTGCACCGTAAGATGTAGTTAAAGTAGTAACATTGTATCCCGCCAGCCGTGTCTCGCAACGCTGCGCTGAGCGTTAATTCTATGTTGGCTCTTTCATTATATGTCATCCCTTTGGAAGGTACTTTGGATTGTGTTTAAGGTTGGCTGAAAATGTTTTTGAATTCAAAGCCGTTTTTTTCTCTTTTTTAGAGCATCGGGGGAAAAAACCGAGATTTATTTAATTGTTTGTTCGATGCGAATTTGGCTGTATGTATTTGGTTGCATAACCTATTCTTAATTATCAAGGGTTATTTCTAAAGATTGTTTCTACTTTTTACACCCTTATATTGATGGTTTATTTTACTTTGTATTTGATTGTTGCCTTAATTTATAAACATAAAAGGGTGTTTCTGTTTTACTTTTTATGAAGGTATTTGTACTATTCACCTACTATTAGTATTGTTTCTAAGTGGTTATAGTTCCTCAAATTACTTTTTGTATTAAATTTTGAATTACATTGTGTTTACTTCTGAGATTTTATATTTTGCTCTGAATATAGAACAGAAAAACTTGTTTTTCGTTTTTGATTTTAATATCAAAATTAACTAACCGATTCACTTTTAAGCCTTTGTTTATTTGCCTGAATTGTCTTGTAAATATATTTACCTCTTCATCTAGAAAGAAAAAAAATATTATTCGTTTCATCAGAAATTTGATCTTTAGCAGTGCAGTTTTAGCACGAATGAGGTCTTGAAGTATTGTTTGATTCTCTCTTAAATGACCAAATGTGAAATATTTGCCGTATTTGAGAAGTTTTGTTTAAAATACTTGTATTTAGTTGGATATATTTTATTAACTTTATCTCAATAGATTTGAGTTTTTATGGAATAACGTTTAAGAAAACTGTCCCTTTGAATCCTTTGTTTGATCTTCATTTTGCGTTTAGAAGTCTTTATGTCAAAAGATCCTCCAAAATATATAGAACTCCGCATTTAAGCTACAGTTTTTGGAAATTCATTAATAACCATTGTTTTATCTGAGATTATTATTGAACGACTAATTCTTCCCAAATTCAAGGAATATTTAAGCAAACTCAACCAAGAATTAGAGTGAACTGTTGTGATACTTACGACAGTTGGAGTATCAACACACGAAGGATAGCAGACAAATGGATACCTTAAGCAAATTCTCCAACAGTCAGCCAAAGGTATGTTTAACTATGAACTAATGAAACTTCACTTTGGAAATACAGTTTTCTAGATATCCTGCCATGCCGTAAAAAAGGGTTTTCAAAAGTATTCTATAATCTTTATTGTGGGTACAATTTTAAATAAATTGTCTTTTTTTCGTGAAACTTCCTTTAAATATCTCTTGGCATTATGGACTTCCACCCTGTTTATATTCTTTTTCTAATAATTCTTCTTGTCTTAGAAGTCGGGGGAAAACGCTTGCTAATATTCGAGAATAAGAAATTTTTTAAAAAAAATATTGACTTTACATTAAAAAGTATATTATGTTTCTAAAATTATGATAAACTAATCACCTGTAGCAACTGACTGTTCGCCCATCAATTTATTTGTATTAATTTTGATATATCAACCGAAAGAGAAAAATTTATCTCAGCCAAAAAACTCTTTTAACAGTACTCTTTTAAATTATATCCGCATAATAAGCATGGAATATTCTGATTTGCATATTTCTGGATAAAATGGAGGTAGAGCGTGAGTTGAGGGTCATTGATGTCATATCTAGAAATGTAGCTTTTAGAAAAATAAAAATTGTTTTAATCGATATAGAGCTTGAGGTTGGGAAAGTTTATTGGTCCTTTTTTCTTTGTGGAATGTAAAATAAAGTATTACATCCGTCATTTTAGTTGGGGAAGAATCCTGTTGCTGAGATTTCTTTCAAAAATTGAAGGTTTTTATGTCACGAGACGTTGTTTGTTGTTAATGTATCTCACGACCCTGAATATTCATCCAAAAGAAAAAATAGTGAGATAAACATAGCGATTCCGGCCTCAGGAATTCTCTTTTGGTTTTCATCAATTCCCTTCTGGTTTACTTATGAAGGAGTGACCATTGCTTATGCATCAATTAGCTATTAGCTAGGAATTATTTCAAAATTAAAGAAATCGGTTCAACAGCTGTGACTGGGGAACATCGCAGTTATTTTTATCCTTGAAAAAATACGATGTTACTCTCAGGTGACCATTAATGACATATCTTGAAGCTACAATATAAAGTAAAAAGTGATTAAATTGAGTTAGAGATTAAGATAAAATGTTTCCTAATTATTTATACAAATTATTAGAAAGAATTTGTGTTTGTGTTTTGGCGCTTCATAGACCATCTGATCTTCTCCAAATAGGGTGCATCCAAACTTTAGAAGATGGAAACATACTACTTAAAAATTAAGTAGAATTTTAACTTTATTGGCGATAAAATCTAAAAAATATTACTGCACAAAAATAAATTTTGCTTCATTTCAAAATTTTTAAAATCCTGTTTTTAATCATACCAATTTAATAATAGTAAGAATTTTGCTGAATTTAAGCCATTTTCTCAAAATACTTTTTAATTTAATTCCAATAATAGCTAAAGTTTTTGCTTTGAAATACTAGCTATTTTTATTGCTTTATTAGATATTCGACCCTGTAGTTTCCTTTCATTTTTTAAAGTTAAGAAAGAAAGATTCTGTTTAATATCTATTTGTGGTTCACAAAATGGATAAAAAAAGACAATGAAATTATAATATTGCCAAATTTATATAAAAAAATGAAATGGCTATTTAACGCTTTAAAAGCGCTACGATGTTATGGGGCTGTCCCATCAGAAAAGTTTATGTAAATAAGTGGAACTTAAGTAAAATAACATAGCACTGATCTCAAGGAAATTATCGGAATCACATATAAGGAATTATTTTTGATTTAAGATAAATAATTTTTATAACCAGTACTCCCATTGAACCAACTGGTCACCTGAAACGACTAATTTTAAATATTTAAGCATTTTTATTGGCATAACTTTACTTAAAAATTAGTAGGTCAATTAACATGAATAATGATTTCTTCATGAATAACTCAGTACTATTTGGCAGCATAATTTTATATCTACAATTTTTTCTGCATTGCTCTGTCTTATTTTCTACATATTTTTACAAAATTCTGGTGATTTATATTATTTATTTTTAGCAATGGATAAAAATAAATCGCATTAATTTGTATTAAATACCCATTAAGAATCGTGATATCATTAAAAAAATATTTTTTTAAAAACCTTGAAGAAGTGTACAATTTTTGTTCGCTTTTGTTTTCAGTAATATTTGCGGCGAAGCTTCAAATTGAGCTTAATTTTTAACTTATTAAAAGTTTCAAAAATTTTTTCCTAGGTGCATATATCTATCCTCTAAGGTCTGTATATGCCGAATTCAGCAGTAAGGGGGCAATAAGACTTATTTGTAGAGAAACAACACATACACCCATGCACGCGCATGTATTCATCTTCAATGTTAAAGGACTTTTGTAACAGGCTGATTCACCAGATTTAATGATTGTTGAAAATTAAATGTTTCGTGAAACTTTGTCTTAATTATTTTCTCAACAAATTACTTTTACGTAATTAAATATTCAGAAGATGAAAATTGTATGTGCCATTCTTGTTCCATTTCTATGTAATTATGATAATTCCACTATTTATTAAATTTAGTTAATTATTACTTAAAATATTTTACTTATAATTCGAATGTTATGATGGCTAGAAGGCTTTTTCGACATGCAAGAAAGTAATAAAAAGGAAATTAACAACTATTGGAGGAAATAATTTTAACATTTGCATTCAATTAATAAACTGGCGGATATTACTGACTCACACGAAGTGATGGAACTTAAGTGAACTTATTTTGATAAGAATTAATATAAAAAAATGGTTCTTGTTGGTTTTAACGGGGCCCATAGAGCGCCAAAGAAAAATGTGGCCAATCTGGTTATTTCGATCGTCAAGCTTATATAGCATTCTGATTTTATACTTTGTACTTGAATGTATTCTTACAATTGGGCGACATTTTTCGTGTGCTTTTTTTAGTGCCATTAATAACCGAATTGCGCCGAAAAAATATTGTAATGGTGATAAAACATGCTCTTTAAATGTGTATTTATCTGTTTTTTTCCAAATCTCTCTATATGTCTTTATGTTTTTGTCTCGTTACTTCCTCTCTCCTGCGGCCACATCTTCCTAATCTTGTCGGAAAGAGTTGTCTCCGCGATCATTAGGACTGACCCCCGCCGAGATCTTCAATCAAAGATCGCCTTTCATTCGCTTCCGGAGGGCCTCTGGAGATTATTAGTTATTTATTTTGTCTTTTTGCTCCCCGTATCGCGTTTTTGCGAAACCATCAATAATTAGAAATCATTCTTAACAGTGAGTTTTTCTTTCACAATTTCTACAGTAGGTCCCTATATTTTTTTAAGAGAAAGAGTAGAGATTTGTTGTCTGTTTAATATTATTATTCGTGCGATTTATTTTTGGAAAGTAATAGAAAGAGCATGACTGGAAGTTGATCCAGCCATTGTTAGTTGTATTTTTTTCCTGCAATTTAAGTCACAAATTTATACTATAATTTTTTTATGAAAATGAACTTTATTTATAGCTAAACTGCTTTTGATATTGCTCGTTAATACAATTTTTTGCCTCAATGCCGATTCATTCCTTATCCTTTCTTCACTTAAATTTTCTTAAAAAATTATTTTAAGGATTTTTATTAACTGTTCTAAAATGCATCGGCATTTTTTTTTGATGCTTTCTACTTTTTTTGTTTTAATTGATAACTTATCATAAAATATATAATAAAACATTAAAACCATTATTTTAATATTAACCATCAGTTATAGTTTCTGTATTTTCGTTGGCAGTTCAAGGTCACATTTTCTACCTCTTTACTGGTTGTCTACCTATCAACGGTGAGGCAGACAATAGTGTCCTTTTTTCTTTTTTTTTACACACCTGTTAAGGTATTTCTACAGCTTTCTGATTTATACTTTATTTAGTTCGTTATAGAATGTTCGGGATTGTGGGATTCATTTGTGTTCGCATTGTAGGCTCGAGTGACACCGTTATCTGCCTCAGCGTTGCTAGACAGACAACCAGTAACGAGGTAGAAAATTTGACCTCGAACCGATGTAGAAAATACACGGATCATAATGACACCTAAATTTAACTAAATGAACCAACATATTGACATTAAATTCTGAAAATATTAAGTTAATGTCTGATAATCGATAGTACACTGGTAAATGATATTATTTATAGCCTCTCTTTTATCCAAAATAGAAAATTGGCTATAAAACTTAATCTTTATTAATATGAAATAAATAGTCGAATTAAAAATCTTTATTGTGGTTTTCACTCTTATTAATCTTTTATTTACCATGCTTGTTGATACACAACCTGCTGCTTTCTAGAATCACAGCTCCCAAAGTTTTTCGTAGGTATTGTAAGTGTGCTAATAGAGATGTCTGTGTAATAATTGAAATAAATTATTTAAGTATTTAATATTTAAAAATTATAAATTATGAAAATTTAAAGAGCTAAAAGTATATACCCTACTTAAGTATTTTTGATGCATATTCTATTTATTATATTATTTTACTATTTTCCATCTAAGGGTGTTAAGCAGTCGTGACAACTTGCGGTCATTCTTTTTTTCTTCTATGCATTCGTTTAATTTTTAAAATATTGAAAAATATGTTTAAAGGTTCTCTTTTAATTTTCAGGTAAATTCATTTTTGAAAACTCTTTATGGTGATGCTTGTATTGTGATGCTCTAACTTATGAAACGTTAGAAGTGGACTATAATTGTGGTATGATTTATAGTTTTCATTCTTAGATAATTACTAAATGAAAAGATTTTTTAAATATTATTTGTTTAATAATGTGTGGTAAGCATAAGTGATATTGTGAAATTCACTTGTAAATTAATAATGTAAATAACTCCACCCCCTATTTTTTTTTTTACTTTTTGCATTTATCTGCATTGAAGCCGTTGATAATAGATTATTGATATTATTTTTCAGGATTTCACAATCTTTTATTATTTAGAATTTTGCTTATTTTTTTTTTGCTATATGTATTTGTTATATTGTTTACAGTTATGCTCTAGATTATAATGCTACTTTGTATTGAATTTTTTAAATGCTTTACATAGCTTTTAACACAATTGACAGCTTGTTAAATTATGGAAACATAACTTATACCAGCAGAAATATACTTGTAAGTTTACCATTGTCTATTAAAGATGAATTTTAACTTCATTTATTTCAATTATAAAACGATATGTATATCGTAAGCAACTTAACATATATCTTTAGAATTCTGGGTTTTTTTTTTAAATACCCTCATGTATTCTTGCAATAGATAATCATTGCTTGGTTTTAACATTGGTAGTTATTTTAAAAATATAATATATTTTCAATGCAGAAGATACTCTATCATAACTTAAGTAGAAGCTGAAGAGATTGTCTCATATTCTGATATTTTTAAATGTGTAGCATTAAAACATCTTTAAATTCAATTAATACGTCTCAGACCTGAGATCTTTTATGGTTTATCTTTTTATATTTGAATACTACACATTTTTCACATTCAGCTTTATGTATTGTATACTTTAGATTTTTGGGTTCTCTAAATGCGTCTTTGTAACACGACAAAAACCTAAAACTACTGTATTTGATTTATCATTTAATGCTCTGAAGTTCTGCAAATAGTTTTTTTATAACTCCAATTTTCTCTTGCTTAGTTTCAGACTTGTGATGATTACCTTATCCTGCTGATAAAGAATCTCCAAGTACACAATAAATACAGCCCTAAATACTTCTTAAGTTCCCTATTGAGATCCCCATGAAATACCGCAATGAAGTATTAACATTTTAAATCACGATTATTGGTTTTCTCGAGTTTATTATGAATTCTCTTGACAGAATTATAGAGAATGGGCTATCACGACGGTGCTTCAATTTATAGAATTGTACTTTTGCTCCATCCTTGGGAAACAACTCGACTAATAGAATATGAAATTGTCAATTTAGTTTAAGAATCTCGATTGTGATGCATCATTTTAAATAGAGCGAATGTTTAATAATTATTTGTCAGATGTTAGCTGCCTTTCTCCGATGAAAGCCAATTCAATGCAAGGTACTCTATTATAACCAATTTTTTTCATGAATTACTAACTCTTTGTGGCAACTCATTTATTTTCATTTTTTTTTACTTTCTGGTATGCGTAGTATAGGAAAAGTACAGAAATATTTCATAAATTTGTTCTTGATATTTTGAGAATTTCTACATTTTGGATATCGTAGAATTCGAAAAACATATTTTTGAGAAATGTCCAACTTTTTTTTGTCTATGATGGAAAAAAAAACACGCTTTGAGCTAGATGGTTGAAATATGTGATCTTTATATCAGATTTATATTATTTAGAATTGTGAGTAAAATCTATTCAGAGGAAGTTCTAACGTCTAACTCAATATTTTGACGTATCTTCTAGTTTTAGACTACCCCCCCCATACACACATTTTGGCATTCTGCCTATATATCCGGTCATCTGTGTGCATGGAGGAAAGAGACCTCAATAAACGCTTCGGGCTGAACGGATGAAAGTTGGCATATGTTATTTATCCCACATTTATAGATTCCTATCAAATTTAGTGCAAATTCCATTCAGATGAATTATGTCCACTGTTCGAATATAAGTTAACACGATAACTACAAAACGAAGAGAGCTAGATAGATAATATCTGGTATATTGATTTAAAACCCATATTGCAAAACCGTATTTCATTGATTTTGCCCCAATCAAATTTAGAGGCAAAACCAATAACGGGCTCAATGTCTGTCGATCTGTACTTTCAAAAGCATGCAAATGCGATAAAGCAAAAAGGCAATATCATAAATATTTGGATTTTAATATGTGATTTTGTGACTGTAAACGCAGTTTTGTTTCAAATTGTTGCAATAAGTTAAGAAAAACGTATCTAAAGCACAAATTCGTTTTTACTATTTACGGCATGTAAGGGATCAATCGCCAATTAACTCGCCAAGGATCAGGCAACAAATTCATATTGTATGCAAATACCATGCAATACATTTTTTTTTGTTACAATTAGTTTATAAGCATGTATCGGAGTAATTTTTATGGATACTTCATCTATTGGTTTTATATAGCATCAAATTATATTAGAATTTCCGCAGTGTTTACCAAATTGGTTCTCTTTTGTGGAACAATTAATATTAATACAAATTAATATTAATAATTTTATTTGGAAATTATCATATATTTTATCACCCCACAATTCCCCAACATTTCAAAGAGAAACTGTCCTATGCTGTATTCCATCCTGAAGGTTCTTTTTATTGTTGAACTATTGTGCCGAAGAAGAAAGTGAAATATGTCAAAGGCCCCCTCCCATATCTTTAAATACAACTCTCTACTACATTTTGAGGAATTTCTATATTTTAGTTCCAGCGGAACAATGAAAAAAGTATCCCGGATAAAATCTTTCGGCTTCTGAATTCTCCTCCCCATTGCTTGAATGAAGGGCAGTAACAGATTATGTTCCTAAGCATTCTGCCAACGAAATCCTTTGGCATTATAGACACTTGGTATAAATTCCAGCTAGACAAATGCCCACTCGTTCCGCGGATGACAACCCATCCCCACCCAATGAAGCATGGATTTTGAAGGCAGATAAATCAAAGCAGTTGTTTAAAAGAGAACCTTCCACTCGGAGGTTCTTCTCGGTAATCCCCGGAAATGGATGGCGGGATCGCCGTATATGAGTGGGACGCAATAAAAACATTTCACATTTCATTTTCTTTCCAGTCTCATAACCTTAGGACGAAATTTCAGTGTTCTGAATTTGTAACAGGATGAACGATAGTTTGGTGTGAACTATCTTTAAGCCTCTTTTGGATTTTTCAATAAAGAACACATTTCCATGCCCAAGTTTTATTGGCCTTATTTGGATGAAATTCCTGTGTCCACTGCAAGAGCTGTGTTTGTTTTGATGTAAAATAAAGCCTTGTTTTGGTTCCAGAACATAGTCGAATCAAACAATTTATCATGCTAAAAAGAAAGCACATTGTAGGAAAAACATCAGTATACAAAAGAAGGTTAAATTCTACATAGACTTAAAATGAAAAAAAAATCATGTATGATAAATTTAGCTGTGATATGGTAATCAGAAAAGGAGAGATAGAAGTGAATGAACAAGCCAGACGTCATTTTGGAAGCCGTCACGGTGACAATTCAATGTTTGTCACCTTATTTAAAAATCAAATAGAAAATATCTTTAAAATTCCTATTACATTCTCCCTTCCCCTGCTCGCTTTATATCATGGACATGTGTCCACAAAATAGAATGTATAAATATGCATCCTTAGGAAACCACCTTTAAAAATAACGATATATGGTTTTCTAATAGTTAGTAATTTTTTCTTAGTAATTAATCTTTTCCTTTGTAGTTTCGTGATAATAATGATAAAGAAATCAGATAGTTAATAGTTTCTCTCCTATTAGGGAATGCGATGTGAATTTCTTAACTTTTTGAAAAACCGTTTTTTACATTCAATTATCCAAGAACACCCGGTTTCAAATGTTAGTAAAAAATAATAAAATAGTGAAAACAAATTATTTAATTTATATAAAATATCAAAGAATTAAAATAAATGTCAAATTCAAAATATTACAAAAATTAATGGTTCTTTGTACGTATCATTTACACAAAATAACGAAAACGCAATCAAAAATTTCAAATGATATATATATATATATATATATATATATATATATATATATTCAATGAATGGTGACTTACTTCGGATGCAGAATTACCTGAAATTGAAAATAATCATTCACTAGCTTCTGAGCTAGGTTTTACAGTTTTCATGGCATTGAATAAAAATTTAAGTTTTTTGTTAATTTATATGTTGCCTCGAATAATGAACATTCATCGTCTTTGCTGTATTGTTAAAAGAGTCTTTGATTTATAAGTTTTTCTTTAGGATCTTCAGGAATTATGAATTCATTTTTCCATGGCTTCTTTTAACAGGATGAACAGGATTAAAAAAGCATTATTCTGATGAGGAGTTTCTTTGATTTGCTCTTCATAAGAATCGGTTTCTAGATAAGAATTCAGAAATATTCTAGATAATATATTTCCAGATAACTCAATAATTTCGGTTTTTGAAGCTAGGGAAGTACACTATATTTCTTCGCTGTTGTTTTGTTAAATGTTTTGTGAATTTTGCAAATACAGCAAAAGAGTTGATAATTCTGATTCTTTCTACAATTCGTCCATCTAAAGCATACAATAACTTCAAACTTATTTCAGTGTTTACAGTTTTTAGTTCACTTAACTGAAATTCAAATATACCTTTCCTTGTTAATAAATTATTTCATCTGCCTTAGACTTCATCTGCTAGGTGAAATAGTTCCAACTGATAAAATTTAAAATATTTGTTGTTTATTTTTGAAGAAGATGAATATCCAAGCATTTAGGCAAACTGGTTTTCAAATGTGACAATATTACTTTTAAAAAAAGCATTTTTTAAACCGGGGTGGGGGGAGAGAGCTTCAAACCCTAAAATAAACTATTCAATTAAAATTCTTATGAAATGGGATGCAGAAAATAATATTTCACACTGTTGCTTTGTCTATTTTACATATGTTTTCACTCCTATTTTATTTCAATTTTCTAGTCAATGCAACTGCTTACTTTTAAGCATAACCACTGATATTAATCATTTAAGTAATAATTACATTTAAAATTTATTTATTTGAATCGATTGCTTACAATATGATATGCTAGGCATGCCTACTGTATATGAAAGAGAACGTAGAAGGGAGTTCAGTTACTGAAAACCAGTTTGAAATTTAAAATATTTAATTCACAATAATCCAATTTAATTTGAGTACTGCTGTGCGAGTAAATTAATATGTGAACATTATTTCAGTTAGTTTGTACCGCATCAAACTATTTATCGGCTTAAATGCTCGATGCGAGCTGATGTATCCAGTTGTATTCCAGGGCGGATGCAAGAGATGGCTCGTTGGTGCATTCAGTTGTAACCGCTAGACAAGCGAACTGGGCATCATTAATATGATTATTATGCGAGCGGTGCAGTTCATAATTGAAGGAAATATGGAAAATTGTTATCGGATTAAATTGTTGGGATGACAATTAATTAAAAGCATTATTACTATTCTCGTTTTGAATTTCCCTCGATAAGTTGGACAATTAATTGAAACAAATTTTATGAATTACACTGAAATTGCTATATTGCTTATATTTATATTAAGTTCTAATAAATCTGTGCCAAAAGCAGTTTTATATAGATTACTTTTAAATAGTGGCTAGAGTAAATAATTGGAAAGCCAATATTAGCCAAATTATCCTTTGAAATTTTCAAAAACAATGTTATGTATATGCCCTCTATTTCTGTAACTAATATTTTTACTTTCTTTTATACGTAATATCAAGAAGTATATTAAAATCATTAAATAGTTAAATTTGTAATATTGATGAAAAACTCAGACAATTTGAAATTATTGATATTAGTTTGTCTTTTTTCTTTCAAAATTAAGAAATTGAGAGTGAAATTTAGAATTATGTTTAAGTTTAATTAATATCGAATATTTCTATCCTATTTCGGATGAAATTCGGGGAAGTATTTGTTAGCAGTCTAACCGCGATGTTAAGATAAAGTATATTTATGGGAGTTTTTCGAAGCCCAACTTTCGATACTTATATGTTATGTTTTATACATAAAAAAGTATACTTATTAAACTAGGTTAAAAGAACAAAATTTGTTTTATGTGTATAATAATAGATATGCAACAAATTTTAATTAAAATCAGAAGGCTGTTTTGCTCTCTGTTTGTATTCGTGTAAATTTCATGATTCAAAAACTCATCGTGTTAGGAAAATGCAATTTGGTATGGTTTGTTAATATTGAAGACACGTTCAAAGTTTCGAACTTAGTGTGTGAACGTGGAGAAGAGCAATGTGAGTAATATCAAGTAAACTTAACTAAAATTTAAAATATCTGTTAAATTTTGATGAAACTCCATGAAAAACAAATAAAGTGAATTTTTCGTTTGCGTTTAGATGACTCAAAAACGTATTTTACTTGGAAGGTGTCTTCTTAGGAAAATTGTTGAGAAGTTTTTGCTGTCGATCTACAAGAATAGAGATTTAGCTATACGACAGTATGGCACCCCGAAATTGGAACTCTCTTCTAAAAAATTGAAGGATATCTATAATACTTATAAAAGCTTTGCTGCAATTGCCGGTAAAGGAGTTATTGTGCTTTCGTTCAATAAATGTGGAGTAATCGAGTTTTTCACCAATGCTGAATGGCTGAACTACTGCTAATCTAAGCATATTTGTCTTGCTGCATCTTGAGTTTCATCTTGCTTTTTTCGTGAAATAACGTGTTACTATAGTAGTGAGATAACGTGTTGCTATTGAAGATTCAATTCCTCTTGATTTATAAATTGTAGATATTTGTTATTGTTCTTGTTTCTTATAGCACTTGTCATAGATGAACTCGCTGATGAATAGTCAGCCATTTAAGCCGAGAGAGCGTTTCTTATTTTTAATTGAGCCATCTAGGCCCAAGAGTAAGACTTCACTGCTCATGCGTCATGACCCTTTTTTACGGGGCATCCTTCATTCCTATAATTCATTCACTTAACCACATATCTTAATTCAGACATGAGTCAGAGAACGATCATCTCTGAACCTGAACCTTCAGTGGTATTTTCTCGACTTGGAGGATTTAGTGGCCGCAATAGATTTTTATATGCGCAACCGCCGCACAAACGAGGAGTCTTCGGCCGGCGGGATTCTAATTCACAATCTAAAGGAGGCGAATCCTTCATTCCTATAATTCATTCACTTCCCTAGTGAATGAATTATAGGAATGAAGGATCCTTCCACCCTAGCTAATTCGTCAAACTGGTCGGCATTGAAAGGATTAAATATCTGTGGATTCCGGAACACAATAATTTGAAAATATGAGTATGATAAATGAATGATATTTATTTGTAGTAGCACCAATATTATAAAATTTTAGACATCTTCGTTCTAAGGGAAGAGATCCTTTATGCATATTTAATTGTATCAATTATCCGACAAATTGATCACAAAGTTGATAACTGTTTTTTGAGATATTTTAAAGCAAATCCCCTCATCTAGTTTAATGTCTCTTTCTTAACATTTATTAATGTAAATGAATACGTTTCTTCAAAAAATTGTTTATTCTTAATCATGAGATCCCATGTTAAATTTTATTAATTACAAAGTTGACTTATTTCTAATACTAGGCTAATGGCCCTTTGGTCAATATTATTCAGAGCAGATTGATTTTAAAACATTGTTATGCAATAAATGTGCACTGTAATTATTTGAAAGATTTATGCTTTAAGAATAATGCATTCTATTTTTTAATGTAAACACCGAAATGATTGTCCGTTTTTAGCGGCATGTATATTGCGTGTTAAACAATTCTTTTTTTTTTTACTAAAATTCAGGATATAAAGACCTTACTGCTTAAATTTCAATGGCGGAGTTTAGTGTTTAAAGTCCATGAATGCATAAGCTAGTGATTAAATTAATACCTACAAAAGAAATTATACGAGTGCGAATTGAGGTTTGAGATGGATGAGTAATAAATCGTTTTCTCTGTCAATTGCTCTGATGTCACATTTGCAAACATTTTAACAATCATACCACTGTATGATATTGAAATAAGGTTTTTTACTCATAATAATTAGGAATTATTCGTAAAATCACATAATAACTATTACCGAAATACCAACAGAACAAGTATTATAAAAGTAATTTTTTAAAATCAGTTCCTACTTAGGTTAAAAAAGAAAAGTTTTATTTTAGTTACTCTTTATTAAATAATTACAATTAATATAAGTATTATAGAATTAAGACAGAGTCACAATATTAAGCAGCAAAATAAAAAACGAATTTTCTGGCAATTTTTCAATCTCCTCTCTATATTTAGTGTTTGAAATGAGAGATTTGAGGTGAACTAATGGAATCCAACGCCATATCAACCAGACTGTCCCGGCCTAACGTTTACAATTACTATAAATAAATGATCAAAAAATTATACTAGTGTTGCATTTTCAGCTCCAATTGAGGATTTAAAGCCAATTGTGACAACGGCAAATGCGTGATTTTTCTTCATAAGTTCGGGTGCGCAATACAGATTAGAAATTTCTAATTTTCTATATTCTGCATTATGGTAATTCAAAAGTACTTAAAAATGAATCGGAAAAATTGATTAATGAGCAATATTTTATTTTAAATGCACCAATTATGAAAATAAACAAAACTGGCGTTGAAAACAAACCTGAATTCATTATTTATTTGGCGGCGGGGAAATGAAGATTTTTGGAGATAAAGTTAGATTTTAATTCATTAATAAAAATTAATTAATTAATATTTTAAAAAACTGTTTTAACATCAAATGTCATCCAAGTTTTAAAAAATGTACTTGAACTTGATTGGATGAATAAACAATGTTTATTAACGATTGAAAATTTGTACTATATATATATATATAGATAAAAATAACGATAGCTAAATTTAGAGATTGAAAAAGGAATCACACTTCTTCAAAATTCGTATATTT
>JAOUZG010018166.1:727895-875035 GCA_026289955.1 Argiope argentata | reverse complement strand
ATCAAAAATTTTAAAATAAAAATGTGCATGATTTTTTTCAGATTTTTTAAATAAAATGATTTTTTGTCAATGTATAGTTAGTGAATATTTTAGTAATATGTTTATGAAAATATTATTTATTTGAATATTTTTGACTTATTATCTTATTTTGAAGTAATTAAAATGTAAGTTGAGATAATAAGTTTTTAAAGTTAATGTACGTATCGAAAAAATAATAACTCATCCATTTATTTAAATGGCTTATATCGTTTAAAAAATATCATTTCATTCGTATTTTTAGTACGTGAATATTTTGAATGCCAATTTATTATATCATTCCTAAACTTGTCCCAAATCTTTGTAAAAATTACTCACAGTCAGCGCAGAAATATTTTCATAAATCTATTCATTTCTCTGCAAACAAATATTGCAAAAAAGTATTTTCTTCATTTAACTTCAGCAATGAAATCAAAATTTCAGTTGTACCAATTTTATTAAATTACATTATGAATTTTTGTGAAAATTCTAAATTGTGAAATCTTGTAGATTAAAAGGAGACTTAGCTGCAAGTATCGACCAATTAAGAGTTACCCCTTTCAGAACATGTCTTCCATGTTCATCATGTTTGGATTATTTAAAGAAATTTCATTTACAATATTTTACTGCAAGTGAATTTCAAACGATGAATGCTCAGTAAAATAATTATAAAAAACACTCTAAAGTACGTAATCATAACTTCAGCAACATTCAAAAACCATGCGTAAAAAATTAGGTTTTTATTTCATTGAAATAATAAAAATACTTGCTACAAATTTTAGTTCATATATAAAATTTTAAAAAAACAACAATTTATAGATATTAATGAATCTCTAATAGTTTTGTCAATTTGTGGAGGAGGGACAGAATTCTTCATTTAATGGATCTTTTCTTCTTCATTTAATGGAAATCGGATGGGAGAAAATTGGCTTAACAATGACATTACATATTAAGAAGGTGGTGCTAAGTAAAAATTAATATTTTCTTAAAATATTAATATATTTATGAAAAAAGAGAAAAATAGAGAGAAGGGTTAATTTTTACATCATAGAATTAATTGGCAAAAACTGGATCGGAGAATCATGTTGGTATGGTCAGCCAGTAAGTTATTAGTGGTCTATTCACAGATAACTTGTTGGGGTACTCTTGATGTTAAAATCTTCTTATTATCTATAACAATTTTTTTATCAAAGCCAAAATAATATTCACAAATAGTTTTTTTAAAAAAACTCAAAAACTAATATTTTCTTAACAATTAACTTTTAAAGCATGATAAAAATTTTAACTAAAAGTTTCCCGTTGCAATTCTAAAAAAAAGTGAATTAATTAATTTGAAATGTGTGTATTAATTTATCTAATTTCAGAATATTTTACATCAATATATTTCATTATGAAAATGAAATTCAAACCAATTTTTCCCATTGTTGTTATTAAGATATGATTTAACTCATTCTTTAATGTTGAACTTATTTCAGTTGGATGGTTTTGTTATACTTTAGATAAATTTCATGTGTAGAATCAAGAAATGGTGAAATTTTTTTAGTTCATTTTTGAAAGTTGCTATTAGGATCGATCTTAGGAAGTGCGTTAGAAATGAACGTTCTATTCGAAGCAATTTTTCTATTTTATTGTAAGCAATCTTCAGTAGTGTCTGATCATTAGAGAGTGTCATTTGCGCTCACATTGTAGGTTTATTGGTATTTAATTACCTTTAGCAGGAAAACTTGGCTTGCATTTAGGGGGGCTATAGAGAATGATAACATAAGATTAAGATTGTCATTGATAAGATTAAGTCTGATAATTAAGGGTCCTTGCCTTCGAAATATTCGCTTTTTTTCTCACTGTAAAACTGATAAATTTTCTTTAAGAACGCTAGATACATTTTTGATAATTTATTTTAGATTAGGGCTTAGATTAAATTTAGAAAGAAACTGAAAAGCGAAATTATATATAAATTTAGATGATAGAATAATCCAAACAGTAGACAAATATCCTTTCGACAAGGACTTAAAGAGCTGCCTTGCAACTCTGGCAGATATAACAAAATTGTAACATTATTTTAAAGCAATGAATAATGGAATTTCATTTGAAAAAAAAAATAAACAATTTGTAAATAATAAAAATAATAATTGAAAAATAATTCAATAATAATAGAAAAATAATTTGTAGTAATAAAATAGAATAGAAAACACTAAGCAAGTGTAAACTTGAAGAAATAAAATGATTTTAGGTAATAAGAATAATTTTTAATGCATTGGTTATTCATTCTTTTTTTATTGATATACTGCATAAACATTTTACAACGTTGAAATACTACAGATAAATTTTTAAAATGTACATGTCTACTTCTAAATATTTTTATCTAATTATCTTAAAGATTATGATAAAAGATGATGATGAAACTAAAAGCAAACGCATTTGCTTAGTACTTATTAAACACGTATTTGCTACCATATTTGACAGATATTATACGTCCAAGATTCGAAATTATTTAGCATAAAATTATAATATTTATTTCCTTGAAAATTATAAATTTAAACAGCAGTTATGCTTTAAAAAATCCTTCTTAAAATAGTCAAATATTTTAGTTGGGGAAAAGAATCCTATATAGAAACCATAATTTAAATTGAATAATTATATAACAATTTATGTAATTTGAATAAAATTGTCTTCAACGGAAAGTAAAAGAAGGTTTGTTTTTACTCATATAAATATACGGCAAGAAAAGTCCAAATTTCCATCAATACTTGAAATTTTTAAAAATGAAAATAAAATTATTACATTTTTAGCCTTTTCTTAGAACTACTTAATTTGTTTGAATATTGTATTATGCGAAGCTATAATTTATACTAAATATAGAAAAATCCTTTAATATCCACTCTGATTGTAATATAGTCAAAAATAATTAAAAAACCCTTTTAAAATTGTCCCTAAAACTATAGATATATCAAATTTTAGAATAGCAAACCTTTATAAAAATTGTTAATTTGCAATATAGCTGGAAGGGAATTGAAATAATGTTTAAAAATTGGCCTTAAAAAATATAGGTGCATAAATTTTTTATAATAATAATTGTTATAGATATGAAGGAGTCCAAAATTTTTAATTTTCATAACTTTCATGTCATTTTATGTTTTTTAATCTTGCTAGCACTCTCGTTTTATGTCATTTTAGTAGAAATAAAATTACACTAACATTTATTTAAATCAGATTTGTAAAGAAAATTTTTTTTAAAAAAATGTACACGAGTGTATTAATTCGATTATGAACGTCTGTAATGTCTGATAGAAAATGCATACATAGTTTACAAAAAAAAAAAAAAGAAAGAAAGAAAATAGATGTCTAAAAAGAACATTTTCACGCGCAAAATTTGAAAACTATATCTTAGATAGAATAGGATATATAATATTCAGGTATCCACAAGTTTTCAAATTTATCTTCCTTTTCGTACTAAATGCTTGTACAAAATCTACACACAAAGTTTAAGCAATAGTTAAAATAACATTTATTAATAAATATTTGTGTCGCTTATTAATTGGAATGACAATAAATTGAAAACATATTTAAGGGTTTTTTAAAAATTAATAAAAGTATTATTAACAGTTCAAACGTGATTTTTTAATATTTCATCACACAAGCTCAGAAAATTCCAACCTGCTTTTATAAACTTATTACAATCCTTAACTATTATACATAATTATGGCATGTAAATATGAGGGTTTCCCTATCTTTAATAAGCATAATAGTTTTCTCTTGGATTTGAAATGAAATATTGAAATAAAAAATGAAGTATACAGCTCATATCACCAATCGATTCTGTTATCGCGAATTCATACAAGAAAGTGATTTCCTATTCTGAGGAGTTTATTCCCCTAATTGGAGTGACCACCCAAATTCTAACTGCAAGCGGAAACCACAAAATGACCTCTAACAAGCGGATTTCCCACCTCGTTTATTACACTTAAAGGGGGAAAGCAATGGCGACTTTCTACGGGGTAGCCGAGTTAAGAGATATTTGTGGAAGGAGAATTTCTACGTTCCAGTCGGTTTTAAAACGACACGTAGGAGAGACTTTCTACGTTCCAGCTGGTTGAAGGGTTAAATTGTTAAAATTGGTGCATTGACATTCAGTAAAAAAATGCTTTTAAAGATAAAATGTTATTACATAGCAAGTGCATTATTCTTGGCTGTCTTTACTCTTTAGTAACTAATAATGTGTCATCAATAATAAATCTGTCAATTTTGCATTCATTTTACGTTTTAAACATTTTCTGAAAGTTTTTAAGTGATGTTTTTATATAATGTAGTTTGTAGGTGGCGTGGTTATCCCATATCCTTTCATTCTTCTGTTAAAGATTAAATTTTATATTCCGGTAAGCATTATTCTGAATATCGAAAACGTTTACATAATAACAGTTGATGTTGTTATCCTGGTTGATTTCATTTTCTTTTACGCCTACATATCCAATGGCTGAAAAATATGTATTTCAACCACTTTCTTAAACGAAAAAAACACAGTTAATATTTTGATGAATGTCAAATCAGTTCGATACACAGAATGAACTGATTTGTAAACATTTCTGCCAAAGACAACAACATTAAGTGTCTAGAATGATTGCTCAGATCATAAACTATCTATCAATTTTTTTCTGAAGATGTAAGAGCTTTTATTTTTTATTTTTAATAAAATTTAATTTTTTTATGTTTAAATGTTGCATTAAGGATCACATTATACTTCCGAATGACTCATTGGGAATCTCGAAATAGAGGATTGTAAATTCTCTCTTACATAGAGTGCTCACAATGGCTTTTTATATAACAATAAGATTTAAGAAACAATTTCTATCATCTAAACATGTTAAAATGATATTTTGAAAAAATGTATGTAAACTATGGGCATGAGAAATTTGAAGAGATCTTTGATGGGAATTGTAGTCCTATATCTGCAATTTTAACTTGGAAGCAGGAACTCTAACTTAGAATTAAAGAATGAAGTGTACACTATTCAAATCTCTTGAAATTACCAACCGTGCGTCCTACCTTTACACTTTCGCTTTAACACCGAAAATTTTGAAGAAGAAAGTTCTTCCACTTTTTACTGCACTAACAAAAGAATGCTAACTTATGCATATAAAATATTTAATAAGTCCCGTTTTATATAAATATAGTAAAGTACATCAGAAATACTATTATGATGTTTAGAAACTTATTGCTGTTATATGAAAAACTGCATTTTATGAAACTAACGATATAAATCCATTAACTACTGAAGTTGTACTTATTTTTTTCATTGCGCTCAGTTAATGTAAGTAGCTGAGTATCTACAAACACAATAATAATACGATCCTTAATAAATGGCAAGTGAGTAGGTTTGCTACGGTTTTGAAACTTTTATTCACATTTTTATTTTTAAAGTACTAAATATGTTTAAAGATAAAAATCGTGTAAAATTAAATTAGCGCTTATAATTATAATAATATTCAAGTAATTTTACATCAATATTATAATTCTAAATTTATTTATGAAGAATTCTCTAAATATTATGAATGTATAAAAAAGGGTTATGTATAAAAAAGATTATATGAGAGAGAGAGAGAGAGAGAGCAATTATATAGAAACGGAGACTGGGAGGTCTCTCCCATTGGGAGGCTCATCTTTGTGAAGAATATTTTCGCATGGTGTAGGAAACCTTTTACTTCCCAAACCTACATAAAAGTTATTCTAAATATCATCTACATAATTAATCCTCCTTACAATGAAAATCGTGGGAAATATCTCATAAAACCGTAAAAATTGTTTTTTAGACTTTGAGAATTTTAAGCATTTTAATTTGTACATTTCTATTATGCTTACTATGAAAATAGTCTTCATAGTTTGAAATTTTTGTACTGTTAAGGGCTTTCGACTGGTTTTTGAAAATGCCCCTTCTATGGTGTAATTTATAAGATACAACTTAAAAGTTTATTTTCATCTTTTGTGTGTGTGCAAAGTTTTATCTTAATTCAGCCAATATCAATTTCATTCTAAAATATCATAATTTCTGATCCAATTCCACTTTTTAATTTAATTAATGCTACACGAACACTAAAATTTCTGAAATCGGCAAGTTTCAACACTCCGAGTGAAGAGATAAAAATTTGACAATGTACATAAATTCTTTTGAATAATACCTATTTTCCCAATACCTATATTGAAAAGTGTAAAAAAATTATATCTCCGAATCTCACTACATATAATCACGCGGATAAATATTTCGTTCAATCTTTTCTTTTTCTCTTTTGTGTCATGCTGTAGATAGGTGATCCTCGTCGTTTCTTGCCTGTACATAAATTACGTCAAACAGGTTGTAATAAAGCGAAGTTTTTTTGAAAAATTCAAAACTGACTTCTCTTTCTTCGGCCACGAAACTGCTGAAAAAATATGCTGTACATATATATGCATTAGAAATACACACAAATATATATTAAGTTAATTTTCCAGTTTCTAATTTTTAGGATTACGGATTTCTTATTATATCATATTACTATCGTGTAACAGAAAGTATCAGTTCAAAATGTTTGATAATATTTGAACTTATTTGCAAACATGGCATATAAAAAGTGATTTTTAAACATTTCGCAGTCAGTGGGTTAAAATGTATGTGGAGTAATACTATTTAAAATTTCGCAATGGTTCAGAATGTTTCAGATTTACAAGAAATGAATCATTTAGGCATTGGCATAAAAACAAATCAGCTTGATTTCCCAGTCAGACAAAAATCCATTAGTCAGGAAATATATAGCAAAAAAAGACTCAGTAGGCCATGCATCGGTAACATACTAATGACTCAAACACCCCGCCACGTTATTCGAAAACCAAGCATAATCGCATCAGTTCTCTCTCAGGCAATCGCAACCAACGCAAACTCTGTACCAATTCCATCTGCATCTGAGTGGACAGTAATGGCAGATAAGAAAGGATCCTCATTTTTCAACCAATTTCATTTGCTCTGCTGTTTCAGGCGGTAACTTTAATGTTGTTATTTTGTGTCTACCTTTCCGATGAGACTGTAATCTTCCATTCAGATGCAGTCAACTGTAATACAGACGCAAATTAGATGAAGAAAAAGCGTGATCGAAGGCGATGCCGTGTTCCGGTCCCATCATAATCTTCGCAAATGGGATATCGGGTCTTCGTGAAGTCATTATTGCAGTCCGTTGACTATTAAACACGATCCACCCTTGGGTTTAATTTCTTTTTACTTAATCTTTTTACTCGGGCATTGTGGAAGATTTATGGAGATTTTGGAATAATTTATGTATTTCAATTTTCTTGATTTTTATTGTACGCGGAGGCTGACCTTCCAAAGTAGCAACGGAAAGGATTTTATGGGGATATAAATTTCTGCTTTTGCGAAGAAAATTATTGCTAGATTTTAAATCAGATTGTACAAGAAAAATAAGTAATCAGTAATTCATATGTATATTTATGCGTAATAAGTAGCCGTTGATAAAAGAATTATGAAGTTAAAAAAAGAACTATCATATGTACACAAAAAGTTTCATTTCTGAATATGACATTTTTCCAGTAATCTAATTCTGAAATATTTTTTAATAAAAGTAAATCATTTATTTCTATTTATTTTGGAAAGGAATTTTATAATTTTTTTTTTGGTTACCGTATTCTTATAATTAGCCTTCGGGAATATACTTCTAATTCTTCCTGCTATAGAGCCCCTTTAGGATTTCATTTCTTTATTTTTCTAAAAAAGTTCCTCTCAGTCCTCTATCTAGAATTCTTTTTCTCCCTCTGTCAAATTTATTATAAGTTCTATCTCTCTTTTTAATTTTAATCTATTTTTTATGTATCTAAGTCAACTTTAAGCGTAGTTTGTAATTCTCATATTAATCTCTTTTTCAGATATCTGAATTATTATGTTTATGAGTATTAATACATGTTTCAGTTCTACAGCTCAATTTTAAATTTTCAATAATATAAAATAACAGTGCAATTCTTTTCAAATTTATTATATTAGTTCATTTAAAGAAATGACAGCTTATAAACACTGACCAACAGTTTATATAAATATTTAATTTTGTAACTCTTTAATTTAGAATTTCCTTATAAAAATATTCACAATTTAGTAATTACCATTTCTTAAACTCCACTTTTTTGCATAATCCATACAATAATGAATATTTTGACATTTTAAAAAGTATAAAATTTTAATTAACATTTTATGCTGCTTTTTCAATTTAAAATGAAAATTGGGATTGGTCTATGCTCAAATTTGGGAACCATCATGAAACATTGCTTTTCGTCATTTTATTTAAAGCCTTTTCAATTGAATATACTTAAATTGGAATTTTTTTCATATGGCGTAATAGTTTGAAAAATCACATAAATCGTGATGCCGTTTCCAAAATTTCATCTATGAGATATAATATCTTTAAAAATTGCATGATTACATAATCGAACATTGCTCATTATGAACTGTTGTCAAAGAAGTTCGAGCTTAATTCCGTTGTATGCCAACAGATAGCAACACAAAATCACATAAACGTTTATAAAGGAACATCGATATTCATAAAACAGTAGACCAAGAAATACCACATAGTGTATCGGTCAGATGTCCAGTTTATACTTTTACTATAGAATACAAGGCCACAATTGCGCTCCCAACGCGGATTGGAAGTGAACGTGAATATTTGTTCGGTTAAGTTGAGTTACATTAATGCTTAGTTTCAATGCAATAAAAAGACTATTACAGAACGAATCTCATAATTTTGAGCTCGAAGATCCAGATAATGATTCTGGTGCTCGTTAAATCTGTCGCAGAGAACGTTGCACGTGATGTAGCAAGTTTAAAGCGAAGCTACTAACTTGGAGGATGTTCGCGCAGGGTGATTTGAGCGGTACGTGCATTTGAAGAAAAGGGCATCATTGAAAGATAACGAGAAATTCATTGCGGTTATAGAGGATCGATGATTTTGCTGGACATGCTTCGAGAAATAGGCTCTCAATACGCTTACCAAAAGTAACGTGAACTATGTCTGGAGGATCATGGCAGTAAGGTGCTCGCGCAGATAAATTACAAAGTAATTAGTTCCTTGAAAACAGGATGAATCTTAAAATCTTTTGATATGATCTCGTGTACACATTTGTAAATTCGAAAGCATTCAAAATACGAAAACATAAACATTTTTCAGAAACAGAACTTTCTCTGCGTAGTGTAGAACCAACTATATGTATTTTATAAACCTCATTTTTCAATTTATCAGGTAAATTATATACTTTCCACGAAATCGATTACTTGAATTATGCTAGCTAGAAATATTTCGATATACAAGGCAAAATCGATGGACTTTTGGGAAAAAAATTATTATTTAACATAAAAACGACGTGATCAGTTCTGTTTTGAACAAAAAAAAAGACAATCAATTTAAAATACAGCTTAAATTTATTGTGGTACTTACAGTTAATGCTTATGATTTTTTGTTTACCTTTTCTTTAACAATAAATTTCCAATCATTTTGTTATAAATGAGATTTTATTCTAGAAATTGAATTTTATAGTAAATATTGGATCTATATTGATGTGAAATACTAGTTAGAAACTTCAAAAAATATTTTTAATGTCTATTTTAAAGTATTTTTTTATTACTGAGAGCTTCAAGTGATTAATATGCTTAAGTGTAAAAAATGGGAATATTGGAGAAGGGATATTAAATTTTCAAAAATGACGATTATAATAAAGACCTTTTTGGCAATGATATGTTTGACCTTGATAATACTTTTTGTTATGATTTTAAGTATATATATATCGCTTACTTTCAGTTGGATGCAGCGTTATTAGGTTTGTAGGTAGTTATATCTTAAAAAATTGGGTGAATTTTTCAAAATTTAAATTAGTTTTCTAATGTTTCAAAAATTAAAATTAGTATGTTTTTAATAGCTTTTCCTCAATAACTCCAAGTGGTTATTAATTAAATAAAAGTCATTAAAATTTTTAATGATCTGCTTTTTAGAAATATCACTCATATTTTTGGGCAAATTTATTTCTAAACATATTTTTATTTTACTTATTTATTTTTATTTTATTTATTTGCTTTTATTTATTTTTATTTTATTTCTTTGTTTTTATTTATTTTTATTTTATTTATTTATTCTTTTATTATCATGCCAGAACATTATTTTGGGAAGGAGGTATGTGGCGTCAACAAAAATCCGTACGCAAAAAACAAAAAGTTTTAATTCGTAGGCGAAAAATTAAAAAAAAAAAATTATTATTTGTACGAGCATCTCAAAAAATCAGCTTTTAATAACGCGTTTCTATTTAAGAAGTCTGATGTGCTTCTAAAACTGAGTGTAGACCGATTAATATGGCAATTGTACTTGACCGACTTCTAATCTGAAACTGGCAGTCTTATATAGAAGGGAATTGATTGAAGGGAATTGATCCTATGTGTAAATCACAAAACAATAAAAATTTACAAAAAAAATGAAAAATATTACTAATTATCAGTTAACACGCCCTCAGCCTTACGCTTTTTATTTTTATGAACGCGGAATTTTATTTTACAAAAGCTCTGATTAAAAAAATAAGTTAATGGCTACAACAAATTAAACCTAGAAAAATGTCAGTTTGAGCGCGGGATTCTATGAAATGAAATAAATAGGAAATGTGATATTTTTTAAAATAATAAATATGAGACAACTTTATTTGGATCATTTGCAGTACTAAAGTGACCCATTTAATGAAATGATTCAAATGAATAGAAATAGAATTTAGCTTGCACGAGCACGCGGTGCTTGACTATTCAAGAAATTATGCTCTGACATGATGCATTAAAATATGCATAGCAGATTTCATTTTAATATTTTTATTTATTTATTTACTTAATGTAAAGTACATTTCTATATTCGTAATAAATGTTTTTTTAAATTCGAAATAAATTTTTGGAAAATTTTTTAAATATGTTGAAATTTTATACATAGAAGTTGTATCCAATTTGTATAGTTCGGTCAAATTTTGAGCAAAATTTATTCAGAGGAAGTCTGCAAGTCCTTCTTTTTGAATAACTAAAACGAATAACTACAAAGCGAAGATAACATAAGCTTGAACAATATGTTTCTAGTAGTATGCCTATATGTTTATCTGCGACAAAGATAACTCAAAGACCCTTTGAGCTAGATAAATGAAAATTAATATACGGCCTTTAAGTTAAATTTGTAGATTTGTTTCAAATTCTGAACAAATCTTTTCACGGGAAGTCTGTCTGTTTGATTGTTGGAACATAATTTAACACGAATAACTACAATACGAAGAGAGATTTAAGTTTAAATTTTGGAATACTAATTTAAAATCAAATTTTATGCAAAATCCAAAATGTTGACCTTCTATAAATATGCTCTTTCATAAACTTATTAACTCAATAAATCGATAACACAGTAATTAAAGTATAATAAACTTCGAATGTGATTTTCTGACTACGTATAGTTTTGGGCCAAATCTTTGTTTCAATCGGGTTCGAAAAACAGATCTGACACAAAATTTAATTTCCGGATATTATTTACCACAAAACAAGTACTCGTTGTTAAAACAAACTTGCCAAGAGTTACCCAATAGATTCTGTAAAAAGACTACATCCATATAAGAAGTTAATATTTCGTAAATACTATGCGCCAATGACATATAAGGTGCTATCTGTTTTAACCCTCCAGTCGGCGACATTCAGAATGCAATATTTACCGAAAGCGGCGCGTCTGAATAACAAGTTTGTTCTTAAAAGTGTCAAGGTTTGGACAAAAGGATTGCTTTCCCCTTTTGCGGTTATTACAGCACAGCAGGGGTAGGCTGATTAGCCGATGTCATGTTGTGAGTGACAGCTGTTGCTTATCGCAGTCTTTCGATTCCTAAGACTATGTTTCTTTTAGCCGATCGAAAACACAGAAAATATGATTGTGTTTCAAAGGATTTCTGATTATTTCTTGAAACACTACATATAATTTAAATTAGAAATAAATTATGTTGTATTTAATATGATACGAATCTAACTTTTATGAATTGAAAGTGTTCGCCTATTATTTTTTTATTGTAATATGTTTCGCAAAATTTTTAATCCCCTCGTAATACGAAATTATATTTCGAAATTACATACAAGTGATTTAATTCTTGAAAAAAAAAGATTCTTTCAGCGTATTTCCAATGTATTTCAGTATTCTAAAATGCGCTTTTAAAATATTAATCCTAAAGGCATGCGTATTACGCTCATCACTAAATTCATCAATATTTGAATAAAAGTATACAAATTGGCATAAATTCTTACGAATCTTTTTTAAATGCATAAATTCTTACGAATCTTTTTTAAATGCATAAATTCTTACGAATGACAAACTTAGATGCTTCCTTTGTTTATCTCTATTAAAAAGATGTGTCTTGAATTGTTTTTTAATTATTAAATAACAAACTTAATTAATAAATGAGATCAAATTTAACTAATAAATAAATGACTTTTCCTATGTCAATCTCAATTTAAAAATATTTTAATCCATCATGACTGAAAAACTCTTTTCAAGCAATAATAAAATGTTAAAATTTTACAGTTCATTCGAAAATAACACAGTAGAAATATATTTGGCACATTAAATGTGAATCCAAAATTTTCTTTATCAATGATACGAATTTTTTTGCCATAACATTTTCCAAATTTTATTTATTGAATTACAAATAAACCATGTAACTGAAGCGAAAGTTCTATAACTAGCAAGTCACTAAATAAGATACAAAAAGTTCAAGATCTTAATTTTCTCAAAGAATGAATTTTCTTGGTGATATATTCACATGCATAAGTAAAATTATGCACTGTATAAATAGTGTTGTGATAATTTCAACTTTTATTGCGAAAAAATGTTAAAATGTTATGTAATTTTAATTATGAATTCTAATTAAAATTATTGATAATTTTATCCCGCGGTGTTTATTTCCAGTTCCAAATTATATACGGATAAAATGTGCTCGCCCTAGGTCAAACAGTTTGATCTGGAGATAGCCAATATAAATACTCATCTTCACTATCAGTGAGGATGTTCACTATTTTAGTAGAAATGGTGGTAAGAGACATACGTGTCTGACGTGTTTTTGTGAAAAAGAACAATTAATCCGGTTTTAAAAGGAGTTGGGAATTTTTTTAACTCAAGGCATTTGTTCATGAACATGGTTAATAATTCTGGAAAGTTACTGTGGATAATCGATATAATTATAGAATCAATACCATCGTAACCGAGGACCTTGTTTTTAGGGAGCTTCTTAATAATAGTTTCAATTTCTGTTTTGGTAAAGGCTTTTTGAGAATTGCAAGGAGTGAAGTGAACTTTTGTTTCTTCTTCCGCCACCTCAGGATATAGCGGTTGAAGGATTTTACTTGCAAAGTCCCTAGCATTTCCTGTAAACGAGTTTTCCAACAAGTTGAAAATTACTGAGGGTGGCTTTGCTACCTTTGTTGAATTAAAAGGAGCTCCAAAAGGGAAACTTACTTTTGAGCAAAATTTTCTCCAAGCACTTCGCTTAGCATTAAGGATTTCCTTTTTGTAGAATGATCTTTTCTTTGAATAAATTTTCTGGTAGTGTTCTCTCAAGTCTCCTGCGCTCTTCTTCACGCGTCGTCTCAGTGCATTTAATTCTTTTTTCTTTATTTCCAGATTTTTATTCCACCAAGAAATATTTGGTATAGTGGAAATTTTCCTAGTTTTGCATGAGTGTAGATATGAATCTAATATTTCCAATTGAAGTTTTTCTGTAGCGAGGTCGAGATTTTCAGCTGTTGAAGATTTTTGTATGATTTCTATTAAACTGGAAAGTTTTCCTTCGAAATGAATGCAAAACTTTTTGTGTCCTCCAAATTTTGTTTTGAATCTTAGATAAGATAGTTTAGAAATTTCAGATTTGATAATAATTTTAATAAATTTGTAATCGCTGAGAGACTCATTTTCCATAACCTCCCAGTCGCATAAATTACCCAGGATAGGGTTTGAAGCCATAGTTAGATCAGGCCAGCCTTCAGCATTTTGACGTTGAAAAGTGGGTTCTGCGTCTGGAGAATTTAAAAGTTGGAGGGTTTTTTCAGCTAAGAAATTTTCAATTTGATATCCTCTATTATTATTTGCACGGTAACCCCTTCGGATACTATGTGCCTTCATGTCAGCACCTATGATTAGGTTTTCATTCTGTAAATTGGAGAAGGCGTCGTCAAGTTCTTTGATGGTTTCTTCAATATTCGCGGTTGGGGAAGAATATGCAGAAATTAGAGTTAAAGGCTTATCTCTATTAGGAATTTTGATTGTAACTCTGTTCTCATCTGAAACAAGGAAAATTGGAGAACTGCAAGAAGGTAAAAAGATAATACCCGCCTTTCCATTTCCGAACAACCAGCTTGTCCACTGGCGGAGAAGACCTTCTATACTCCCGTTTCTCACATAAGGTTCTTGAACTAGGAAGATGTTTGGAGTGGTCGTCTGAGCTATTTGAACGAGAGAGGTTGTTGCTACTTTAGATTTGGCGAGATTGATCTGAATTATTTTTTAGAGAATCTGATACATTTTGAAGGAGAGGCCAAAAATGAGACTGATCAAAGAAAAGGTTCTTATGCGAATTGAGTAAATCAAGAGTCATTACTAAAACAAATGTTAGCTTAGTAACTCACTGTTTTTTGATATGAATGTATCTCTCTTATATAGCAAGGGCAGAAATGAGAAGCAGCGGAGTGTCGGATGTCAAAGTCAGTGCCATTCTTATGGTTAGAATTCATCGCAATTTATGCAGACTGGATGCTTGGCCGTACAGGTTCGGGTATCATGATTCTCTGTACTAATTGCGCAGTAATTCTTCTTTGCTTTACACTCATTTTGGATGTGCCCAAAATTTTGGCAGGAAAAACAACGACGGACACTGTAAAATTCTTTTATTCTGTAGATGTTCCAATTCATTATCAGTTTCCCAGTTGCTTCGAGAGTGAAAAATGCAGATGCTGGGAGCTGAACAACCCAATGTTGGTGTCCCTCGTCGTGCCCTTTCAGTTTAAATAAGAATTCTGTTAATTTTTTTTCGCATTCAGTGGCCAGTTCAATAGCATTTGTAACTTCTTGTTCGGTTATATCTTTTGGTATATTACAGATAATGCATTTAGGAAGTCCCTTCTTTGGTACTTTGTGAACTATGTTTTCCTTTAATTCTTCGGTGCTCTGGATTTTGTTAACGAGTTTTTCGATATCATCTTCATTCTCACAGTCTGTTGCTATTCCTTTGTTACGAATTTTCCGAAACGATTTTACTTTGATTCTTTCATTAGTGGGCTTGAGTTTGGTGCTTAAAAGCTTTTCTACTGATTCAGCATTAGGACTTTCTTTACTTCCTTTTGTTGTTTCCTTAGAAGTCGGGTAAAGCAAAATAGTGTGTTTAAACTTATTTTCCCCTTTAAGAGCTTCTGCATATGTCCTTTGAGTAACTGTATCTTGCTGATGCTGACAAGTAGCTGAAGTTGTGGAAGGCTTGGGAGATTTTAAAGCAATTGCAGAAGGGAAAGCCTGAAGCAACTTTTTGGCGATTAATCTTTGATCATCGGCGAGTCGGTATTTAAACTTAAGTTTACTGTTTTTAATTTTGTACAATTAAGATAGAATTTCATCACTAGATAGGTGATTGGCATCCATTGCTAGAAAATCTTTTTGATTCATCGACTAATAATTTGAAGATTTGGGAAATTTCTTAAAATTTATTCCTTAGAAAAAATACAGGATATGATCAGAAAGATGAGCAAAGTAATTAATAATTGGATAAGGAAATGCAATGCTAATTTAAGAGAATATAAAAATTTGGTTGTAGTTAAAACAAAATATATAAGAAAGAAACACTACTACTAAGGAGAAAATATTTGATTTTAACTTTATATCTACAGAGTTAAATTATTGAGAATGATAACGATGGATTTCTTGATAAAGACTCGTATATTAAACTTCCTTTTTTACCAAACAACTAAGATATGATGACTATTCGGTCACTTATACCAATTAAAAAATTTAAAAAGAAAGAAAGATGTTTCCATTCAGGATATGAACAGCCTGGATACCATTAGAAAGATACAACTATAAGTATTGTAATTATTGGAACTAATAAGAATGTTGTATAAATGAAATAAATTTAACTGATTTTTACTTTTACGATTAAATACAAAAGAAATTTTTACAAAATATGAAAAATTCCTTTCTATTAGTAGGGAATAGAAGTGTCAACTCTTAGAAAACTAAACTTTAAAATAGGGAGAAGAAATGTAGCATTCAGTGCGTGATCTTACTATTCAGAAGTTCCAGCAGTAATGTTCCTGGTATTGATGTTATTTCAAAACAGAGCAAAAAAAAATCAAAATCGATCATACCATGGCTGATTGGAATTCACGTGGCATTGCAATCAAGTAAAGTCCTTTGACGATTCGGCTGTTTCCCTTTGCGATTTAGTTTACTAAGGAGGTTTTGCTTGCCGACGGGTAGCTTTACACTTACTGCACTGGGGAAAGAGCGGAGTCGAAGGTCATCGGCTTGTTTACTTCGCTTCGAGGGGCTGGGGGGACAGGAAGGCGTCGAAGAGTGTGTCGTCGGTACTTGATGAGAATGGCGTCTACTGTTGAAGGTAAGCCTAGCGTCACTCAGGAGAATGGCGAATTCCTTGCAGACTTTTCCAAAAAAGAGGAAACGGCTATTGAGTACTGTCCATCGGATGTTCACAGATAACTTTAGCCTGAATAATGGATTCCAGATGCGGAAAATAAGTGCCAACACTTTGATGTTTGAAGAGCAAAATTTTAGTCGCCTTTTCTTTTTCCCTGTAGATGGCGCTCCTAGATAGTCAATACTATTGAATATTAATTAGTATTCACTTAAGGCATTTATTAGTCAATACTAATAAATATAATTTAGTATTGGGCGAACAAGTAGGTCGCCAAACGTGGCTAATTTATATAAAAATTAAAATAATAACTTAATTAGTCTCATTCGCATTCGGAATGTTGCGAATGATTAAATATTTAACGTATAATTTTTCATGTTGAAATGTATTTGCAAAAACAATTTAACATTTCTTTTTTATTCAAGTAACATGGAATTTACTATTGCTTTTTCTTCGATTAAGTATATTTTTCATGATCACGGAAAAATGAGTTGTAAATTTAACTGGATTTCATAAACATAAAAGTTTTTGATACACGCATAAGTAAGCCTGTTGCTGAACCCATTAACCAACATGGCTTGGATATATGCCCCATTGACTGACGCAAAGTACAAATCTATTTTTATTTCATTACTATTACATAATTCTTCCCAAACAAATCAATGAAAATTTTCCGGTTTGAAGTATTCTGGGAAAATTTTCTCATTAATAAATGTATATTTTTTAATGAAATATTCTAGTTTACTTTTTCTCCTGTTGCGTTCTTAGCAATTGTATAAATTTTTAACATTGATTTTCACTTTCTTTCATATATATATATATATATATATATATATATATATATATATAATTTCGTTGATGTATACCTAGGGTTCAGAGTTAAAAGACAAGTGTAATAATATCGAATAAAGAGCATAAATATTTTTTCTTATAGCTAAAATATGTGTAACAAAATTAAATAAAGAGACGTAAGAATAACTACGTTTCATATAGAGGAAATGGATGAACAAAATCGAATAAAGAACTGTAACAATCGAACAAGAACTGAGCGAAATCGTATAACGAGAAGTAAAACTAACTACGTTTTTTATAGTTGCAATGGGTGAACAAATCTAATAAAGAAAAATAACATTATATTTCTTTAATAGTTGGAATCAGTGAACAAAATCATTTAAAAAGAAGACTAGATCGTTTATTTTATAGCTAGAATAGATGTAACAAAATCGAATAAATAGAAGTAAAACTACGTTTCTTATAGCTGAAAGGGGTGAACAAAATCGAATAAAGAGAAGACTAGTTCATCTCTTTTATAAATGGAATAGGTGAGCAATATCGTATCGAAAGAAGTAAAACTAACTAGATTTCTTATAACTGGAATTGGTGAATAAAATAACATTAGTTTTCTTTTATAGCTGAAATAGGTGAACAAAATCGAATAAAGAGAAGTAAAACTAACTACATTTCTTATAACTAGAATTAGAAGGATATTTCCCAGAATATCTTAATGCTGGCATAAAGAAATTCATAGTCTTTCAATTTAAGAGTATCTTTTTGTTATCGACAAGCCACTCTTGACAGTTTTAAATTGTTTAATGATCGAAATTTTTTTAATTCAATATTTTATGTAACTTAGATTTAATAACATCTATTGTAAAATATTTTTATTTAAAATTTTGAGGGATGTATAGTTTATACGACTTTTGACGCCTTATTCTGTTTTGCTCACTATAATAAGCATTTCCTTATATTTCTGAAATATCCCCTAAACATTTATTGGAAACCAAAATCATTTAATTTTAACTGATAAAAAATATTTAAAGTTTAAAATAGAAGTGATTTTTTTAATATGAGTACAGCAACTAGGACTTGTTCAGCATTAAATTTCAAATTTATGATAAAATTCACTTTTTAATGTTAGTTTTGAAAGGCTTTAAATTGTATAATTAATAATTCTTTAATCAATAAATATATTTCTGAAAATAATTTGAAATCTGAAATTTACTCAGACCATTGGTCTTGCGAATTATAATCAATAAAATATTCGGGACAATTTCTCTTTTAAATATGTTTATTTCTTAAAATTTAAAATTCAATCTTCTACAATTAAATTTTATCGAATTATGAAACTTAGAGCATCATTGTTTCGGGACAATACATATTGAGAAAAAACCAAGCTCTTATTGATATATTTTTCCCAAGGCGGTCATTGAAGCGATCTAAATTCACGCGTATTTGTAAAATAATAATATTCAAATTTTCATAGCTAATTCAGTTGTTACAATTTAAACTATTTATATCACAAGAATGTTTCATTAATTATGACTCACAGGAAATAATATTTGTATAATTATTTAAAATTATTATTTCTTATCATTTATAGTCTCAAATTATATAACATATGTTCTTCATTTCATTTAGACTACTATTCATGTTAGATGTATTTACTAATTATCAACAATATAGAGATAAAGCCTTGGTCTTCTATTAAAATGTATATATCAACTATTTATATATTGTATATATAGACCATGCTCACTTTAAATCATTCAGAATTATTTTATTAATTATAGAGATACTTTAAAAAGATATCGAAAAAAATTTCCGCTTTCCAAAAAAAAAAAAAAATCCTAACATTTCCACTTTTAGAAACTACCACGTTTTATATTTATTATTTTCATTTCATTATGCTAAGCTGAAAATCACAATTTTCCTGTTTTAACTTGTAATCCGAGTAAACCTATCTTTTAGCTTGGGCTTTCATCAACATGATGCTCAGCACCTTTATAAAAGCTACTTTTTTTCATGCAATCATAATGTGATCCTACAGGTTAGATTTAAATTTTATTATATGAGAAATGCAATGTTAGAAAATATGCTTATAAGTATATTTTTAAAATTTGAATGAAATAACTGACAAAAAATCCGGTAAAATAATAAATATCATTGAAAAGATTTTTTAAAAAATATTTTATATAATTTAAAAATCAATTATTTCGCTGTAATATTTTCGTTAAGCATCACAAAAAGACATCAAAATTTTGCATAAGTTTTAATTTATTAAAACTGTTGATAAAAAATTTAAAAATTGCTCTAAGGGATGCATTTTTACACTACAAAGGATATATCAAATTGTCAGTCGAGCCAAACTGTTAAGCTTATATAGTGTAAAAAGCATTCATGCGCATTCACACACATTTCTTTTTCTTTTAAATAAATTCTTAAGGCTAAGCTTAGTTGGGATTGACTGAAATATGAATCTATTTAGTTGTAATTCAATTTCTCTACAAAAACGCAATGTCAAAAGTATTACGATCAGTATAATATACTACTATAATTTACTATTCTCTCTATAAAGTTAAAGGCCGATATTTGATGTTGAATGACTTAATATTTCTTCTTTCAAAAATTACGATAAAACCTGTTTAAATTTAAATATAATTCTCTCTCATTTCTTTTCCTATCCTTCCAAATTCGAAAAAAATTACAAATTTTAAATTTTATTCAATTAATATATAATTTAAGGTATTTTAATATGGGAGTATAAAAACGGCTTATTAAACTAACATGTCTTCCTAAAAATGATCTCAACATTTAAAGTAATACTCTTTCTGTCTAAAGTTTAACAATAAGAGTTTAATTTATAGTTTTTTTATCGTTTTACTTCATGATTGTGTACCATCATGTTAAGTACTTTAAATTGTCATTCTTGTGCAATTTAATGTAATACCTAACATGTTATAATAAATATTGTATATTATTAAATTATTAACGGTACGAGAAAATTCAATTATGATTTTTAAAAATCTATTTTCTCTATAAACAAAGCTTCCTAAAATTATTTCTTTTGTATTTCCTTAAATTTTCTCTTTATAAAAAATCTTATTTTTTTCCAGAGCCTCTCATGCGACAATATATATATATATATATATATTCTCCAATCTTTGCATTGAATTTCCCGTCAATGTCTTTCCTTTATAACTCGCTTCTCATCTTTTAACAACTTATCTAAACAACTTTATCCTCTGTCATCTCAGATTTTCGGATCTGTTTTCTAACACAGATGGCTCCAATCACACCTCCGGATATCGATTGCAGATCCCAGTTGTGAGACCGGAGCTTTTCCCACGGGAGGAGCGAACGCTTCAGATTGCCGAAACTTAAATCCGACAAGTTACACACAAAGTGTCAACTGACTTTGACTTTCTGAGATTTGGCTTTTTGGAAAGTATGGGATTAAAATTTGATTTTCGAAATGTATGCTTTGTCAATCTGTATAAGTTCCGTTGAAAATCAAAATTGATATTTTCTTATTTTTATATAGTGCTGTTGTTTTAATTAACATTTATGCAACAGTTGACCACATTTTTTATTGTAGTGATTTTAGACAGCAATTGACCACATTTTTTATTTGTGAGTTTAGACAGCGATTGACCACATTTTTTATTTGTGATTTTAGACAGCAATTGACCACATTTTTTATTGTAATGATTTTAGACAGCAATTGACCACATTTTTTATTTGTGATTTTAGACAGCAATTGGCCACATTTTTTATTGTAATGATTTTAGGCAGTAATGGAACACATTTTTTTACTTCAATTAATTTAGGAAATAATTGAGCTCATATTTCATTGCAATTTTTTAAAGGAAAATGAATATTAAAAAATATTGGGGTATGGTAAAGACTCGGACTGTGCAAGGTGAAATATTAGATGTTATGTAATTAAATTATTTATTTATTAAATTTAAAAAGAAATTATAAAGATGCATCTTTTTTCCGTCGATAGCTGTCAATTACACTACACAGTTTGTCAGGGTTTAAAAAAATTATAATATAGGTTTTAAACAGTGTAGCTGTGAATTAAATAACATAAGATAATATTAATAATATTGTTACGAAAATAATAATTCTCACACAAGTGCTTTAAGGAGATGCAGACTTTTTGTCTATGAAAACGCTTATTAAATATTCTCAACTCAAGCTACAAAATTCACATTGAATTAACTCTACTTTATCCGCTAATTTTAAATAACAGCGAAGCTATATTCAAACTATAGTAACAGAAAATACAATCTTTCTAGCTAGCTAACTACGTAGCTTGTTATTCGAACTTCACTGTTTGCCCGCCTTAAAGGTGCGTCCCACTAAAATGGTCGGAAAAACCTAGAAGGGTTAGTTAGTTCGGGAAGAGTTTAGAAATTTATCCATTATTCTTTAATTTTAAATATTTATTTTTTGGCTTCTACTATACATTGTAGTAAAAACCGTTTGCGATTTCTTTATGCCGTCAATGCACCTATATCGCCAAATTGGTCAAATACGGCGATCATGTGTTGTAAATTCCTTTAGAGAGGTCTTTTCTCGCTGACGCGTGATTCTATTACAGTTAATTTTATGGAATTAAACTATTTATTAATACTTACAATATTTACGCAACAGTTTAGAAATATTTACAATATTTACATCTAATTTACACAAAATTCATAACAATATTGTTTATAATTAACAATTCATTAATCAATAGAGTTTTACTGAGAAAAATTCAAGACTAATTAGTTAATTAGAAATATTTAAGTTGATGATAAATGAGAGTTACTTTTTTTGTACCTGAATTAAATAAAATCGTTGCATTTAGATAGCAATTGGATGGATTGAAATAATGTGCTAAAAATGAAAAATGTCAAGGAATTCGAAAGTGCATTTTTAAAATGTGTCAGTAAAGGGAGAATTCATAAGTATTTTCTCCTGACTGAAATGGACATCGGAAATAATTTATATGATATAAAATAAGCACTAATCTGATTAACAAAAAAATTGATGGCAGATTTTTTAGAAAAAAAAAACTTGGCCAAAAATATTATTCTTATATAACTTATACATTTGCAAAATTCGCATAATTTTAAATAAGAAAAAAAATGCATTAAAGCTCAAAAAAAGTATTCATCTGTATAACAAAAATGCATTCCGTAATTGTTGGACTCAAATTAGAGTGCCCGTTAGAAATGTAATATGCATCTTTAATAATTGCACTTAGCCTAATTTGCTAATTTAAAGTGTTGAAATTAATTTACTGTTGGTGATATATTTGCATTGTAATCAATTTGTCAATAGCATCAGATAACCGATGGAAATATAACTTATTAATATTACATTCCTTCCGAAGTATTCCATGCAATCCTTTGTCTTAAGATAGAAGTTATTCGCGAAAATAGGTTCAAGGTTGTTTTTAAAAAAATCTAAGACAAAGGAAGTTCGAGTAAGTGCTTTCCAATAACATCCTCCCTCGTAACATCAAGAATTGATAAATCATTTCATTTCATGACATTTACTTCTGCCGTTTCTTATGAAATCGTATCGGAGAATGGACCGTAAAGCGACGTAATCAATGGTATTTATGACTTATTGACTAAGGTTACTGATCTCTCTTACGACTCTGTTTTATGGCCACTGTTTGCCTTGCTGCCACATATGTGAAAACAACACGGACCTTGTCTCAATTCATGTTTGTGAAACGGGTGTTTCGATTTGTAAACTGATCAATTAATTTGGACAGCATTCTATTTTGGTATAGGCTTGATCAGCGTAGTTTGATTCACACTGGGCGGATAGACAGCAGAATCATGATCATATTTTATAAAAGGATTATACAAACGAGTTTAAAAGGAAATTATTTTGAAGATATCTAGTTTTTTGAAATGTCTCCAGGTAGGATTTATTTCAAACCCCTTTTTGGGGTAAAAAGTACCTTTTTATCTTTATAATAGTACTAAATATAACAATAAGAATCTTTGCAAAAGTTCTATTATAGGCTCTATTACAAATAATCATATTTGGTTAATTTTAAATTGTATTTATTAAAATGTAATCATTTATTAATTACAACTGTTCATCTTTATATCTTCAATGATTATAGATAATTATATAGATTATAAAATTTATTTCAGTACTACTGTGAGCTTGTTATGTACGTTCCAACTTCCTTCATTGACCATCTCCATTAAATGATGTAGACTTTTATTGGGTTGTTGAAATAAAAACTCAACAAAATGTAGACAAAAAATAAATAATGTTTCGTTAATAATATATTTGCAATTTGTATTTCTGCTTTGGATATAAAATTTTATTTAAATAAGTAATCAACTTGATTGTTTTGGTTTGTCATTTTCAGTAATTGGTGCAAATTTTTTAATAGATTTAGTGATTGTTTATATAATTAAAATATCCTATACATTGTTTTTTTCCTGTGAAACTTTAAAAAAAGACATGTTAAAGCTTTGACATCCATGGTGATTATAATATCTATATAAATTTCAACAAAAAAAAGGTTTTTTGGTTAATAGCAGTATTTAATATTAATTCTCATTTTCAAAATACCAGGAAAGCTCTGCGTGACTTTGTTGTTTCTTGTAGCTCTAATTTGGCGATTTGCCACTATGTCTCTAATATTTTTTTTCTTCTCATTTAAATTTTAAATTAGCAATTCCTTTTTAACGCCAACCAAGTCTACTATATCAAAAATCAGTTGAAAGTCTTATCTTTGATGCTTTATTCATGACTACATTTTTTCTATTTAAGAAAACAAGAGGTTTTACTTTAGAAATAATATATTTTTTCCCATTCAATAAATAGCATAGTGAAACTAATTCGAATCAAATTGAATCAATATCATATAATCTGAATATTATCAAATTGAGAAATGCATTATAAAAGTTGTTTCGCAATGAAATAATAATACATTCTAAAATATAATGCAATGCAATATTCTACATTAATTTAAACTAAAAATGGGTTGTAGTGGATTATTGCTCATACGTTTTTGTTAAATTCTGGAGAAACTGTAATGCACGATAAAAGAATAAGAAATATATAATAAAAGAAAAACTTAAGAAAAGAATTATTTAGAAATAAATATAAGTGGATTTGATTACTAGTAATGGAAATTATATTCTACTTATTGATAGTTTGTTTATAATTCATTTTTGTATATATTTGGATTTTAGAAATCAATGTTTCGCCTACTATTGGTAATAATGTTGTGGAATAAAAAGGAAACTCATATTAAACTAGAAAACTAAAAGTTGAATTTTGAAAATTAGAAATAATTTTTGATGTCGAAAACAAAAAGTATGTATTTAATCTTCTATTTATTTTTAATTATATCTGATAGAGTAATAAAAAAGAACGAAATATTATACTTAATATTTTATTTACTTTTTTATTATAGTAAATTAAGTAAAGTATTTTTTTATTATTTAAGTATTTTTCGTAATTGAAACTTCAAAAGCATGTAACAAATCGAATTAAATAGAAGATTACAATATGAAATGTAAAGGACGTAGTATAGAACTTATATGTGGTTAATGCATTAATAATGCTATGTTAACACAAAACATTTAATAATAAATACGAGAAAAAGGACGAAATTCTGAATTTGGAGATAATTACATAGATTTCCTCCTTTTCATGTGGGTATGAAAACAAAAGTTAAAAGAGAAAACATGCATGTTTAATTAAATAAATACAATGATACGAATTTGGCAGTTAAATGTTTAAAAAATTTACCTTTTTTATTAAAAAAAGTATTTACAGCAAATGTTTGGAAGCTAAAACAAAACAATTAATTTAGGCATCTTTGCATAATGGGAAATGAAGGGATTAATCTCGAATTAATTTCACATACGATGCAGGTTGCTATAAATGCTGCCCAATGGAATTTGTGCTTCTAGAAGATGAAGAATGAAATCTTTTCCTCCCATCGCATACAATGGATTCGTGTTTCTGTGGATTATTCTCTTTGTCGGGACTAATCACTGCCATTTAGAATTTTTATCCTTGTAGCTAAACGAGAACATTGGTCACATGATTTTTTTCTATGTTACATTTATCTAAAGAGGAAGATTGCAGGGTACATAAAAGTATCCGGGCATTTATTGCTTGTTTGGATACACGAGGAGGAAGAAAAACAAGATGAGGTTATCCTATCGGTATCATTGTCGTCGCATGTTGTACATCTTCTTGATGGCTGAGAGAGGAAGAAACACATTTGAATAATTCAGATGTAATAATCTGCATTTTGGACTGTCGGCGTGTTGTCTTTTACCATTGATGCTTATAAAAATAAATTATCCTTATCAGCTATAAAGGATTTAGCCAATATTTCGCCAAACTGTAGAGAAAGAAGAAACAAGAATAAATTAAAAAATATATAATTAAAATTTCAAGCTATCAAGTAAGAACATTATTATTTTTAAGTGATTATTTGTCTGAATAAATTTAAGCCATTAACCAGTTAAAATTGGTTTGAAAAAATTGGTAGACTTCTTTCTCTCTCTCTCTCTTTCTTTCTCTAAGAATAATTTTTTTAAATTTTCATTTTCAATTTTACAGATGGCAAACAAAATTTTGAAGCTCGACCGATTTTGACATAAAATAACGAGTTATTTCGACGAAAAGTTAACTATAACTGGAAGCTTTTGTATTTGTGGTAAAAATCCAATGACTGTAATGCAGATTGATATTAAGATTATATTCTAATATTTACAGTATTTTGATAAATACAATTAGTAAGAATTCGCTTATAATTTCATTAAAAAATTCATGTAAGTCAAGTTTTAAAAAGTTATGATAGTTAAAACTGAAAGAGAATTCCAGAAAAAAAATGATAATCTACTGAGAGAGAGATAAATTATTTCAAAGTAAGAAATCGTAAACAAACTTGAAGATGACATCATTTCATAGAAACGACAAACAAAAAGCAATTGATACTAACTTTAAATAATTTTTTTTCAAAAATTACTGGCAAGACAAACCTCAAAAGACATGGGGCAGGTGACTCGCTATCTATAAATGGAAAAACGAACATTTCTTGCCTAAGGTTTTTGGATACACCACAAAACACCGTAACCAAATCAAAATCATGTTCTCACATGATAATAAATTTTCTTCATCCCACGATGGAAATTATCAGAAATCTCTTCTGGATGATGGCTAAGAGATATTCGGGAACTAAATTTCAAGATAAAAATTCAGCTCAAGACATTTTTTGATAGTTCTAGTTTCTGTAATTTTTATTCAAAAGGGTGACCAGCTGTACTAATCGAAAATTTCCATCCTAAGTACATTCATCTTTGTAAACTTAAGGTTTAAATATTCCCTGCAGTAATAGTTTTGTATATTTTAAGTAACAGATACTCTGGATATTAAATAATTTTAGATCATTTTTTTTCATGTATGTCATAAAAATAGATCCAAAAAAGACAAGATTGATGTTTGTCATAGCCAAAGAATTCTCTCTCTCTTCAAATTAAATTGATTTCTGTTAACACCACTCAAATGATTCCAAATATCAGCTTTTTATTCTGTGTACTAACTTGTTGAGTATAGTTTCTGCGTCAAATTTGTTTCGAGTGATTTCTAACGAATTATTTTTTATGAAGATCTAGTATTGCTCATATAAAAGCTACAGTATTAAGTGGACAACCCATTGATTCCTAATGGCATACAGTGCTGAACATATTTATAGTATAAACCTGCGCTTGCATTAAGGTTCAATCTATTGAATTTTGTTTTGAAAATAGGACTTTGAAAATATTACATTAGATTTTTCTTCAACTTCTTCAATACTTACTTCAAAAACATTTCTTTGAATTGGTTTTTTAGATATTCTTCAGTTTCACAAAAACCAAGTTAATGTTAAAAATCTTTTTTTATCTATCACACCAGAAATAAGACTTTTTCATTTTCATTCAAATCTAACAAAAGAGTGGGGAGATCGATGTCATTCCTACTCTTATCTTTTACAGTAAGGCCAGAAATTTCAAGTACCGTAAAATATCGCATTTCCTTTCAAAGTAATCTGAGGATCAATATAAATGCTTCTACAATGTTGCTAACACAAAGAAGTAAAAAAAATATTTTATTTTTTATGTATTTTTTATATCGTTATTGACCTTACTCCTTTTTTGACGCAGGCTGAATTAATTTGGAAAAATTAAATTATTTAAAAATTTCTGACAATTATACAAATTTAGTTGAAGAATGAAAATTTAGAAATTACGAGTGCACTAAGTCTATGAATGTGTCAGTATGAAAATTTCAATCCATTTGGTACTAATTATTGTTACCATATTTTTCAGGCAGGTTTCTGATATTTTATACGGTACTTCTATATCATGAGTTTTTACCCCCTACTAAGCCAACGATGAATTGTTACCAGAGTGCATGGTCTCTGTGGTCCTCAATCTCTGAATCATAATAGTTCATTTTCTTCAAAATCCTGAAATATTTATGATTTGATGCCATACAGCTGCTTGTCAGGTTTATATTTCAAAATGAAGAATTAAAGATAGATATTTATGCTGAAAAAACAAAGAAAAGGAAGAAAATCAAATCAGGTCACAGTCGTCAAGGAGGTTCTTGTAACCTTAAAGGAATTTCGGATGCTACAAAATTGAGCAAACATTTCAGAAAACTGGTTATTGCAGTTTGATAGTAAGTTGAGGTTAACTAATTTTCATTTTTGAACTTCACTTTTTAAAATTTAGTTTTGCTGCTTATATTAGATTTTGAATTCTTGTGTGGGTGTTTCACTTCTTGGAATAAGTTTTGAATCTTCTTTTATCTCGTGTAAACAATTAATTCGAGACAGAGTTTTCTCCAATATTGTTATTTTTTTTTCTAAATTATCTGTTATTGTTTCTATTATTTGAACGTAGTTTCTTCCTGTTGTTGTAGAACAAACTTTCTGGTCAACTAGAAAACTTTATATCCTTTTTTTTAAGAATCTAGCGTCATCTCATAGTAACATTTTTAGATTATTTGATAATTATTTCATATTCTACCACTTTTTTAGGTATACTGATCTCTCCTAATTCGTATTCCTTGCTGTTGAGAACTAGTTATGGGCAAAATGGTGAAATCTTTAGAAATTCTTGAACAATTGGGGCTTTGGAAAAGCTCCTACTATTCTCAACTTTTATTTTGATGTAGTTGAATGACATTACTAAATTTCTAGATTTTCTTGAGTTTTTCTAGATTTTTGTGTGTATAAAAACCAGAAGACTCTTATTTCTCTACATTTTTTAATTTGAAAGATATTTTAATAGTGCAAATATGGTCTTTTGTACGGCTGTGTGCCTATTTTATTGACTATCTAATTTCGTATATATTCCTTTCCTTAAAAATATGAAAAAAATGTAGCTCTAATATCTTTTTATTCCTCTTCATTAATTAAAAATCATTTTTTTACTCTTTTAATTCATTTTATTTTCTGCTTTATGATATTTCTTCCTGCAGTATTTTGTGTAATTTATAGCTATTTTAAGGTAGAGAATTTCTTCCTTATTGCTTACTTTGATGACAAGTTGATTCTGATTTCGGTACCTATTGATAATGTTCTTTGTTGTAGGTGTTTCTTTGTGTCTGTTTTTAAATTTCTTTTGGAAATGAGCTGAAGGCCACACTTCTGCTCTTCAAGCTTCTGCTACCACCTTCATTCGCGAAGTTTTCTATATCAAAGTGTATACTTGGACTGTTTTTGTTTTTCACGCTTCTGGACCATCATGACATTTCAGAACATGTGATTTCCAATATATTACACAGTTTTCAAGAAATATTTTGACATAAATTATAACAGAATTATTGAAGAATGTTGATGGGGTAGGAATTAAGAATTTTACATATATATATTTCAAATGAAATGAGAAAGTATCGTAATTAAGTTTAAAGTATGAAATAGAAGCAATTTTTTTCTAAATGAATTTACTTTCACTGGCAAAACTTTTTGAAAATAAGCGAAATCTTTACAATTGTATAGAATTTCAAAATAAACACTTATATGCATATCGTAAATACAGTAAAAAAATCTGTAAACATGTTAAGCTTCCATGAAGAGTTCTTCCTTGGGACAGAAGGCTGTAAATTAAACTTTATTCTTCTACTGGTATTCCCCTATAAAAAAAACTTTATTCTTCTATAAAAAGCTTTATTGTTCTAACTCACATGAATCATATATAAATCTGTGCAGTAATAATGTTCTCTGACATTTTTAATTTTCTCATATATTGGAAATCAACCCAAACCAATTGATGCAAAAGACCATAACAAAAATAAATTGTGATCGACTATTTGAATCTATGAATAACTCCTAAAAACCACAATCTTGCTCATTTGTGACAACAACGAAAATCATCCTTTATTATTCAGATTATATGGAATATTAATGTCAAGGGTATAAGCAAAAAACAGTGAAATTTGAATTAAATGACCAATTTGTTTTGGCAGCGACCACATATTATATTGTATTAGAGATTAAGTACTAATTATTTGCACAGTCTTTTTATAAACAATTACTGAAACAAACAATTCCTTAAAAGCATATGGATTTAGTTAAATAGTAAATACTCAGCTTTTCAAAATATAATTATTGAAGAGATAATTATAACTGAAATATTCTCCGTAATAAGCTTTGAAATGTTATTCCCTTTTTCTTCAACATGGTTCTGCTAATTGGACGGAAATAGAAAACAAACCATAATATAGAATTACTTGAAAAACGGTTCTTTGACAATAATTGCCTTTATTTTGCTAATGAGCTCAAATTAAATTTCCCTAAATACATTTAAAGAACCTCTAATAATTCTAAGAAGTATCAATTTGAAACATTTTAGAATCTAAGGAGGGGAGGTAATAATCATATGTTTATTATGATTCTTAACGAAATAACCTTTCAATAAGTTTTCAAAAAATGAGGAAGTAAAATATATTTTCATTTTTTTTATTTCAGAGTTTTTGGTGCTTCTCACTAAAAATTAATTGGGAACATAAAAACTACAGGATAAAAACCTTCAAATAAGTTGCAAACATTCATCGGTGATTGTTTGACAAAATTTAGCTTTGTATTTCAATCACATTTTGAGTTGAAAAAATATTAGAAGAAACCTTGATTCTCGAGAGCCATAAGTGAGTATTTTTTTCAATAGAATTTGTTCTCTTTAAAGGTATTAATATCTAATTCAAAATAACATAGATAATTAATCGATTAAAATAGGAGAAAATCATTTTTAGGTGGAAATATATATTACCAATCATTTGGAATCAAGGAAATACTTTAATACGATGTATTCACAATTCAAACTAGCAATTTCAAATGCAACTAGATAATCTACTAAACTGATCTGATTCAAGACTCAAAAATAAATATCAAAATTAAATGGTGTTTTCTGATTTGAAGTGCATTCAAAAACAATCGAAATTCGTACTCCTGCCTATTATCATGTAGAGATCCCGTGAATGGGCAGTGAAACGACATTGTGAATTCCATAGGGCAGTCATCAAATCCATAGTAGTGAATATTACATTAAGACACTATCTGAACATTATACCGTACAGTTTACATCTTTTCTGAACAGTACGTAGTAAGACAGCACAGATATATTTATCTCCAGATTTAGGTGACCAATGAAATTCAAAGGATGTTCCTGCCCCCATTAGATATAGTGTGGATGTATGGGATTTCGGAATGTCTTCTGAAATAGTGCAAAACCATCGACATGATCAGTGGACATGAATGGGTGTAGGTGAAAATGCGTGCATATCTGACACTTGTCACAGTTTTCTCTTAGCATATCAGGGCTCCTATACAACCTAACTGAATACTCTTATACAACTTAAGATAATCCAACAAATTCCTTGTTATTATATAGGTTTCATGGTTTCATAAAGCTTTCTAATTACCAATTTATCCGCCCGATATAATTTGAAACGAGATTCATCAGACCATTTAACGTGTTTCTTGTCGTGATTATTTCAATAGCCATGTTGACGGTTCTGGGCATATCAAAAAATGCTTTATATCATTCAGTCATTAAAGGTACGTGAGTAAACGAGAAAACTTTGGATTTCAAAAACTTACATCAATGATTTTCCATTGAACTGCTCACATGCTGATGATTGTTGATGCCCTTTTTATGAAATCTTTGCAATTTAAGGAAATACTTCGGGTCAACCTCATTAAATAAGTATCGTTAGTCGTTGATGGTCCCATTCTTTCAAAGGCTTGTTTAGGGCGTGCGGTTGTCGAAGATTTGTCACCTTACCAAATAACTGATATTCGCGGTACACAAGACGTGAAGTTTTCATACTCGGAAATTCAAAAATCATCAATACCTCGAAGATTATATACCCCATCTGTTTTGCTCCAATTTTAAAGCCATGTTCTCAATTTTTAAATCTCGATAACTTGCCATTGTAGCAGCAGGAACCAATTCTACAGCTTTCTGAGACGTCAGCTTTCTTATATATATGTCCTATCACTTCATTCCTTTGATTGGTTGCATCACTTTTATATATATATATATATATATATATATATATATATATATATATATATATATATATATATATATACCTTGTTCAAATAATCAATCATTAATAAAATCATTTTTATTCATCCAATCAAGTTCAAGTAAATTTTTTTAACTTGTCATGGGTGGCGTTTGATGTTAATACATTTGTTTTAAATATTATTTCGTTATTTTTTTATGAATTAATCAAAAACTAACTTTCTCGCCAAAAAAATCTTCATTTCCTCATCGCGAAATAAGAAACGAATTCAGTTAGTTTTTTCTGCACACTAATGACATTAGGCTTAACATGTTTTCGGCCGATTATTTCAAACGACCCTGTTAAGTTTCTTTGTGTTTGATGCAATTAAAATTAAAAATTGTTAACGAATCTATTTTTGGGATTAAATTTGATGTACTTTCGACTTAATTTAATACAGAATTAAAAAAATTAAAAATTTCTAATCTGCGTTGATTAACGCAGGTTATAGAGGTTAATGAGGGAAAAATTCAACACTAGTATAATTTTTTGTTTATTTATTTATAGTAATTGTAATTATTAGGCTGTAATAGTCTGGCTGGTAAGGCGTTGGATTCGCATCCCTTTGGCTGCGAGTTCGAACCCACCAGCAGAAGACGTGTGTGTGATGGACGGAAAACCTGTTGTGGTCACAAATTCCTCCATTTTGAGAGTACTACTGCTGGGGGTACTGGGTCAGAGGTGATCGTTCTCTATTCCAGATCTAAATTACGATATGTGGATAAATGAATGAAATACATGAATGAAGTCCGCCCGGTAAAAAAGGTTTGTGACGTGTGTGAACTAGAAGTCAGAATTCTAACTTAGCGTTCTCCGGAGTCACTTCTAACGGAAACTATTGCACGCCTCCTCCCGTTGTAAAACAGAACGCGAGGACAACAACAATTGTAATTATTTAATAACAAGTGACTAAAATAAAAATTTTCTTGGTTGACCTTAGTAGGAATTGACTTAAAAACTTCTTATATTACTTGTTTTAATTCAAAGCAAATCAGCAGCAAATACTTTTTTGGTTAAAAGTAAAAAATAAAAATAGAATTTATAATAGAAATACCAAAAATCTGGCCCCATTATTAAAAAAGTAAGAAACTATAATATTAGACCAAAATCAAGGACATAGATGCTCTCACCAGAGAAAGGCAATTTTAATATATTATTATTAAACTATTATGATTTCTATAGAAAGTATTTATATTTAGTTTAAAAAATAATTCTCCTTAGTTAGTAAACTAGCTCTCCAAAGTAATTTCGACATTTAGAGCATTGAATCCCAGATTAAATATGGAGTCTTATAATATCAAAAAAGTACCACGAATCATTACGTATACACTATCTGAATTCCCTTTTGCAAAAAATAATCTTTCCACATTCCGTAAAGATGCATATACCAGATTAAGTAATCTGTATTCATTAGTATAGATTGCTATCCCAATTAACTTTCTTAATGTATTTGTGCTTCGCATCTCCCAAAGGATCAGCAATGACCAAGTTTTCCTTATAGTGTTGTCAAGTAAAATGACACTTTTGTATCAAAGAAATGCATAACTGTAACTTTGTTCTCTTAAATTATTTAGCGACTATGCAAAACATACCTCTAAGTTTGTGCCTGGATATGCTGCCGAGTAATATTTTAAAGGGGTGGAAATTTTAAAATTGATATTTCGAGTTTAGCAGAAACATATTAATCTAGAGAAGACAGTTAATACAAAAATTATTAATTTTAAAAAGACATATAAGATGAAATATGGAACCTAATAATCACAACATTAATTCAAGAATAAATTTTTAAAAGTTTTTTTTTTTGATAAAACGTTTTGCAATTTTTCTTTTATTTGAATGAGTGTATTGAAATCCCACAGGATGTATATTTTACAGAAGAATTTTAGTATAGTTCCAAAACACTATATTATTAATTAAACTCTATATTTTATAAAATTCAACTTTTTTTGAAAAAAAAATTGGATTTCAGAAAAACACCTATGAATAAATTTCTATCAATTAGATATCATTAATGGAAATGAAATGCTTATTTAAAAGGGTTATTTTATGATTTCAAATGACACAATAATGGTTAATTTACACAAAAAAAAACAGCAGTGGAAACTTAATTTGAAAAAGAAAAAAGTTTACTATATAAATAGCGATTCTCGAAAACATTAAAAAATTTTATTCGTTAGCATAACAATAATTGAAAAAGGAATTCATTGTTAAGTTTTGAGACAAAATGTTAACTCCATATTTAAATTTCATGCTTTATTTTGTAATTGAATTCATAACATTTCGTGAAACCCTTTTAAAAATGGAAATAAAAAAGAAAAAATTAAATTAAAGGAATGATAATTTTTGCTATAATGAATTTAAATTGGAGACTAAACATTAAAACAAAATTAAGATTAAAAAATCTTTGCCTTAAAACTTTTTTTAAAAGAAAAACTTTATTATCGCTCTTAAAACTCCATTTTTTAAATCTTAGATGATTAAAAGATTCTTTTTTTGATACATATTTTAGAAATATTTTAAGTAAATTGTAATTTTATCTGCATATATAATGTATTTTAATTTTTAATGACTGTGTAAGGACTTTCTTTGTTACTACACATATAACTTAATATAACATTTTTATAACTTAAATATAACATTGTTTTTCCGAGTTCCCGTGTTTTCAATTTTGTTTTAAATTCAAAATTTTTAATTAAAAAAATTAATGCATTTCTTTTTATAATTTTACAGTTTTTCCTCGTTAAAGTATGTAATAGTTAGTTTTTTTAAAAAAATTAAATATCGATTTTTCAAATATTAATGTTAATTTTCCTCAAATTTCCTACTAAATACTGATTATGGAATAGAATTAAAATTTTATTAAACTTAATTTTCTAAACTGAATATATAATCTTAACTGAGTATATAATTTTGAAATAATTGAAGTGCTTTAATGCCATGGGAAATTTCAGATGTTCAGATGTTACTAGTTATGGTTAAAAAACTAACTAAAATTCTCATCTTTACAAACCTTGAACAAATTAAGTCACAATTTGAAAAAAAAATGTTTATAAGTTTCTGAGATATTATATTTGACCATGTATTCATATTTAAAACACTATGTATACGAATTCGTAATTTTTGTTTGTATATTAATCGCCATCCACCCAATATTAGTTTTTCATAATAAAAATTACTTTTTCCTAAATTAAGGTAGTGGCAGTTTAGCAGGTAATTTAAATAAATTTATATTCAGTATAGGTTGCTTAGTCAGTATAGGTTAAAAATTCGTGCACAAAAGTATAAAAGACTTGCTGCTCGTGCAAACTCCTCGTTTCAGTTATTCCACAAATTATCTTTCTAGGCCAAAAGAAAAGATTAAATAAAATACTAATTTATGTCATAATATACATGTCATTTTCACACTTGGTGTAACAATTTTATTATATTGTTTCATAAAAGAAGCCAATATGCTGTATTCAAAAGAGAACAATGGAAAGAAACATTAAATGCTTCTCTCAAGATGTTGAATTCACAATGTTTTGATATTTTTTAGGACATACAAACGAAGAATAATAAATTATAATTATGAATAAAAGGGCGTACGAATTTGTCTCGAAAGGTATATATTATTTCGTAACAGAAGAAGTCTATCGAATTACATTTACATATTTATGAATAAGAACATGGCATCGTGAAAAAAAGCAAACGATTTTATCTTCAAATTACGAGAAATATTTTCTTAGGCTTTTTAAGTGTGGGCGTTAAACTGGTTATGAAACATCACAATCTGTGTCGTCTGTCGTTACTTTTTAAGCTATTTGCATTCTAGCTTTTTAAAAAGAATTGCTTCTATCAGTTTCGCAGATGTTTAATGCGAAGATAATTTATTTGCCGTTCAAGCTTTATTCAGTTCAAGTTTTTTTTTCTTTTGGTATTTTAAGTGTAAAACAATTAACTGTTAAGTTATATCGGATAAAAAAGAAATGAAACCCGTTTTACTCACAACAGTGTATTTTGTATGATCATATCTTTTTTGTTATATTGTATAATTTAAATAAGATTTATTTGTGAAGGAAAAAATTCATGTAATTTTGAACAGAATATTTATCGCATAACATTATATGATTCATTTTTTTATTTTCGCAAATCCAGATTTTTGAAATACATAATCCTTGTTTTTAAGAATTTTTTTTTATATAATTCATCATCCGTTGACACAAAAATACAAAAATGTCGTATGCATTTCAGCCAATTCGGTCCGGAGAATTTGAATATGGATTGCCTATTAGAAATCGCTATTCAAAAAAAAATTAATTCTAAATGTGAAAACTACCCCTCTCATTATGAAAATTTGCTTATGATTATGGACGGTATTTTTCAACAATGATAGACACAAACAGTTTTCCTGAGTGATGATTGGATTTTCAATACCAAGAACAGACAGATACTTGAATGCTATATTGATAAACTATAGAGTATGTACATAATTTTACTATATATTACCTCTAATTATAAATCTATCTAATAATATTTGAATCCCTTAAACAGCATGATCCAATAACTCATAATAATTGATTGATCTTTTAAAGTCAAATGTATTATAAATTAAAAAATAAATAATCTTATCTTAAAATCTTAAATGTATCTTAAATATTACAGAATCTTAAATATATTTTTTTTCCTTCACAAATTCACTTGTCTTTATTATTCCTGTTATCGAATTAATAATTAATCGATTAACTAAGAATTAAGATATGTGAATATTGTATGTATTTTGACTCCCATTAATGCATTAAATGCAAAAATTTAACTTTAGTGTCGAGATACGACTAAAAAAATCACTTTTAAAATTTGGAATACACTTAGTAAGTAAAATTATGCAATTTAAAAGTTTCTTTGTGATCGTCTTTTTCTTTATATGCATTTCTGTTAAAATAGGTAACATTACTCTGAATCATAAAAATTAACTTCTGCACTGTAATAAAAGATATTTTTTTATAATACATTATAATCATTTAAAATTGTTCAAATTTAAAAAAATTTAAAAAAAGATTTTTTGCATTTTAATCTATACTTTCTTTATTTTTTGAGCCTCTAATAATATTTCGTTAATTCAGCATTTATAAGAAGGAGCTGCCTAAGAGAAATGAGCAACTGTATTTGATACTAAGGTAAAAGAAAACATTTGTTATATAGTTTGTTTTGTTGTAAACAACTGGGGTGTTTTTTTTTTAATTTCTAATTTATTTAGATTTCTATCAGAATGCAGTTAAAAATATTTTTAGTAACCTAATTGCATTATTTATAAAATCACATTAGTAAATTCCTTTTGATTCTTATATTTACTTGAAACTTGTGACAACAATATTTCTTCATTAAAGCATAGCAATCTTTTAAATGAAAATTATTATGTATTAAATTGTTTTACCGTAAAGATGCAAGCAATCAAGTGGCAGATTTTATTACCTCGAAGCAACTCATATTATATAGAAATCTAGAACTTTCCACTATCTGGTTTTTTTCAGCATTTATAAAAGTTATATATACTCCATAATAATTAACAGCTACTTTTGCTATCTAAACAATAAAACATTTTTAAATTAAAATAACAATATTTAGATTAAATTAAAGATTGTTTGAATTCATTAACTAAGAATTAGATGCACTAACAAGTGAACTGTGGAGAATGAATGTGCGATTTATTAGGGAGAAAATATTTCTGATTCTGAAATATTATATATTTTATTGCTTTTATTCACAATTAATTTATTGAAGTAGATTCCTTTTTAAAAAAAATCCAGATCATATGGATGTTTTTCACTTATTGGCATTCTTGATCCATCATTATTGAAAATCTCGAAATCCATCAAAAATTATTCTCATTTAGCAAAAAAAAAAAAAAAAAAAAAAAAAAATTGAAAGTAATTATTTAAAAATATGCACTTCTTAAGTGATGTAAATTCTGTTTAAAAAGAACAGTTAATGATTTCATTAAAAAAATCGAAAATTTTAAATGGTAAAATATTTTTAACATAATGTGATCTTTAGAGGAAATTATTTTGTAATTTACTTGAACTATAAAATGAAACTTCTGAAACAAGGAAATGAAACACTTAGAAGCTAAGAACAAGATTAAAGTAAGAAAAGGTAATAGAAGATCAAAAAACTTTTACTATACATCGAAAGTTTTTCATATTTATACTAAATACCACCACGCATTTATGCTGTCAGCATAAATGCGATTCCATTAGTGCATTTTAAGATTCCTTTTCCATTTAAATAGGCTTAAGTGTTCTCCTCAAAACTTTCTTGCGGCGTTATCTCAGACGAGCACTATCATACATTTATTACAAAATATTTTTGGCATGAATTATTGAATATATCATGATTTGTTGTATTTTATTGAATGTACTGTGACTCCTTAGTGAGATTTTGGAAGATAAAGTTCCGACATTTGGTTAATAGATCCGAAAATCGAATTTGTGTTTTAGACAGGATTTTCTCCAACTGATTCAAATTTAATACAAAACTACAGTTATTATTATAAAATAACGCATCACATTTTATATATTTAAATCATTTTATATTAAAATGATCATGTTTGCGTATTTTTGATAACAGAAATCTACAGACTACTAGTCCTTCGTCGTATTTGGTGCAAAATATATCTGTTATCTTAATTACAGGTATTAAATATGTGTTTTTATAATTATTAAAAGGTATTAAATATGTGTTTTTATACTTAGTATGTTAGCTAATTTTTGGAAAGGAGGATAAACAAACTTCATCTGAACGGACTTCTCACAAAAATTAACTGCTTGGTTCAAAGGCTGTACTCCAATTCGTTGAAACCTCAGGTTTGGATTTCTTTGCCAATTTCAGTACTTTCTGCATATTTCGTAAACGAGAAATAAGAAAAAGGAGATATTTCTATTTTCAATTTATTAACTTTTCATATCTGTTTCCAATTGCGAGAGCAAAAGATATCTTTCATATCACTTTTGATAACATTTCTTAATATATCATCATCCATAATTTCTATTCATTTTTAAATAGAAAATCAATCGATTTGATAATTAATCACAAAAGACTAAGTAGATTTATTTATATAAGCTATACATATATCATAAGATTTATCTTAAGAATGCAAGACAACTTGGCAGAAACGCTGGCTGTAAATTTCCAGACTCGTACATAACTGCCAAGAATCTGATCAAGGACAATTAAGACAAATTATATTGTATGTGTCCAAGATCAAAACAACAAAATTCAAAATATTTCTCTTAAAATTAAGTAATGAAGAAGTAATATAGTATGTATTATTATTATTATTTTAATAGTATGCATTATTATTTTTCTAATTGAAATCATAATACGTGAATTTAACCATTCAAATATTTTAGAAAAACAAGTTTCTTAAATGAAAAACAAATGCTTATATTTCAAACGTGAAATCTCCACAAAATTGATATACTAGAAAATCCTTTCTAACAAAGACTTAACATTTGTTTGCGATGAAAGAAATAATTAATTCTGTAAACTTTTATTTTTTATAAAAATCAAATTATACATAACTTTTATTAAATAGTCAAAGGAACTCTTTCTGATGGAAAAAATACTAATTTATTATGATTCAATCCAGATTTGGATGCAAAAACTTGTTTTCCATTCTAATTTGTCTACAATTTAGGTTAATTATCTAATTGCGAGAAGAAAAATAATCATTCAAAGTTCAGTGACCGAGACAATTCGAGGAAAGCGTTTTTAATTTTAATCCGAAGAGAATGGGTGGTGTGATTAATTGTGATCCCCGTTTTCATTTTTTCGTCAGTAGTTTTGGTAATTAATTGTCATTCTACTATCTGATGCCTTTGAGCTACATTAGTAAATGTCTTTCCGGTGACACAATAATAATTAATTTGATATCATCCAAATAATACAGCTCATTTTTAAACAAAAAAAATAATATATTTACTAATACTTTATTATTTTCTGTAAAAGTAGATGTAATAAAAGGAATTCGTGTATCAGTTCATGATTTAAAACTGTGTGTTTAAAGATATGTAATATATGCTGTAACATGTTATTCTGGTTGCACATTCTGCGGTATGATTGGATATCAAGAACATTGAATCACAATGGATGCTGGACTATTTCTCCGAAATGCATAAATAATTCAATTCGAAAGCTGATAGAGCCCGTTTTCTGGTTACCAGATACTCTAAAATCGGTAGACTGCTCCATTCAGACCACCATCAAAAAAATGAAACCACTTTAAATATGCTATAGTTTTCACACCACTTATAATAGATAATACGCAAAAGTAAAACTATATAGAAGTGAATTTATTGTTTTTAAAATGTAACTATCTTGTGTCAGCTATACATATACCACTTTATTTATCATATTTTCAAACCTTATACAGGAGATTTTTTTAATAGTATGTTCATTATCAAAAGAGATTTCATTTGGTTAATGTATTTTTTATGCGTCTAGAAAATGAGACGAGTATTATCTTTCATTGACAGGGTTATGTAGTATTTGCCATTCAAATGTGATTAAAATGTGCAGATATTTTAGAATCTACGTTTCGATAGATTTATTCTCTATTTCATGTTCGAAGGATTCGGTTTTTGATAAAGAAAGAATACAGATACAGAAATCCACCAGCTGTCAACAGAAACTATTGTTATCATCTTAAAATGTCTGAATATAGTTTTTATTGTAACTGGCCACAGTAGTTTTAATTTTCCCAATTTGGTGGAATTTAAATAGATTTGTTCGATATTTTTATAATTGAATTTTATAACAGTCCTTATATATATTTAGTTCTAATATACTGGGAATCTGAAATTTTGTACAGTTGTTTATCCCGTTGATAATAACACATCCTAATATATTTAGAACTCAAATATTGCTTAACTAATTAATTAAAATTAGATTTTTCCTAAGAGGAAATCACCTGTTTGTGAATTTCAGAAACTTTGCTGTTCAACATATAAATAATTTCAATTATTGAAGTTAAAAAAAAGAAAATATTAAAAATATAGTGTTCTTTAAATTTTTTCTCCCGATTGTTCAAAAATAAAAAAAAATTAAATCAATAATACGGATTTAAGAAGAAAATGAAAAATTATAATGTGTTGGAAACAAAAATGAAAAAAAAAATTAATCTTTAGGAATGATATAAGGGAAGAAAGGACGTTAAAATTAAGAACATAACACTGATTAAAATTATAATTTAAAAATTATATCCATCAACACCTTACTCTTTTACGAATAGGACTTAACTGTTCTGACTTATGTCATTACTTTTCAAATTTTTTTTTCATTTAATAAGATTTTGAAAGTGTGCCTTTAAAAAGTTTTATATTTATTTACTAAAGTAATTCCGATATTTCGTTTTGCTGTAAGTTGGAATAAATACTCATTTTTTATAACGAAAATATACTTACTTTCCTCAAATGCTAAAATCTATAAATTCTTAAATAGTATTCATTGATATTCCTAAATTTAATATTAATATGTGTCACGCTTTATTATTAAATTAAACATTAATTCACTGAAATGCTACTATAGAACATTATATAATCGGCACACATATAAATAAATATATGTATTTTTTAAATTTACGATACTATAGAATACAAAAAGAATTCACCCTAAAATGACTGCTGCCAATATGTCGAATAAAATGTGTAATTTTTTTTTGTACCAACAGACATTAAACTAAAACAACAGGCTGCTTCACATAGAAAGCGCCTTAACAAAAATAAAGGACACTGACTTATGAACAATAGGAACCAGTCGGGCGCAAGCAACAACATAAAAACACGTCATAAATCAATAGTGTATTTCTCCCCAACTGTAATGACCACTGCATTTGTAAGTACCAAGCCATATCAGTAAAGGAAAGAAATAAACAAATAATGCACCAGACGTAACAAAAAAAGAAAGAAAGAAAAGGGGGAAAAAAGAATTCGAACGGCATTCACAATGTTACCAGATCTTTGACAACTCCCCTTTCAGAGATTTCGTCCATTTCTTTTAAAAATCCTGTCAGATCTCTCGACATGACATAGATGGATGAAGCTGGGAAATATCCTCACAGAGTCATGTTTATTTTTTTTATATAAAATTTAGAATATATTTACATTTTTATGATATGATGCGGCACGACATTTGATATCATGGAAGACGACGTAAATGAGTAACTTGTCTGTTATGATTGTCAGTAATAGCTGTAGTTGGGAATGTTCAGAATTATTATTAAAAATTGAAAGCGTCTAGACAAACGTTACCTGACTTAATGTGTCTTTTTACATAATTTAGAGCTATAAAAACAACTGTATAAAATTTAACAATGTGCGTTTAAAATACAAAGCGCCAACGACCTGGCACGTCTTCCTCGTGATCTGGGCTTCCCGGGCTGTATTCCCGGTCAGGTTATGGTTGTTCTTCTGTCTGCTATCTGGGAGATGTATGAATGTCCCCCCCTTTAAAAAGGGGCTGTGCAGTTGAATGTGCAAGGGTGTAGTTAATCCAAATCCCTAAAAACAGCTTAAATACTCTCAGCCAGCAACCAATGAAATTCAAGCATTCTGCAACCCCACGCTCCCTCTCCTCTTCTTCACTCAAAGTTATGAGAAAGTCCAGGCCAGTCCATCTCATGCCATGCTGTCTCCCAGGTTCCGCAAAGCTCGAGGATAAGCCCCTGATGGGGGCTAGGCGCCTCGTTAAATGTACTCTTAATGTGCAAGGGTGTAGTTAAGTCGTAATCTTATCCCTAGTTGGCGCTGCTTCAAAAACAAGAGACGCCCATTCGGCTTAAAACTCGCTGACGGCCATTAGATTCCTTGTCTATATCAAGTGTCATTAATAACAATAATAATAATAAATACAAAATTACACAGTAAACAATTTGGCTTAGTATGAAAGAAAAGTAGATAAATTGAGTAAAAAAGTCAGATACTCGGTATTCTATAAATAGTGACTGGACCATTGATAATCCGCATTTTGTATAAAAATATATCCCTTTAGTAGAGACCAGTACTTAATAAACATTATAAACATTATAAACTTTATAAGCATTAATTTAAAAATTTGCAAATAAAGGTGAAGCCATTGAATAAAAATATTCTAATCATTCATGTAATTATGGTTGTCAACATTTCTAAATCGAATTTCTTAAAACGATGTATTCAAAATCCATTATTATAATTATGCTTTTAGAAATCATAACTGAATTTATGACTAAACTTATTGAGGTTTCTAGTTATCTATAACAAGAAAGAACATTATGAATCGCATAGCTATAATTTAACAAATCCTATTTAATTAATCACTTTTAACGGATGAGATTAAAATAGGACACTCATTATAAACAAAATGCTTGAGCTCTATTGTTTCCTTCAATATCAGCAGAAAAGTTATATTTCGCAGCCTCAATTGATCTACAGCCTGAAAATAGATCAATTAAGAAAAGAAGAAAAAAAAGGTATCCTGACGATGTATAAATGTGAACTTCTTATTTAACCCTCATCATTAATATTTTTTTTCAGAAAATATACTCTTTCAGTAGAACCAATTATTTTATAAACATTTTTTATATATAGCTCTGTAGATTGAAAAAAATTACATTGAAAAATGACGCCAAGGAATAAAACTATTGTAGTAATTCGTATAAATAGTTTTGTCAGTACTTCTAAACATAAAAACAATGTATTTTGAATCTATTACTATCGTTATGTTTTTAATAAACAGAAAGCTGAATTTAAAGTAATTAATCTGATAGTAATTTATAACAAGAATAGCATATTATAAATCATATATAAATTAATAAATTATATTTAATTAATTACTTTTAACGCATGAGGTGAAAATATTCTACTCATTACAAAATGTTTTTAATATCAGTGTTTCTTTCAGTATCAGCACAAAAAAAAAAAACAATTTTCTTAGCCTATATCAACCCGAAAACAATAATTTCCTTTCACTAGTTCAGCTCTTTTTCTGTAGTCATTCAACCTAGCATTTCCGTATCCCTTTTATCTCACTGCCTTTAAGGCATGCACGAAATAATGATATACATTATATTGTTTCACAAAGTATTTGATGCAGCGAACTGAAAAACTACGATTGTTTCTTCGCGTTCGGGGCTATTAAATACAAAGAAATAAGGCGTAAATAATGTGTAACTGTCATAATGCAGTCTGATGATGCATGGTATGCTGTAAAAGTCCATAGGCTTCAGTACCCACTTATGCTAATATTAATGAACATCCTGTTTAGATAAGAATGATTTAATAGTAATGTTAGATTGGATTTTTATCACATAGCCAGCTTAGTCGATGCATCGAAACCGAAAGGAATTTAGCGAAGGACTCAAGATTAGAGAATTAGAGACAAAAGAAAAGTCCGCTCTTTAGAATTGATATTAAGTTGTAGTCATTATTTTCGCATTACACAGCCTGTGTTGGATAAGTGAAGGCACTTACGTTATTTTGCCCTATGCCAAGAGTGGACGGATTATTATTAATTCATTATTATTAATTCATTATTATTAATTCATTAAAAGAATTTTATTTTGATATCTTGTTAAATGAACTATGCTTTATAATTCTCCTGATTTGAAAAAAAATTATTATTTAGTTATGATTGTTTAAAATAATAAATCAAAGCGTAACCGGTCAGAAGAAAAAAAATTGATAGTATGAAAGTCAAATGAGAAATAATTTTTATCGTCTTTAGAGTACATTTGAATCTCATTAATCAAATTCGTTTGATAAAAACTTAATATGTGCTCTTGAAACAGATTTGTAGATGTATATCAAATTTGTTCCAAATCGGACAAATGTGCATCAAATCACGGGAAAAAAAGAATCTTAACACTTAACACCACACCACATCTCCGTTTCTGGGCTCGTGAGCAAGAGCGATTTTGTTTTTGAATTTATGTAACTAAATGTTTTTGGGGGGACTACTGAAGAGACCCTAAAAGGATTTCAGGATAAAAAAGATTCAAGACTCCTCTCCTCTTTCATACAACCTTCGCACCATTCATACTTTCTGTGGATATTTCAAGAAAATTAATCTCTTCGGAAGGTAAATTGTTTGGAGCATTAAAATTTAGAAATTATGTTCTACTACAGGAGATTGAACCTTCAACTACTTAATGTCCGGCTTCTATATTTTATTTCACTTTCTTTCATACAGGTAGTGCGATTACATAAGATAAACTTATTTAAATTTTTCATTCAACAGTGTCAAAGGATAAGAAAATATTAACTCACGAAGTAAATATTTATTTCCCAGTTTTCTTTCTTTTCTTGATTGACAATACTCAGCTTTAATAAATGGAGTAGTTAAATTGTATGTAATATTTGTTCTTATGACAATGCACTTAATGAAAAGGTATAGGAATAATGACATCTTTTTATTTATTTTCTTAATATGGAGAAAAAAACAAGTGCTTGTTTTTTTAAAAAATCAAATAATTTGACTGATTAGAAAATTTGGTTAAGCTTTGCTAACATGATTACATTTTTAATTTAGTTCAGTACTTTGTTTATTGTTACTTCACAAGCATTCGAATATGCCTAATTCTAAATAAGAATATTTTTAAAGATTTAAATACATTAAAAATTAGGTGAATTTTTTAAGTAAGGAAATATATATGTATTTTCACAGAGTAGGTATAAACCGCATAAATATTTGCTTATGATTCTAAAAATATGTTCAAAATTATTGATAAATAACATAATAAACTTTATTATTGAATGTGGAAAATACTATTGAACGATATAGAACATATCTTATAATAGTCTTTTCATGTTCAAAATTATATGGCATTTTTTTTAAAAAAATCTGTTTAATCTTAAAATAAAGATTAACCAGCTATGAGTTAGCTGGGTGTCATTTCCTAACTTTTGATTCGATGAAAAACCATTGAATTTTTTATCACTAAATGGGAGCAATTTTGATTTTAAAACAAGTTGTTTATAAATTAATATCAAAATTTCATTCAGCTTCAAATATTGGTAAAGCTCTCCATTCAATATAGTGTCAATTTTGAAATATGGTAAAATGCGATGCCTCCGAAAGATATGAAATTAATTTTGGAAATCATTATAAAAATTATGTATTATTTACAAACAAAGACAGTCATTATTTATTTAATTTTGACGCAGCGCTTAATTTAAACAGCATTAAAAATATGCTAATTTTATATTCTCTCTGTTTATTGTAATTTTTAATAAAATATTATCAACAGTTTAATATCTAAGAAAAATTGCTAAGATATGCGTGATTCATTAATCCATACAAACAACCTACTTAATAAACCAGAACTCGAATCTAATTAAAATAATTTAGCTTAGTAGTACAAGAATCAATAGTTTACCCTATGAAAAGAAATAATTTGCTTAAACGTATAATAACCACTTTTTATGTACAAATATACTTAAGAGAAAAATTTAATACGAACGAATTTTGCGAAAAAAGGACTTGAGATCTTTCATATCTCAGCAATTTGTTATAATAACATTTTCCTCGGGGAAAAAAGTTCCTATATTCCTTTTATCCTTTAAATATCTATTTATATCTTCCGGAGTGCGTTACCTTGGCAACCGATGAGAGATTTGTAGCAGCCTGCACCGGCACAAATTGAAGTTGAGTGAGTTAGAAAAAGATACGATATGATTTAGAGATTTATTTTAATCTTTTTGCAATAAAACTCTGTAACATATTGTATTTTGTTCCGAAAAACATGTAAGTTCGCCAATTTTATTTCTCAAGACTTCGGAGAAAATATTTCTCAAAATTTTAACGACTGCTTTGATTGTCAAGATTTTTTTTTATCAGAAAGAAAAACCGGAATTTTGGAAATCTAAAAATTAAAATAAGCATTATATCTGCATTGTTTTTGTTTCTGTTTATTTTCAATTTGCGAAAACATTTCTTTTTAAATTTGAATTATGATGCGAAAAAAATTAGAATCGTTTAAGAATGAAACTTGAATAATGCTACTTTTAAGGGGAAACTGTTTGCATATATAATTGAGTAATGTCAAATTTTGAATTTTTCTAAAAATTTTGAAGGATTGCTTTAAAAAAAGTTAAAAATTTTGCTCGATATTTTCGATATTGAATTACATCAGTAGAAAATAACTTGAAACAATTAATAATGATGAATGAGTCTTTCTTCAAGTTCTGAATCCGGATTGTTAATGTGCATCTCAGCGCGAATATATATATATATATATATATATATATATATATATATATATATATATTGTTATGTTGCATATTTTTTTTACTGTTTTCAAGCAAACGTTTAAAAAGAATTAAATCAAATCTGCACGAACACTCACGTTACAATTACATAAGAAAATTCGGTTTTGATCAATGTGCCTTCATCACGTTCGCAGAAACTCAAATTAAAAAATTAAGAATTTCTGCTACCGTATAATAATCTTTTCTAAATGAATATTCCTAAAGGAAAAATATTCTATATGGAAGAAAGAATCTACTTTTACACAATTCGAGTCGATTAATATTCTGAAGAATTGCGAATTTTAAATTTGGATTCTTCTTTCTTGAGGCATTAGGATTTTAAATTTAAAAAAATTCCCCTCAATTCCCATGAACGAATAATATGAAAAATAATAACTGTATAAATTTTGTAAACTTGGAAAATCCTTATGTATGAAGATGCAGGAATTTAGGCTATTCCTTTGACGTTTCCGGAAAGGAGTTAGCATATAACGCTTGCTGATTAATTAATCAATTGCCCTAAAATAGTTATAATAAATGCTTCATCACTAGATCCGATTTAGTCACAGAAGATAGAAATGTGTTTCGTATTAATCTTGTAGTGTTTGCCTGAATAAAAATTACCATTCATAATTATTTCCAGATTGCATGCATTGACTGATACAAAATGAGTTTTTTGAAGCATTAAAAAAGTTTTATTCAATAATTTTTGAAATATTTTATAACCTATCAAGAAAGCTCTGTATTCCTAAGTCAAATATCAGTTTCAAGCAGTTAGAAGAAATTCGCATCTAAGATACAAAACTCGCCTTTGTTAAAGCGTATTCGAAAACGTTTGGGAGAAATCATTCCTCCTATTTTATCCCATCCATATCCAAACTGATGGAGAAATAGACAGTTTTTTTCCTTTTCTGTTTACCTATACAATCACATGTAGATTCACGATTTTGTTGTTGAAATGAAAAATGGATTTTGATTCTTCTAGCTCATCTACATTTTTGAGTCATCACCAGTTCGTCGACATTAAATTGTGGATATTTATCATAATATGGAAATCAACTTTTCTGACAATCATGGTATCACTTCTGTGCACAAAAAAAGTGAAGATGTATTAAAATGAAATATATATATAATGAAATACATATAGTGAAGATAAATATATTTCATAAAGTGCTATTGTATTAGCAGACACTTCTCTATTTTGATATCTTTCTACCACTTGTTCATTAATAAATAATTAATTATTATTAAGAAAATTATGGAATATTGGATTTAAAAAATTATGATAGAACTGAAGTTTTGCACAAAGAAATAAATATAATTATTTTTGTGAATCACTTATTAGTTAATAGATAATTTATTATTGAACGAATATCAATATTTTCTTTCTTCTTAAAATCGTGTTATTTGAGTTGGATTAATGGTTCTGAAGAACAATGGCTCAAATATCAAATGGCAAGATAAACAAAATAAATCCTCATCATTAGCAAGTTTAAAACTTTAGCTGTCAGACACCTGGGAAAGGTGTTGGGCGTTGATAAGATTTATCACGGAGAACAGATTCTTTTCTTAAGAAATGTGACGATTAACCAGGAAATGAAGAGAACAACGACCCACTTAGAGCGTCCCAACTCGCATACTTTTACAAAGAATTTCGTGTATTTTATAAAATTTTGTTACTTTTATCTGGCAACCTTCCAGTTTGGAATGTTTGCTGGTATCTACCCGCCATCTTTTTTGACGTTAAACTTTGGAGAGCCAAGCAATGAAATTCCGACCACTCACCGTCGAACGAGGTATGGATGATTGTCGCTCACGCACAAGAAGAAAGAATGGAAATGGTTTAGCTTGATGGTTCTTTATGAAACATAAAATAATAATGAAATTTTAGACAGTTTAATTCAAGTATTTTTGACGAAAGAAATATTTTGCAAACCATTTCTATAACTTGATACAATGAAACATTCATTTAACTTGTCTTGGTCACATCCCTTGGGACATTTTTGACAACAAAAAATGTTCAGAATTTCTGCCGTAAATAAAGAAGAATTTTTTTCAATATGAGTCTGATGTAAAATTTAGAATATATATAGAAAACTTTATTGCTTTCATATAAATTAAAAATGTACATTGAAATGGTAATCTTCAGGTTCATAATCAAAAATCAATATGCCCAGAAAAAAATATTCAAAAATTCATTCTAAAATTAGCCTTTTTTGTGAGCAGTTATTCAAAAATTAAAAGTTAATTTTTCCTTTTAACGCGTTTAAAATAAAGATTTATTGATAATTATATAAATTAAATACGAAACACGATATTTAAAACAAAATATTCTCTTATAAATAGTCTTTGCAGAAGGAAATCAAAATATTTTTAATTGATACATAGCGCATGTAAATGCTACAGTGTAAAATTCTATTGGAATTTGTTAAAAATAATTATATACATGCTTACTAAAAATGAGAAATTTTTTTCCAAAAATTACTAAAAATTTATTATTTTAGTTAGAAACACAATTAATTATTTCTTTAAAAATTACTTCTGAATTTTTAGCGTTCAAAATATTTCCTTATTCAATACCATTTATTTTAGGAAGTTGATTGGAACATTTTATAGGAGTAAGCCTTCCTAGTTACCTTAAAACATTTCCGTATTAAGAAAGTAAATTTTTTACATAATCGGTAATTTAAATAAAAGATAATAAATGATTTTTTTCTCTGAACTTTTGCAAGTTCATCATCATAATTTAGCATATAATTGTGTGATTACGTTATCCAGCCATTTCAATATCTCTTCATGCTCGTCATTTGTAATACTTCAATTTTTAGCACATTTTAGATAAAAATGTAACATGATATCTAAAAAAACGGTTCAATATTTGATGGAAGGCGCAGTTTAATTTGCCATGCAATTGGAGTTCCTTGTTAACTGTAAAAAAAGAATACATTGTCGCTTTAAATTCTTTGGTGGATTTATGCTTATACTTTTGTTATAATAACGTAATCTCGTATTACGTCATTTGCTTTCATCATGACATCATATTCGACAAAGCTGATTGGTTCTCTTATCTTATTGGTTATTTTTCAATCGTTTTTGAAGTTTATATACAGGATTTTTCTTGTTTTACTTTAATGTGCTAATGCTTTTAATTCATATTAGTTTCGATGTGAATAAAATAACTTTAATGGTATTCCACGGACATGTAATGATTAATCCTGGCATATTTTCATTCATCAAAATTAAATTATTATCAAATTTAGCAATATATATATTCAAAAAACATGAATCGACACAGTAGCGCAGAAAAAAATATTTATTCAATAACATGTGTAGAGAACAATATATCAGTTGTGTAAAAGGTGATGCATTTGCAAAGGGAGATATTTTGCCTTCAAGATGTGGATTTTCTGCTTGTATTACATATCACTCGAATTGTTATGATGATAAAAAGTGAGAAGGCATTTCGAAAAGTTTAGCTTTGCTTGATTGTATGGAAATTTCCAAAATTATTTACAAATTTGGGGATAAAAATTACACGCAGAATTTCTTCTATCTGCTTATCTTTATTTTGTAAGGGAGGAGTTGTTCTCAGATATTTATGAATAAACATTTTGAAAAAATTACAAAATTGACTCAAAATTTAAAACGCATCAAATTATCTCGCTTATTATTATATCTTACACTGCTATTTTCATTCGTCTATTAAATTTAATTTATCTGGCTTGTAGCATTTTTACGGTGTCAAAAACAGTGATATTGAATATATTAACACATTTATATCGTATCGATAGATTTCGTCCAAGATGTGATGGATGTCTTTTAATGTCGATTAAAAACCAAGATCAAATTATATTGGTCTCATCTCTTTCTGCTTTTGAGTTATCTTGTTCACAGTCAAATTAGTAGAATTCAGAAAATGTTTTTACTGTCTAAAACTAGCGTAATAGGTGTAGATTCAGTAGCAATTTGAGGTCAAATATTTTTTTAATTAAACTTCATTCTTTGGAAACTTCATATGCACGAAAGTGATTTTAAAAAAACACCTCTTGATCATTTATACCACCCGAAGCCTGTACCATACCATATTGGTGAGGAAATTTCTCTAAAAATGTACAATTCCTGACAAAATAACAACGATTAAAACATAAACATAGGTAACGTGTTTACTTTTTCCGCTTATAGAAATTATGTACCTCAAAACTGTTGTCATTTTTTTCCGGCAATTATCTGCTGCTTGTGTGGCATTTATTCCCAATTTTTTAGCAATAGCTCCTTTTCGTTCTTCCCTGTCTGCGATAAAATTGGTTTAAAAAAGTTTCGCAGAATCTTTGTTAAAATGTCCATTTAACAGGAGAATGGAGGTCATAAACACTGGCGGGTTTCGTCAGTGTGGGCCATCAATAACACTGCTTATCTGAACTAACTGGCATTAACTCCACCTTGAAGTCGAAATTATGTAAATGCTGGCTAAAAAGATGACAACATGGAGTTGTCAGTTGGCTGTTTGGGCGGTTTTTCAGCAAGAGTCTTTTCAGAATTTTTGATGATGTAGACATTTACGTTTCAGTAATTGGGGGAATTCTTCTGCAGTTGTTGCGTCTTTGTCGAATGGTGCGTAATGGAAAATTATAACCTTTTTGATTTTGTGCCCAATTTATGAATAAACACTTGTTATGTTAGTAGTACTTTTCAGCCCATTGAATTACAATTCAGTTTAGTTATTTTTTAAGTTTTTATTTATATCTAATATGTCTAATTTTTTATATTTTCAAATTATAATTTAAAATTTATTATTAAACTTTTATTGAATATTAAAATAAGTTTTTCCTAATTCAGATCAAATGGCACCATAAATATGTAACTGCAATTTAGTTAATCAATTAACTAATGATTAAATTTTAAAAACATTAAAATGATTCAATGTATTTCACAATAAACATGTATACAAAATTGTGAATATCTAGCAGTTAAGGGAAAATAATATATGCATATATATGTATCTCATATTTCAAATATCTCTCATTATAAGCAAGAAATTAGTAGAAAACAAACGCTCGTTGAAAATATATTTTCTAGAAGACATTCCTTTCTGAACTTAGCATTTTCTTTAGAAATTAAAGCTGCAAGCTGGATTTGATGGTAACATCTCAACTTCATCAATGGAATAATCTTAACACGTTGACTGATGATTGACTCACCTTTGGTTCACATCCACGAATTATACCAAATCATCTATCGAAACTAGATTACAGTTCCTCCTCTAACTCAGCTAAAGCAAAGCATAAGTTATCTAATCAGATAATTGGTCTGAATATCAGGCATGAATCGTGGCATTGAACGCGTTTAAGATTCTCAATATATATTATTGTGCTACGCTGTATAGTTAGATGGTTGTATTCGCTTATTTTATTGATGGTTTGGTTTAGGAATAGGAAAGTTTCATATTTGATACAATATTCTCTTCATCATCTGATAGTGGTTCACAAAATCGTGGCCCAAAATAGCTTTGAATAGTCTTCAGAATAAACTGTTAATTTTATTAAATCGGCCTATAAAATCTTTTAATAAGTACAGATTAGCCCATTCCTTTAAGGTTCGTTAAAGATTTTAAATAGTAATATAATAGTTTAAAATGATAAAACACCTAGCGGGTATAATGAGGAACTCTGAGAAATAAAGTCGTAATCACATTTATTCTATTAGAAATAAATAATTTTGTATAAAATAATTTTTATTTTTCCATTTGAATTTTATATTAAATGACATCATCCGCCAGTTCACCATTCTATTTAAGACTGCTCTTGATAAAATGTGCACATTATTGCCTAAGTCTGCTCAGATTAAAACTATGCCATTATCGGCTGGTGGTGAAGTCTCGGATTCGGAGCCGCAGGGCTTTAGGCTCGAGACCCGATTTCACTGAATAACCATCATGCAAGCGGGTCTTTTGCAGGTTAAATCCGTCGGGGACAAACGTTGCTCCCATTGATGCGGTGTGGAAGTTTGGAGGGGGGATAACAGCTTAGGGGTGCAACCCTAAACTAAAACAGGTAAAAAAAAACCCTTTATTCAGTTGTTCTAAACTGGACCCAATCCCCTCAAAAAATGCTATTCTTTGTGTTTATATTGTGTACGAAAAAGTCAACTATATTACAAATCTACTTAAATCTGTAATAATACTTATTTCAGATTTATAGAAGATCTAAACGCATATATATATATATATATATATATATATATATATATTTCAAAGCACTAGGGGTTAATTTCATTAATACTTTAAATATTTCATTGAGGATTTCTAACGATGCAATTTAATTAAAACTGTTAGATATCTTTGTATTCAAAAGCATGAAAGATTAGAGTGCCACAATAGCTTACCTGTAAGAGAAATCATTCATGCATTTCATAAAACATTGAGGAAATGAAATTTCTACTTACACTTTTATGAATCATATTAGAAAAGAGTTTTTAATGTGTAAAGGAATATTACTTGTAACAATATCAAAGTGCCTTTTTACGGCAATTGAAAAAATATTTACAATCATTTTAACATATTTTGCTGCATTATCTTTTTATTTCTCAACGTAAAGATTTTTTTGTTTGAAATCAGAATTAAACACCGTTCTTTCTTAAATTTATGCAATATCTTTACTTGTGATTCGAAGATTAGCTCTCGAATATTTTCATTGAGATTCTTTTTATTAAGAAATTGTATAAGAAGTTTTTGGGAAAAAGAGGTTTTACTTCTGTTAATATGAATGAAGATTTTATTTTAATTCGATTCAATTTCAAATAAATTCATTGATTTAAAAAAATCGAACCTTTTTACTGATAATTAACTACTGACCGTTAACACGAGTAAAAACTATTGCAAAATCATCCATACATTAGAAAGAATTAGAATTGTAATCTTCTGCTCTGTAACTTTTATTGAATAAATCAACGTTTTAAGAATAGAATAATAGCCTGAAATTAAATTTTTCAATAAACTTTTACACTATCCTTTTAAAAATAAAAGAATATTTCAAAAGTTAAACGAATTCTTTTCTGTTTTATTTCTTTAAAATCTGAAATAACAGATTCCACAGAAAATAATTAAGACTTTTTTTTTCTTAACTGTTACTACAGAAATCTCATTTATATTTGTTAGTTATTTTTCTGAAGCGGTTTTTATTCCGCCGAATGATTTTCGCCAAATTTTGTTTTAGCCATAAAAATAAAAATTTTAAATAAAACAAAAATCTTTTCTTTCTAATTCTTCTTTTCCTAAATTAATTTTCTTTAACTCCTCTTTGTGGTTAACCTCAAGATAAAGGAAACAAGAAGTCTAACATCTTTCTTACTGCTTTTAAAAACTAATTGTCAATAGATTCCCTTAAACCACAAAATCTTCTCTTCTTATTTTAAAACCCGGTTCTTAGTTTAATCTCAGTCTTAACCTTTTCATTGGATGTTACCAGGGGGTAACTGATATTAAACAAAACGTTTAATTGAATCCATTTGGTCAGAGTTATCGAAAATAACAGGATTATTGGATTTTCCTCGAACGTATGAATAAAATGAATTTTATGTCTTTGTAGAGCGAATCAAGCTGTTGTATTTGTTAGTTATTAAACTTATCCACCCGGGGACATTGAAGATTTACTGTTATATTTATTTAAAACTTAATGAATTTTTCTTAAAGTAATTGACTTTTTAAAATCGTTGTAATTTTAGGAATACAAAGCATCTCATATAAATGCACTTTGAATAACAATATAATTCTTTTTATTTATAGTTAGCATGCTTCGTATAATTAGAGTAAATTTTTCAATAAAATTAAATTCTTTTAGAAAATTACATTAAACTAGATTTAAGGTTTTGAAGCAGGATTTTTTATTTCTTCAAATCTTAGTTTAATTTATTTGAATTTATTATGGCATTTAGTTCAAAATCATCCTGTTTCCTTATTTTTAGACAGATCTATCTAAACTGAATTGCAAATTTTTCCTATTCATGCGAGTGTTAAATTAATTTAAATAGATTAAAATTTCTGATTTCAAATGATAAAATTTTTTCAATAAATTTAATGAATTTTGACAGAGGAAACAAATTGTTATGAAAATTATATTGAAAAATTAGGGTATTGTTCATTAGTTTCTAGGTTTTGAAAAGTGTTTATTATTTATTAAAATTCAGTTTTTGAATAGAAGACGGAATGGTTTATTTGGTTTTATTTTTTTATAAAAATACCACTGTAGTTAATGAAGTAGGTTTTTTGTGAATTTAAATTTGGTTAAACAAGCTAAACACTAGTTTTTTAGTTTCAAGAAAGAAAATTTTCAGTCTAAGCTCATTATGTTTTAGAAATTTACAGAATTTATAAATCCCTCTAATTTTTTTAGTGAACATATTATTATCAACTAATATTATAAATATGCTTTTTTTCTCAAAGTTATGTATCTGACTGCGAAAATTTCTATGCTCTGTATTTTCCATGAGGCATATTTAAATTTATTGTAGGGTTATCGTTATTTTTTACATTTATATATTTTTTTTAAAAAGAAGATTGGATTCCATTTTTTAATCCCTATTTCGTGAATCGTATTAATTGTTGAATTTTAAACATTTTTTCCTAACTAAATGATAGTTACCTAAATTATTTTACATAATTTATTTCAAACTTAATTCATTTCTCCGGCTTTAGTTTTAAATCGATTTATTTGAAAGTATTTTTTCCTAATCGTGATAATAATAGAATTTAAAAAGTAGCAGCAATCCTTTTCATTAAAAATTTATTTTCTAATATGTTGATATTTTAGATTTGTTTTTTTTCTTTAAATTTCTATTTATAAATATCTCAAAGTCCTATGAAACCTAATATTTGGAACGGAATCCCGCTTACTAATAGTTACAATAATATTTTATCGCGGTTGCTAAATGATTCATCCTTTATATTTTATCTGTATAGATTAACTGTGTAATACAAAATTGATTTTTGAGATTAATTTTATATCTTTAATTTTAAATGTGGTTTACTCCATATATTTTTGAAATTGTATTTTAAACCATCAAATACCACTGAATTTTCATTAAATATATTTTATCCCTTTTGCTATGAAATTTATATTGAAAAATTAGTGCATTCACATTTGGTTACGTAATATTACTGAACTTTTCAATGAATCTCAAGCATTAATAAGCCTTGATGTGTTTTCTTTCAGAAATTTTAACATCGATATATATATATATATATATATGTAATAACATTTAAGTGATTTGATGAAAGCAGTTAGCAGATCCGTGGCCGAAATCATGGAGAGTACAGGTTGATTTTTTAAGTTCTTTTTATTCCATCACGGAAGCAGGCATTATTTACAAGCAAAGGCGACGTGCACAAGACAGAACGACACAACACAGAATTGGCGGTAAAGCTAAATGTACAAAAGGGACGGAAAATCATTATCCCTGGTCTTAAATACCAAGACTTTGATAGGGATAAATATTTTTTATAGAGCTTATAAACTAAGATTTCAGTGGGGATTTCAATGTCTCACGCATAAGAGGTAAGGGAAACACAAGGATCTTTTTAAAGGTACTTTGTTTAGATCAACAATTTTCATCTTTCCCACGGAGTGTGAGAAAGTAACCGGCGTTTAGCTGTTTCAGCAATTTTACACAGCTTCTGTTGAATTAATTAATTAGAGTAAGTGGAATGGATCAGGAAATAAGAGAATATTTTAGAATGATATTGCTATAGGCTAAGTTAAGATAGGGCTTTGGAAATTAAATAAGATTAAAAGTAAGATATTTAAATATATATATATATATATATATATATATATCGAATATCAGAGTGTCTATATTTTGACGTTATTAGCGTAAAGGGTTCGGATTGAATGTACTTTACTTGAAAAAAGCACAAACAAATTTATTTACAGCTATTTCCACGCATTTACAGGATGACTTGCAAAAGGGAAACTTCAGATAAAAACAATCCAGCAGTCAACAAGCCTTACGCACAATAAATACAGACTGCAAAACAGATATCGTATAGCACAGCGAAAAGTAAATCACAGCGAGCTTAATTATACAACGTTAATAACAAACGTAAACGCATCTCACTAATAATAAGCGAAAAAAGTAATCAGCTGACCCAAAGAGTTGCTACTCTTCCGAGAGGAACTGCGAGATTGTGGCAACTCGTCCCTTATATAGCCAAACGAACGAGCGCGAGGAAGCACGCCGAGTTTCATGAACGATCCAGCGGCTACCAGACTATTCTTTTCGGCAAATCAACCCTGCTCTTTGTCAACAATGCCAATCGCTCTTTCCTTCCGCGAGCCTGCGTGGCGTTCGCCCATTTGTTACAATATATTTCTCGAATGTTATGATTTATCTCGGATGTTATGATTTTTTTTTGTTTAATTACTCAAGAATTGGAATAAATTGTTGTAATGCAAAGAATCCTTTGCACTCTTACTCTACTTTCAATTCTCATTAGAAGCTTGAATTTTCATAATGTTCATTGAAATAGGCAACTGTGATTGGAAAACTGCGCTTAAAAAAGAACCAATGACAACTAATTTATAGTTAGCAGTTTCATAAGAATTTAATGTATTCTGAAGGAATGATATGAGCCAGAAAGGAAATTTGATCCAATAGAGCAAAAATATGATTTATAAATATAAATTAAAAAAGGCTCCAGGAACAGACCGAAATGGCAATCAATGGAAGATATTTTATAAAATTTTTATTGAATAATGATAATTTTAATATTGCTGTTAAAATATATGGGCCATTTGGGATTTTTTTAAAATATACCGAAAGTAAATCTTATAACTTATCTCCTTTACCCTGGATCTTTAAAAAATGTATTTAATTTTCTGCAAAAATAACACTTTAGAGTGTTTATTCGAAAAATTTTCTTGGCCTGTATCCACAATTTTTGCCGAAATAGCACATTTTATTAATTCTAAATCATTCGCTTTCATAATTTTTATTCATTGAAAAATGTTGGCAGATAATCATGTAAAATTATTTCATTGCATAAAATGTCTTTAAAAAACCACAGTCAGCTACAGAAAGAAGTCATAAAATTGCCATTAAGAGTGGAATATTTCTTATATTAATGTAAACCACCAAAGAAAAATTTTAATGATTATTTCAAATAATAAATTACTATCCAATACATTATTTTCCACAAATTTCTTTTCTTTTCTGTTCATTGTACTCTTTTCATTTGTTCGCTTCTCTCTAATGATGTCTTATGAAACGAGATTTAATATCATTCTCGAAATTCTCTAACAAAATGCTGATACTTCCATGATTTTTTTTTCAAATTTCCCAATGTAATGAACGTTGTCTTTTCATTCTTACATTCAAAACTTCGTAAAAGTTCTGTTCAAATGTATTTTTTCCGTAAATTTGGAAGCCGAATGTTGTGTTATTGTACCGAGACAAAGTAATAACGTAGAATTTGAAGACTTCCGTTGTAGGACGTTTGTTATCGAACTATTAATCTTTTATCTGGAATTATTTATTTTGTCCTTATTATATGAAGGAAATTTAAACATATGTCTTATTTATTATATTATTATTATTATTATTATTATTATTATTATTATTATTATTCTTTTTCTGTTTTTTATGAACATCTCTTTACATGTTTTTATAAGATGTTCACATTAATTAATTTGAAATATTGGAATTAATTTTTAATGTACATCTTTCAGAACCTTACTTCATATGATATATGATTGCAAATGGATGGATTATTTACTCAAATAATCAAACCATTTTAATATAAGAATCTTTGAATTTTTAATGTAATATAGCATATTAATTAGCCCTGATGTTTTTGCAAGTTAAACGGTAAAAGTTATATGTTCCATCAAAGACTCATCAGGTTTCATACACCATCTCAGATGTAGAAAACTAATAGCTAAACTATATATCACAATTTATTTCGGGATAGTAATATTTCACCATTTCTTCATAGTAATGTAATGTGACATTTAAACTAATATCCATTCATATTTATTTAATTTAAATTTGTGAGGAAGACTGCCGTGCGTAGGATCCACATTTTACTTTCAATTGCATGGTATATAGAGAAATCATTGTAAATGCCAAGCAGTTTGAACTAGATTTTGAAGAATGTACACGTTTCAGATCCAGAATAAAATTTTTGTCATTATAGCTGTTTACGAAGATGATAACTAAAATTCCCTCTGTGATTATTAGATGAAATTTGGCATGAAGGTTTATAACCAAATTCGTAGACTTCTATTAAATTTTGGAGCATAGGTGCAATTCATTCAAATCAAACATGTCTGCCCTGTCGTTCGAATACAAGTGAATGAATCATGGCACCTTCGAAAATCCTTATCTTTGCTAGATAGTCTTTGGTTTAAAAAATTTCTTAATAATTCGTCTTCCGAAAAAAAGAATAATAAAAATGATTAGGTTACTAATTGATCATGGATAATTGTTACAGTTCGATTAAGCTCATCCTTTTTTAGAGTATCAATGAATATCACGCATTTTTATAGTAAATCCTTTTAATCCTTCAAGTTACTAATTTTTTTTCATATTTTCATTCATTCATTATGATATTCATTCATCCATTTTTGTTGTACTCCAGATTTTCTTCACTCTAATTTTATCATTTATTGTTATGTCATATGTCTGTGTATTTTGTCTATTGTATGTTTCTTTCTAACAGATAACTGTGTAATGTTTTTTTTGGTTTTTAATAAAGTTCACCTGCATCTGTATCAAACCGGGAAAGGGGCCATTTGAGTCCTTGAAATGGAGGTGTGGTGTGGTGTTAAATGTTAATACAAGTGAATTCATTGCGTGCTAAACATATAGAGCTACATTGATAAAATTTGATATACGTCTGATATCTAAAATACAATTTTATATCATATTTTAGATCAAATCAGCTGAAAAGTGACCGTCTATAGATATGTGTTTATATAAACGGTATTGTTGTTACTTATGGCACTTGCCATGGACAAGACCCGCTAATACATCAGTAGATTTTAAGATAGGCGTCTCTTATTTTAAGTAGCCCCAACTAGGGCCAAGAGTACGACTTTAGCTACACACCCATCACACTCGCTTGCACAGCCCCTTTTTACAGGGGGGCAGTCGCACATCTCACAGATAGAACACAGAAAAATAACCATTCCCGAACCAGGACTCCCAGAAAGACGTGCTGTCTCTGTGCCAGACTATTATCCCATAGTCTGTCTTTTAAGAAATTACTATTTATATTTGCATAACGGGGAAATTTCGACTTTTCTCGAATGTTCGAAATTTAAAACCTAATGTGTGTATTCAAAATTTTCGCATAATTCTTAAATGGAATATTTTACGTTATCAAATTAATAGTTTGAACAAATTCAACGTGATGAATAAATTTCATTGTTTTTTGTCCTTTTTACTAAATTTTAAACTCTTTGAGAGGGCAGAAAAGATAAATATAATCTTATCAAAAATTTTCTGTTCCTTTTTTAATGAAAAGGCATTTTAATGAAAGGCATAATAGTACACGATGCTGAAAATCGATATTTTTTCTCCGTCATTCTTCTTTATAATCACAATTGGTTATATGTAAATGCAATTTTCCTTGTAACATAACCATAAAGCATTTTCACTTTACAAAATTAATTAATATAGTTTTTATCAGAAAATCGGTCAACTTTGATAATTATATGATTATTTTTAAAAAAAACCTAATATTCCGTCCATGTGTGTTCCATCTTATTAAAAAACGATTAACAATTAACTTTTTTCCCTTCAAAGAGCAACAAATACATATGTATCAATTGGATAATTTACTAAGTTGAGCCTGATGTAATTATTGATGAATGCACCACATCATCGTAGATAGTGAGAATTTTCAAAAACTTCTTGATTGTTTCTTCAGCATAAATCTATTCGTGAATTTATCCTTCGACAAAAATTTTGATTAATCTATTATTAAAATGTTCTTGTTTCTTTTCTTGGAACAAACATATAAATTTAATACATCCATACAATAAGAGATTACGACCTTTTGATGTTATAAAATAAAGTCTGTCACAGGCTTTTAATAAACCTGTCAACATATGGTAACTTTATTTTGTATTTGGACACATATTGTTCTGCTTTCATCTTTGCCTAACGTTTGAAGAATTATTTTTAACAAAGAAAGTCAGTCAACTTAAAGATATACCATTCACACGTTTATTAAATCTCTTCATTGAACGGTTTTCTTATATAAAAGACATCAAAATTTTAAATAACAATGCCCTGGATTCCTTGAAGGAAATTAATTATTTATTCATTAATTTTCTGTGACTATATCATGAGATAAAAACATGTAAGCAAATATGTTTTTTAATAAATGCCATTATTATTATTGTAAGTTTCTTTATGAATTCTTCTATTAATGTTATATCAGAAAATTAACACAGTGTGATTAAGACTTAATGTATTCTTATTGGTAGTATAAACATTTTTATTAAATTAAAAGTTGTCAAAGCTACAATATTGTGGAGGCATTTAAAAATACTGAGAATGATATTGCTAAGAATTCCCCCACTAGTTTTTTTAAATTTAACGTGCTTGTCATTAAATAATACCTTTCACCTACATGGAAATAGTATTTGCTTATTTATCAATGCTTATTATATTTGCTTTATTATTATATTATTATTTGCTTATTTATTCATTTATTATTTTTTATAAATATAAAAAGTAAAAAAAGTGTATTAAAAATTGTCTTTAATGATGAACTGATTCTTTAACAATATTGGTTATATTTCAATAACATTAAATCTGTTATTCATAACTTTAATCTACTTCTAAGCATTATATTGCAACACACATAAAAAATAGGCTATTTTAATAGCTATACACTGATTATGTACATTATTTATATAAAAAAATCCTCATAGAGTTTAGATTCCTCACATCATAGTACTATTAAAAACTATCTGTTTCATCATGTAATTTTTATGGTAATGTAAACGCAATTTTAATTGTCTTACAAACTATACAATTATTGGAAGAAAACATTTTTTTGATTTCTACAGTGTAAAATAATGAAGCATTTAAATAAATATTTGGTGAATTGGCGAAAGCATTTTGAATAACAATGCATCAATGAAATCTATTGTTGAAAATTATCCAAAAAATTACCGATAATCTCTGCAACAATTAAATTGATGTCATTAAAATCATAATTTCTTTATTTAAAATTTAGAAATGATGTAAAACAACAATATTTTTTGGGAGTTATTGAGAATTTATGCAAAAACTAAACATAATGTTTAATTCATATATATAATATTGCTAAGTCCATAGCAAAAAAAAAACTTACTGTTACAACAGTTAAATGTAAACAAAGTATTGGACTAATTTCAGATTGCTATGTTGAACAATTTTACAGCTGCATCATATTTAAATATTTGGGGGAATGCTCGCCGCTTTACTAAAAGACTCATTAAGAAAGAAGATACAAAAGAAATTAAAAGATTAATTTTAAAATAGACTTAACTATCTTCAGATGATTTACCTGTTGAAATTGTTTACATCCAAACAATTATTTTACAAAAAACACTTTGTAGCAATGCTCAAAAATTATGTTTTTAATTATATATAATTCATTTTCATAAAATGACTTCCTTCATTTTATTATTTTAATTGAATTTTATAAACTTTATGTAATACACTGTTTTTTAATGCTATGATGGATTTCAAACTCTTTCCATCAAAATATTCTGTCGCCTGTTTTTATCAATATTGTCTCTATATAAGATTTTCACTGCCACTTTTATTTCGTAATTTGTAAACTCTTTTACTTTTAGTTAGGCCATTGAATTGAATTCATATTTTCATAATAAGTTAGAGGTTTTTTAATGGATTCCATAAATCATTTGAAAATTTACAGAGTCAATGAACTAGCAAGCAAATTGGTCGTCAAAAGCGGTTATTTTTCAGTAACTTTACTTTTAAATACTTTCTAAGTTATCTTTGTCCACACTTCAAATTATATTTGTGCCTAATTTGGCTGCTGTAAGTCAAGTGGTCTGCCTTGCTAAATACTACTCAGCAAAAACACCTTCTTTTTCTATCAATAAAGAATTAAAAAAATGTTAAACAATAAATTAAATTTACTAATAAAGCTTAATCTTCAGGACTTTTGTATTATTTAAACAATTTTATCTTATATTATGATCGTATGTTTCATTTTAATTCATTGATGAAGGATTTTATTTAATTAATTTTTAACCAAAAATTCTGAAAATAATACACTGTCAATGATATTATGGATTTTTTTAAAAAAAAGCACATTTAAAACATCCTAGGAAGAATGAAAATTCTATTATAAAAAATCAATTTCTCAAAATGAAATAAGTTTAGTTAAAAGAGTCTTAAAAGCCGTGGATAAAAGTAAATAATTTTTCTTACGAATGTTTTCTAAATTATTATCGTCCACACAATTATTTTTTCTTTTCAGAACATTAAAAGAACGAATTACAACAATTATTACTAAATATTTATAATTTCGTAAAAATAAAATAAAAGCTGTGCTGCAACTATACTCTCTATAAAAAATACATAATGATTTTCTTGTTTACATAATTTAATTTTTAAATACACTTCTCTGTCATTAAACCATATTTGCAAATAAATTTTAATTCATCTGAAATTTACATCAGGAATTCCATAAGTAAATTTCATCCTGAAAATTTAGAATTCTAATTTTCAATTGAATTAATTTATTATATATTAGTTGCTTATACAATATGAACTGAATAAACAATCGAAAGAATTGTTGCATAATATATAAATAATTTTATATCGAAAAATGTTTTCCAATTTTGTAGAATACAATTTTATAGAATTATTCGAGAAAAATGATTTTGTAGGTTTAACAAATACTCTAATATATTTTTTTCACTTTACCTTTGAACTTAGATACATTTTTTTTAAAAAACGTGGTCAAAGTTTAAATTAAATTTAACATTAATTAAGTTAAACTAAATTTGAATTAAAGTTTGACTCAAAAGGTGATCGGGACTCGAGTATCATTCTTGTTTCTAGCATTCAATTTATTTGTTTATTTTGTATAAGTACTTAAACCTTGCATTCTGGTTACTTATTTCTCAACCAATATACCGATGCATTCAGTATTGTTGAATGATTTTAAACTAAAGTCAACAATAGTAAAAAATCATTCTTTTAAATGTAACAAAACCGACTGCACTTTTTAGTTCCTGTTTATATAAATATATTTTTGTTGGATTTCTAGTTTTGAAAATTCAGTTTATTTGATTATAATTGTTTGTCATATTTTTGTACACTTTTGTAATTTTTGGTTCCTTTGTTTTAGGTGAGTGGAATACTTATATCGTTTGAAGAAATATGAAAGGATTTCCATTGTCCTGATATCGCAGATTTGTAAAAGTTATTTGAGTATGTATCATAAGCATATTATATATTTGTATATACAAAGGTTTCATTATTTTAAATGAAATTAAATAGAAATTAATTCAATCTAAAAACAGGTATTATTATTATAGATTTTCAATTTATTCGTATAAATTTATAACAAGAACCAAAGTATGTATATAAATGTGTTTGATTATGAATTTAAAATTAGAGATTAGTTATATTTCTTTAATATCTTCAATGATGCATTTTTATGATAAAATTCACATAAGAAAAGTTTCATGCTGGGAAATCATTATTAATAATATGAACTTAATTTACATAGTATATTCAATCCATAAGCTCTGGGGGTTTCAAATTTTAGGAAATTGATGCCATATTTTGTGAATTTATGTATTTAAAGGATTGAACTTAAGTCAACTTTTTTCAGAACCCAGTGCATTCAATTTTCTAGTGTGATACATTTTGTTTTAATTATACATGCTTTATTCTTTACAATTGAATCACATGGTGCGACAGCACAAGTCTCATGACAACTCTGCACATGTCATCACACGTCTGATTATGCGCAGTCTTACTGCATTTCTTGATCTCGTCTGTTTTCTACTCTTTCTTTTTATCCCCTTATATAGCACAATAGATTCAAAAATTAAATAGCAGCTATTAAAATATCATGATTTAATTTCACTGCATTTTTCAGAGTCGACTAAGCCTAGATGGGGCCAGAGGCAAACACTTCTTTGGGGCCCCTTTTGCTTTTTATTGAAAAACATTCAATAAAAAAAGGAAACACACAAAAAATCTATTTGATTTGGGGGTTAAATTTCTATTTATTGTGAGCTTCGCTATGTGGGGGTCCGGGGCAGCTACCCCATGTGCCTCTGCCTTAGTCAGGCAAGTTACCATCAAATTTAGATTGTACCCAAGATAAACCAGTTGCAAAAAGGGTACTTATATCTGTAATCAGCAACATTTATGACCCGATTGGCTTTACTACTCCGGCTTTATTGTTACCAAAGTTGCTTATGCAAGAAGCTTGGAGAGGAAAAGTAGGCTGGAACGAAGTGTTAACCTCAGAACTTGAGCATAAATACAGAGAATGGGAAAAAACCATGCATCTGATACCTAAATGTACAATACCTCGAAGATTGTTTCCTGAAAAATATGATGATTTCTCACTGCTCATCTTCACAGATGCTTCTGCCTACGCTTACGCCACATGCGCTTTTCTACAAAGTGAATTACAAGGTCAAGTTACAGTCAAGCTCATAGCAGCTAAAGCTCGACTTGCTCCAATGAAAAAATCCACAATCCCACGACTTGAATTGTTGGGAGCAGCGTTAGGTGCTCGATTAGCAGAAATTGTACATTCTATCCTACGAACAGTTTCTAAAACCTACTTTTGGACCGATTCAATGGTAGTTTTAAGTTGGATTAAGAAAAAAGAGCCGTGGAACACATTCGTGGGAAATAGAGTAAAGGAGAGCAGGGATTTAACCAATTTAGATGACTGGAGACATGTACCTGGAGAGGTGAACCCTGCTGATCTGGCTACACGATGCTGCGATTGGTCGGACCTCCTGCAAAGCCAATGGTGGGAGGGTCCAAGTTGGCTGTATAAAGTCGAAGAATCTTGGCCATCTGAGGTACCAGAGATTCCAGACGAAGCCTTTCTAGAGCGGCGTAAGACAGTTGTGACAAATTTAATCACAAGAAATGAAGAGAGATTTGGGGATAGATTCCTGTACTTTTCAAGCTATACAAAGGTTCTAAGAATGGCAGCTTATGTTCTCAGATTCTGTAACAATATTAAGAAAAACTCTCCTAAGTTAGTCAATTCCCTTTCATGTGAAGAGATTGAAAAGGCAGAGGAGACTCTAATAAAAATCATGCAGTCAGAATGGCCCTCTGAAATACGTGAAAGGTATAAGGATACTATACAGTTTTTCGAAGAAAATGGCATACTGAAAGTTCAAACAAGACTAATTCTCAGTCAAGATCCAGAGGACTTTACGCATCCAACAGTTCTACCAGACCACCCTCTTCTGGAAAGACTGGTTTTACATAATCATAGATCCTTAATGCATGCTAGGGTATTAACGACCTTAGCTCATTTAAGAAATTAATTCTGGATCCCCAAGGGTCGGAAAGTTATAAGAGCAATTTTACGGCTGGAAATTAACAGCTGGGAAAGTTAATCCAGATCCAGCTCCTTTACCTCCGGACAGAATACACAAAGTTGCAGCCTTTCAAATAACTGGCGCGGATCTGGCCGGTCCGCTTTCCTTACGTGGTGGAAGCAAAGCGTGGATAGTTCTATTCACGTGAGCGGTATATCGAGCCGTCCATCTGGAACTAGTTTCATCTCTCTCAACCGAATCGTTTATGCAAGCTTTGAGAAGATTCTGGGATAGAAGAGGAAGAGGTCCAACGCTATACACAGATAATGATACAAACTTTGTGGGAGCAGCAAATGCCTTGAAATCTTTGGATTGGGACTTCATTCAAACTGAGTGTTCTTTAATTAAAATAAAATAGTTGTTTAGACCCCATTCCGCCCCATGGTACGGTGGATTTTGGGAAAGGATGGTCCGCAGTATTAAAGAACTTCTCCGAAAATGTTTGGGCAAAGCTTGAATAACATATGAAGAAATGTTGACTTTACTCTACGATTGTGAGGCTACAATAAATGGGCGACCACTAACATATATGTCAGGCGATCCCAAGGAGATTTAACCAAATACACCAGCTCATTTCCTCCAAGATATAAAAGAAAGAGAAACATTTGATTTGGATCTGATTGATTCTCAACATATATTGAAACGGGTGCGTTACCTTCATACCCTACTTTCAAATTTACGCAAACGTTTCTACAAAGAATACCTAGGAGAGTTAGTAAGAAGTCCTAAAGTAGCTTCAAGAAGAAAGATGATTTCTCCGGGAGAATTTGTCGTAGTTGAATCAAAGAACCCAAACCGAATGAATTGGCCTTTGGCTCAAGTGATCGAATTGTTTCCTGGGAAGGACGGTGTGGAACGTGTGGCCAAGTTGCGCCTAGCCAGTGGTGAAATCATACGACCGCTTCAACGAATTTATCCTCTGGAGCTTAGTGCTAGTGATCATATCAGCAAGGACCACCAAGGAACTGAATTTTCTGCACAAAACCCGGGCCCCACTGCAGTTGATGTTCTCGAAGAAGGAAAGAAATCTCGATATGGCCGTCCATTAATTCCTGTAAAAAGACTGAATTTGTGAACTGGTCTAATCTTTACTTTTATAATCTCATGTATACGATTGTTTATTTTTTAAAACTAAATGTGTTATAATTTTGCTTGTGTTTTGTATTGCATTAAAGTGTTTGCATGCAATACAAAAGGTGGGAGAATGCTGCCACTCATCTTGTATTTCCCACTTCCTGTTGCCCTTTCTAATTAATTAAATTGTTATTGAGTTAAAGGAGCTGGCAATGAAGAAAAATTGTGATTTAGAATCCCATCCATATTTATGTAGCTGATAATTCCATTTTTTCTGATGTTAAATAAAAAGTGTTTCTTTAAAAGTCAGAACGTCTTCAGTCACAACAATATCATTTAGATAGATTCCCAGGGTTTTCTTTTAATTATTTAGAAATTAATAGTAATCCCTTTCTTAGTTAAGTAGTATTTACGAACATTTTATGGATGCTTACAGTTTATTACAAATTTGGCAGCAATCTCTCTCTCATTCAATTTGAGCTCATGCCAATCCAAAAAACGCTTTATCAAAAAAATGAGCCTTTTAGAAACCTCAAAAGAAAATTGGGGTTGTTTCTGTGTTTTGAAATGTTGCATGTATAGTTCTACTAATTGGAAAGAAAATATTTGTTTCGGTTTATGTTATTAGTCTTTCCCGAAAAATCAAACAGTTGTTCTAAAAAATATATATTTCTCTGCTAGTATTATATTTTGTTTTTATTATTTTAACAGATATTTGCTGTTATTCTCAAATCATGCAGTAAATATAAAAGATATTCAGAAAAATTCGAATTTATTTCACTTCTTTGATAGTTGCATAAATGATACCGTCATATACAAAAAATTATGAAGAATTATGTGGATCAGTGTCAACTATTACATTTTCATGGGCAGCTGTACAAGCATAATAATCAATTTAATTTATTCCATTGAAAAAAAATGCGTTTGAACTTTTTAAAAATGAAACCCTTAAGATTTATAACTTTAGTTCTGAGTGCACATTGAAATTATTTTTGCACAGAAAGAATTTAAAAGCGATAAAAAAGGGAATAAATAATAATTAAGTATAACAATGACATTTAGTACAAAAATAATTATTTATTAAGTGTATATTTCATTCAATCTTAGAAAAAATATAGAAAACAAAAGCAAATGCATCATTTTTTTATTATATATATATATATATATATATATATATATATATATATATATATATATATATATATATATATATATATAACTTTTACAAGGAAAATTTGGAAATTCACATCTGTTCCTTTTAAAATACAGACATAAACTATTTTTATTCTTTCCAAATTGCATCAATGGTCTTATCTCAAAGAAGTGCTTTAAACGAAACATACACGCACACCATTTCTCATCCAGAGCTATCATTTAAAAGAATAGTATAGAAATGACAAAAGAGACATCCACAAACTTTGCATATAAAAGAGAATATGAATTTCCAACAATGTATATGCGTATCTTAAGAGACACGAACATCAAACTTATGGTAATGTAGCAAAAATGTCTCTCAACAAAACTATGTCGAGACACCGGGATCGATCTATGCGTTTTTCCATATCCGGAATAGTGTCTTGGTTCACTTAGTATTTGTTTCACTGGATTCCAGCAACAGGGTTGGCTGTATCGCATTTTCCAATATTTCTGTGTTTACTTATGGAGAAGCAATCGTCGAAGCAACTGATGGAAATGACATTACTTGTAAATGTTTTATTTCTCAATCGGTTACAATTTAGTTATTATTCCAAAAAATGCTTATTTTTTTTCCCTACAAATCCATGCAATTTTTGAATAAAAAGAAATAAGTATTTACTTATGTTTTCATTTTGGGCTCGTGCTCTTTAAATTGCTTATAATGTAACTCGCGGAGGTGAGTATTATATATATATATATATAATATATTTAAAAAGTCGATAACATTACTATGGTTGTAATAAATTAAAATTTTTATTATGCTTTCTCAGTATTTCTTAGCAAACTTTGAAACAACTCTATTCAGTTGTTTTAATTTTAAAAACTGCGTGTTTCCAATCCTATCAATTAAAATGGTGACATATCATCAAATAAATCAGTCAGAAGAGTAAAATTTCAAAACTACATCACGTCAGGTGTTTGGCAAGAAATAAATTGTGAAACTCCGACATAAAATTCTTGGTATTAAATAAAAATATTAATCAATGAAGGATAAAGTTCCTATTATCTATTTAATTTCAATTAGAATATAACTCTTTCTTTATTTCTCAGATCTCATATAGTATAAAAAACTTTGTTTCTTATGGAAACACAATCTTCTGATCATCTACTAACTGTGAAAAAAAAAAGAGAAACCTCGCTATTCTACTAATGAAATATTGCGGGGTCATAACAACACCGTAACAACGTATTGCTGTGATTAATACTTTAACCTAAGTACTGAAAAATAGGCTAATTATTTTACTCAATAATTTATGCGCACTGGTCAGCCAAGGAAAGAGATAAGAAAGTGCATTTGAATGTTATCTTTGTCAAGTGAATTGTTGAATAGCGTCACGTCTACAGTTTCTCCCGAGGGACAACCCTCCGAGCACAACGTCGAAAATAATTGCACGAATGATTAATGCGAATTAATGAAACAAAAAAAGCTTGAATTTTTTTTTTGCTTCACAGCACGTTCTTTAAAGTTAATAACATGTTGTAAAAGAAATGGTGCTGAGCTATTTCGCGCCTTAATGCTATTTTGGATTAAAGTAATTTTTTTAATTCATTCGTATGTAATTAATCATTATATAATCGCAAATGTTCATATCACATTGATAATCAGATAGTTTTAATTAAAGTAGCTCCTTCAAATCAGCACCTTTTGTATCAGGACAGTCAGATTTAAGTTTTACCTCCGTTTTTTACAACAAATCTTTAATCTTTATACGTTTCCGCTTTTCCTTTATCAAATATAATTAACTTTCAAATACACATATTTCTTTGTCATTAGACATCTTTGGTGAACAGTTGGTTCGGGAAGAATATTGTCTGTATTTTATTTCAAGTAAATCTATGATTTAATTTGATGTTCGATACATTCACTATAGTAAGTTTAAGCTTCAAATTATGACACATTTTAATGTCAAATTATTTCAAAAGCGTTACATCTGCTCTATTAATTTTTTACATAGACCTTCCTAATGGAATTAAATCCCACAATATCATAATGCTGTTTAAAAAATTAAATATTCTTTTAGCCTATTATTTAATTTCTTTTTGTATTTCCCAGTTATTTAATCTCACTTTCTGACTCTCGCGTAAGCAATACAGATAATAACAGAAGCTATTTTTTAACTTCCAAAAATGGAAAAAGAATGACGCTATTAAATATTTGTTGAAGTAATAAAAATAATTTGAATTCCATTACAACAATCAACTCTGTTGTTAAAAAGTACGATATTTCTTAGTTGAAAGTTTAAATAAAAAAAGATTAATAATTGGCGCTGTTAAAAAATTATAATTTTTAAAATTTAAGTTGGTGTGAAAAATGTGTTTGTGCAATTCCATTTCTAGACGTTGTTATTTTATTCAATAATACATCCGGAGGATAAGGCTAAAATTTCGCTTAATTATTAAGTATCTAATTTTTTAAAAAATTGCTAAGATTAAATTAAAAAAGAATCTGTGCCTAAAAAAATTGTTTCTAGTTACCCATTTCCGTTTACCCTCCCTCAAATACAGTTGTGCAGAATTTGTTTATTCTGTGTCAAAAGATTTATCCTGCAGTAATAAAGCGTACACATTCTCTTTTATTATTAATAGAGATTATAAAAAGCAGCAATGTGTAGCTGCCTTATGTTATAGAGCACGTAGTATTTAAAACATAAGACATATGCCTTATGTTTTAAATACACAGGGCGTCCACCAATACACACGCTAAATACATGGGTTCATATGCTAGAGTCTCTAAATATAAACAAATAGTGCACGAAAATTAAACTGAAATGTGCTCTTGTATATATTTATATTAAATAAAATAATTATTAGTTTTCTTATTCACAGCATTAATCTCATACTAATCGAGTCGGTAAAAGATAATCTTGTTGTGAAGTTTCTGGATAATCTTGTCAATCAGTTAAGCTTTTCATAAACTGTTATTTTTATTAGCTAATCCACATTCGATGAAAAGGTGACGTCAATTAGAAAGGAAAATTCGTGATTTCTATCTTCTCGACTGTTTAGAATTGTCGTGTATTAAGTATTCATGTAAATTGTCGGCATAATTGCTAGGAGCAATAAAAAATTGTGCTCTTGTATGTAAGGTTTCGATGCCCTTTGCAGCAAATTAACGGAAAATAGAAAAAAATATCAATAAATACAGTAATATGGACTGCACTAAAAAATTTAATCGAAAATGCTGAAAATTGGCAAAAGAAATAAGTACAGCAAGAAAAAAATGAAGAGAAATGAATAGGAAATAACGAATTATATTAACACAAGAACAGTATAAGAAAAAAATTTAATAAACATTCCTTTAGAATAGTAAGATAATATTAAAAGAACACCGGAAATAGAAAAATAAAAACAAATTATTCAAAAAGCTCAGGCAGATGTGTTCAGACTTTTTTATTTTTGGGTGGAAAAGTTAGTTTTTGATTAATAAAAAATTAACCACTCAATTAACCGGAATAAAAATTAGCCTGTCTTCTTCTGTAGACTATAATCTATTTGCTAAATTTCATTGAATTTCCTTCAGTCGTTCTGGCGTGATTGAACTCCATCATCCATCGATCCATCCAAACTTTCACTTTTATAATAATAGTATAGATATAAATGAAAGCTCAGTATTTCTTAGCACGAAGATATGTAATTCGAATGTCTCCATACTTACATGATTGTCGAAGGGGCCTTAAATGTTCCCTGCATATAAATTTAAATGTAATAATGTATTGACACAGATGAGAGATAGTTGACTAAGTTTTATTAAAACCAGTAATAGTTTTGGTCTGCGTTATAACAATTTTAATATATCATAATTTGAACTTAAAATAGTGAAAATAATTTATTCTTTCGATGATATTTAGGAACAAATGTATTGCAGAATAGTTTAAAACGTTGATATCCCAATGATTACAGTATATATTCTCAAACAAATCAATCTATATTATATATCCAACTTCCCGGCTTAAATAAATAATAATAAATTTCCCAAATACAAAAGGAATTCGTTAAAAATTAGGGCGTAATAAATTGCATTTCTTGCAGTCCTACTGAGTGATGTATGATAACAAGTTGAAATATCCGATGAATGAATTTCTCCCAATTTTGATGACCAATCTTCGTTTTATCTGGAATGTATCAACAACAAAAACTGCCTATGCGTAAGCGGTTTTGGTATTATAGCCTTGGTGCTAAAGATATAAGACATGATGAAAGCACTTACTTACATTCGAGATCATTAGACGTTACTTTAAATAATTACCAAAAATGATAATTTCAAAAGTAGCTGATAATCATCGAATGAGAACTAGAAATTTAATTTCAGTTTTTAGAATTTGTTGGACATATTAAAAGGAAAATAAATTAATAAAATGTTTTAAAATATGCAATTAATGCTTGCGATTGCTAATAATTTTCTATTATATACAATTTTCCTTTAGTTTTAAGTTTTATTTTAATTATATTTGTTATATGACTTATTGAAATCAATATGTTTCTTTTTTTAATGTATGAGTGAAATCTAGGAATATATTATAGCATGATCATCTTAAAATATTTAAATTAAATTTGCTGTAATTATGTATGAAAAAAATTAAAAGCATTTTATATATAAAACCAATTTAACTAGTCACAAATAAAGGATTCTTCGCTTAATATAAAATTTCTCAAACATCCGGAAACGTAGACACAGAAAATCTTTCTTTTTCATTTCATTTTAGATCTCTGCGACTAAATAACACATTTCATTGTTCATTTTAGACATTTATTTCGTTTCGTTATTTTATATTCACTTTTCAAACGTTTCCGCAATATTTCTCTTTGTCTCCCAATTATTCGATATTTTCCTTGTAATAAAGTAAAAATTCGCTCTGTTAAAATTATTTGCTCAGTTGTTTTTACCATTTTAGTCTCTAATTATCTCTATTTTGAACAAAGACAATGTAATTTAAAAACATTCCGCACGCATTCGAAGAAGTTAGGCTGCAAATAATGAGCAGGAAATAATGACGGAAAAGCGACTGTTTTCGTTTTGACTCGAGCAAATACGGCCGCTTTGTCGTCGCTAAACATTATCGATCCCCCACAGACGACCTTGACATACTTCCCTCGAACACTGTATAAAAATAGATAAATGTTTTTCAAAAGATAACAAGACGTAGACAGAAGCAGTTTCTGTGCATATCAAATGAGAAAGAATTTGTGACTTTCTAAGAATGCGATGGGAATGGTTACAATACTTTTCATTACTTGGCAAAGGCGCATTTATTGGCTACGTTAACTATTCATAATTTTGTTTTCGTAACGTGCATCGATTTCGGAATGGTGCATTTTTCTTTTAAGAAATGGGAAAACATTGAAAGGAATTGTTGATTATTGCCCTCATTTCTGTGTAGAATAATTACTCTTCATCGGATATTTATTTACTGAAGTAAAAATTAAATTTTTAGTAATATTATTTTCTTATAACAAACAGTTTTTTGTTAAGATTTATGTCGCTTTTTAAAAGAAGTATTGCAGTTTAAGTGGAAAGAATAAAAGTAACGTTTTCAGATTAAATGCATTTTTCAATCAAATATCATTGTTGTTGTTGATGTTTTCATTTTGATGGCAGTAATAGCTATTTAAGAATGTGATTGACTTGAAGATTTCATTTATATTATATCAAAACTTAACTATCGATCACCCTCAATTGAAGATTTTATTTAATTTGTGTATACCTCGAGCGCACTTACCAGGTTGATTTTTGAAACTCACAGTGTGAAGATACGTAATAAATTTAAATCAGAGTGACTCACAGAATTTAAGCTTTTCCCACTCATAAAAATTAGAAAGTCGATGAATCTCAAATTTGTCTGTGAACGAAATTTATGTATCATTTGCGAAAGTCTGCATAGTGTTGAATCTAAGTAAAGTGAATTATCCGTTTATGCTTGTTAAGGAAAATTTTATTAGTTTGGATTTAAGGTACAGTTAAATTCTGACAATTTGTGTTAAAAATTTTACACACGAAAATAATTAAGTAAAGAGTATCTCTCCAGGAAATTTATCAAAATTAGTAATAATTATATTTAATATATAAAATATAATTTTCGTTGTAAAGTAACTCTGCTCTTTTTATTTACTTTTTAATATTTGTAGTCTTGTTCAAATTTCTAAAAAAATGGCCGAATAATATTTTGTAGAATATTATATGACATTTTGATTGATATTTTTGGTAAGCAAATTCAATAAACTTATTTTCTGCCTCCCTATTACAAAAATCTGCAGATCTAAATCGCTGATGAGAATTAAATAACATCATTAGCTTTCCTTGCAGTTATTAAAATTTTATATAGATGTTTATTAGCGATAACTTATATCTTTTCAATTAAAAAAAACTTATTATCACCGGCGTCCTAGCACAGAGGTAGCGTGTCACCCTCTTGATCTGGACGTCTCGGGTTCGACTCCCGGTTAGAAAATAGTAGTTATACCATGTACAATCTGTGAGGTGTGTGAATATGATTTCTTTGATGAACTAGTCTTTCTCGCTACATTGAATCCACTCCTTTCAAAATAGGTTGCTTAGAAATTAATGCCCTTTAAACTGGCCTTATCTCGAAAGAATCTCACTTTTAAAAATTTGTGTTATGTTCTCACGTTTCTATTTTGCGAGATAACAATCGCCATTGGCTATTATAATAGCATTTAATATTTTTTTCCTCATTTTTTAATATAACCTTTTCATCAATTTTTGTGTAAGAAGCATTATTCAAATTTCTTTTTAAAATTTTAAACTTTTTAAAAACATTTTCTTTTATGCGAATCTTTGCACTTTGCTTTATTTTTAGACCTTTTTAATGTTTGGTTCTTTCTAATCTCGTCGGACTCATCACCATATGATTGGCGCAGTTGTGTCTCTTGCACCAAGAAAATCACACCAACCAACCAACCAACCAACCAACCGAGATAACAATCAGTATCCTAATAGAGGAAACAATTCAAAATACCAGTAGAATTTAGCGGTAACCTCGCAACGAAACTTCAAATTCCAGCTGCCCCCCCCCCCCGTTATTTGTTAAATTGCCTGCCAGCCCCTCCACACTTCTACTCGCCCTACACTTCATCAGAAAGCGCGCTACTTTGTAGGGGCTCTGATATCTTAATTGCCATTTTACCTACGTGGTAACTGATTATGTTGTTGTATACAGTTAAGTTTATAGATTTCTCTAGTGGGCTGGCTGGATTATGCACTCAGCCCCCACCGACAACGACACCATTGAACTCATGTTTACAAATTACCAATGTGCCTGGCGCATGGCCCTAAACCCACTCTTGTATAATTCCTCATCTTTCATTGCATTTAATCAGGGTGGCGTGGTGAGTCGGGTCGCGCAATACTTTTGTCTAATTATTTATGTATCTGGCGATGTGGTTCGTCGCTGCTGCAGCAATTACTGAATCCCTGATGCACGTTCTGACGCCCAATTTGGCTTAACTCCGCTCTAACTTTCAGCGGGAGGAGCCGGATCGGGATCTGCTTTTGTGGACAACAATGAATGGCCTTGCATAAGCCAGATAATACAGCCAGGATTTTCAGTATTCATTAATTTTAGATTTTGGAATTAGCTTTTGAAGTCTTTGGGAATTGTTTTCGTTCCTGTGGATAGTGGGTGGCAAGGAATGATGAAAAGTTGGGACTTTTGCTGTATTAAGTTAGGTCTTTGTATCGGCTTGCGGTATGCATTGATTTAAGATAAAGTTATTTATTTATTTTTATTTTTCAGAGAAGTAAACTGCGCTTTATTCTGCTTTTAGATTTAAGATTTTTGAAGAAAAATTCTTTTAAATGAAACGATTTTTTATTAAATAATTAAAATATTTTTGATGCAGATTAGATTTTGATGTATGATTATTGGATAGAAAAAATTGCTAATATTCCCTTTAAGAGACAGTTTTGGTACTGGGATGAATGGGAACAAATATTTTTCAATTCATGTAGCTATCTCTATTCAATCAATGTCGCTCGACTTGTTTTATGTTCATAAAAATTTAATTTTGCCTAATTTTTTTTTCAAAGTTAAGGTTATAAAATTAGAAATATGCTTATGTTTTCGATTTTAATAGAATGCATTTATATATATATTTAATACTTAATTATCTATTAATTAAATAATTTTAAATTTCGTTTATTCCGAATGAGCCACCTGTAGTAAAGGAGATAAAACATTTTTTCACTTTGGATTATTTGAAACAATGATTTATAACAAGTCATAAAAATAGAAAAATTTTTTACAAATACCATTTATAAATTTTAATGCAATAACAATAGTAGGATTTTTTTAAGTGTCCTCCAAAATGCATTAATACATTCTAAATTAAAGAATTTTGAATTTTCTTACCTACTAGTAAACCGTTAATTTTTCACCATCGTTAGGAACATTTACTAGGCATAAGCTGATAAAATAGAGCAGGAAAGGAAAGCAATTTGTCAGGTATTTAGGAGATATTGGAAATGTATCCATAAAAGTAGTAATATGTCCTATTTTTAATAGAATAATTGTTTTAACTGAAACAGCTGATATTGAAACTGATTTATGTTTGAAATGGACTTTTTTAACAACCCTAATGAAAATAAATTATAAAAATAAACGTAATATATTATTGCCAGATACTTCATTGAATTAATTTTGAAAGCAATATATATTTGAGTTAAAATATTTCAATAAAATTTCTGAAAATATTTCACTTAATTTCCTTTTATAACATGAATGCTTGTTTCATCGAACACTTTTAAGCATTTAGTTATGCACTTGTTATATTTTGATGAAAATTACTAAATTAACTTTCATTTTGTATACGTTTATCAAATGGTTCAACTGCTCATTTGCATCATTTTTTAAAGTAATAGTTTTGTTCTACTCTTTTTTAAGTTTAATAAACAGTGTTTTTACTGAATTTCCTATTAAATCTTTAACGATGCATACTTTGACTATATTATTCAGCTTTCGAATGCAAAACAAATATTGAAAAGTTAATGCTCTAAATATTTAAAACAATTATAATTTTTAAGAAAAAATAATTAATAATAAAGCTAACCATTGCATTTTCTGAGTTAAAATGTATTTTTAAAATGGCTTATTTAACTTGAAGAGTCGGGAAATATTTTTTTATTATTGTAAAATTTGCTTCAAATTATATATATAGTCCTTAAGAACAAAAATAAGGAGATACGAGATACACGAGTGAATATCTGGACAAATCCCAAATTTAAAAACAATAATACAAAATGCAGTTAATAACAATAAGGAATGGAAACAGAAGCATTGTTAATTTATTACGTTTTTCGATAGAACTGTGACCCATGTTAAACATTTATCTTGGACCTGGATCAGTTTGAAGTTAAAGGTCTCATAAAACGTCGTTGGTCGCCAATGTATGGCCTGTTTGTTGATTGCCACCAAAGTCAAGTTTTCAACAAACTTTAATCATTTTTATGAATTCAAAAATTTCAAAATCTAATAACTTCAAAATATAAAAGTACCATATTTGGATTATTTTCCTACCAGTTCCGAGATTAGGTTAAAACTCGTTCATTCAAAATTGCAATGATTTGATTGAGTCATTTTGTATCAAACAGCACTGAGTTGGAACCCTTAGTTTCCATCAATTGGAATGAAGAGATTATTTGGCGACCATAAGACTGACTTTGACAAAAGACCTCAAACGAGTTGTACGAAAGCGACTCTGTTGGCAGGGAACAGCGTTAATACCGTGATTTCAAACTGGTCCAAGGAACTGGAGCAAACGCTTTAATATTAATTGAAATTGTGTCGAAAAATAGAAAAAAAAGCAATGTTAGCATTTCCATTTTATATTGAAATTCACTATTATACTTATCATTGAGTTCAAAATTATGCGATTTACTTATTGATACACCTTCATATGTTCTGAATTTTCAAGAAAACTTACAACCAAATATTAATAATTTAGCGTAATAAATTACGAAGATATTATTATAGAAATTCTTATCTGTTGATATGCATGAGAATGACTTTTTCGAATGATTAGTTGAATAAGTCTTTTTAAGATAAAAATGCATTTTTTATTTAAAATATTTGGAATTTTGTCTTTAATAACGCAGATATTTTCATATTTATGTCTTGATAACCTTTTATTTTTTATATAGAAAATCTTCATAAAAAATTATGAGTATTTCTATAAATGATCAAGGAAAAAAATTCATAATCCCGAGGCAAGATATTAATTACATAAATGATTTCTGAAAATTTCTTGCAGACGATTATAATGAGAAGAGAGCAATTTCATGATAAAACGTCAGGGTTCAGCTAATAATTTACTCGGAGTCTGACAAGAAGGTTTAATTTTTTCTTCAGTCGAAGACAATTCTGTATTTCTTAACTAATTATTAGTCTCAAATATTTACAACTAATTAAACATGCCTTTACACGCCCAGAAAAACAATTTATCACAAATAGTTTAAAAGTAGATGGGAATAAAAAAAATGTATATTTTCTTTATCTTGCTAAAGACTATGTATTTTTTTTCTATACTGCATTTTTTCCCATGATTTGCTTTGTTTTTTCCTATGTAATACGAATACTAAGGATAATATTAATTTCTCGATTTTCAAAGAGGAACAAAATAAAAAAAATTAACATATTAATAAGAACTGATATGGAATATTTATTTATTTTGTTCATTTCTTTAATCTCCTGAGGTCTTTTCATATCCAGTTCAAAGAAGAATAATTTTTTTTGTGACAACATTAGTTTTAACGATATAAGCTTAATTTTTATATTTTTTGTAATGGAATATGTATAGATATAAAATGCATTTACTTTTTATTATTTCTATTGAATCATTTGTAAAATAAAAAAAAAAGACTTCTTTCATCAAAAGTATTTGATTTAATTTCGAACTAAGCATTTATTTTCATTAAATTTTATCTCACGAATTCAAACATACCACAAAGCCATGCAGTATTTATTCATTTACAATTGTTTATGGAATTATTTAGCTTCTTTTTTAGAAAAATAATAAGCATATGTGAGGGATAAATATTTACAAAAACCAATTCTGTTGTATTTATAACTGTATCTAATATTTACAATATTTATAATCAATTGCAAAAATTTTGGCATTCGTAATAAATTCGATGAGCTTCTATACTTTTTTAATATTGGAATAAAAATAAAATAAATATAATAAAATTTCAGTAAATATAATAAAAATTCAAAAGCACATTGTATTTAATCAAATATTTATTAATTTTCTGTCTAGAGTTATATTTACCGATTAATTAAATAAAACAGCCTAATCCTTGGCAAAAACCTGGACAATTTTCTAATCAAAAATACGCATTAGGACTCTAATGATCTTGGATGTTAAAACGCGTAAGACATTTGTTCACTATTCACACCTCATAGAAAATTCAAAATCGTTTTCAAAAATATAGAAACTACCCTTTGATACCTTCGAGAAGTAATCATTTAAGATTAATATATGAAAACTGTTTGCAAAAAAAAACTTATACATATTGTGTGTTATCCGTCTTCAGCTTCTGCTCCCCGTTACCTCAATATCACCATATCAAATCCACACATATCAATTGTTGACAGCAAACATAAACGATCTTAACTTTTTCCCCAAGTGTCTGCTTTGACTCTATTTGCATAACCCACTTGCTATTTTTAGAGCTTCGAACGGTGGTAGATCACAAACAAACATCGTAGTTCCTCCCTCAATCCAGTAAATATGTCACTTCAAGGTTTTGATAGTGTAATTTAACCTTGATCTTCTCCAATATCCCTCCTATGACAAATAATTACCGACGTCTAATGTAATCCGACATGCTCTGTTGACATGGAACTGTTTGTCATCGGGGAACGAATTTGGGCGATTTTGTGGGTAATGCGTAACACTTTGATGTTTTTCTTCGCCCACGGAAGTCGCCAAATAAAAGCAACCACCAATCATGCTTTTCTAACGTTAACCTTCAGGAATTAATCACGTCCTGTTTAAATTCTTAGTCAACTAATCAAGTCAAAATTTTAAAGGAAAGGGATATATTATGTAGTCGTTGACTTCGGCACTTAATAATGTAATATAATTGCGTGGGATGTGATGGATGTTCTTGTCATTGTAATATTCATGTGAGTATTGTTAAGTTCAAAAGGTGGCTCTCAAATGACTCCTACAAAATATTGATTAGTCTCTACATTACATTATTCTTTGAAGAGTAATTTCATTAATTCTACACGCCCATTACACGAAGTGATTTATACAAAATTATATTGTACAAACAAAAGAATTTCGATTCAGTAAAAAATAAATAAATAAGATTGTATATTTTTAAGAAAGGACTACATACTCCCCCTATTTATAAGAAATTAAAACTGAAAAAACTTGTGGAATGCATGTAAGAAACTTCGATTTAATAAATAATAAAAGATAAATTATTTCTTTATAACCAACAAAATTCTTTAAAAAAACTTCCCCCAAGAAGGAGAAAAATTATTATTTTGTAGTAATATTATCTTCCTCATCAAAATTATACAGCATTAATTAGTGTTATCACGGTTTTAGATAAGACATCAGTTGCCTCTGATTTTTTTAGTCATTTTAATTTTTTATAACATTTAATACTTTACAATTTTCTTTTCTTAAATGGATTAGTTTTTTAATAACTTTTTTTATTTGATGCTAAATATTTTGCTTTTAATTTTTAAATTTAATTCACAAAAAGAAAAGTGTGAATAAATTCACAACTTTCATATCACTTCAGTTTCCACTTCTTTATTTTTTTAATAAAATCAGGGGAAATATGTTTATTTCCCCTGGAGATATTTTTTTTTCATTTTTAATATTATTATTTTTTCATTTTTTTGTTTTTGAAAGAATTTTTATTATAGTTCTGTTTTACATCTTCTCTGAGACAAATAGTGCTTTTATAATTAGAGTAATATACGCGAATATTCAGATTAAGTACTTTATAACATGCTTATGGAAATAGCTAAAAATTAGATAAAATATCCTCATTATTTTTTTTCATTTTTTACATTTCGCTTTACTGTTTCCATGTTTTAATTGAGTTATAAAATTTTTGGTATGACATCTTCCATAACAGCATTTTGTTGGTTATATAGAGCAATTGTAACACGTGAGGATTGTCAGTGTGTGTGAAAAATGTGAATTAATGAATGGTATAACAAATATAGAAATTGTTTTAACTATCTGTGAAATCGTATGAAACTATAAAAATCTGTTTAAAAAGATTTAACCCAGGAGAATAAATGAAATTAATAGTACAAGGCTTTCAATTATTCGACTGGCTTTGAACGAAAATTTATCAGCAAAGAAAGAAAAACTAATATGTGATACCGGAGTACTCAGAAGATGTGCATTGAAGAGATTAACAATTGAAACAAGCATATAGATGCGTATGTGCAATAGCATGAATTAATAGTTAAAATATGCATATATACTTGCATATATGAGTATTTATGTATAAGATATGAATAATGCAATGAAGCTAACCAAAAACTTTGTAAAATAAACGGAATAAAAAAATGCAATGTTACAAAAAAACTTTCATGTAATATAAAGTAGGTAAAAACAAGGAGAAAGACAGGATAATCTGATTGGACAGGCAGGTTTCAGTATTAAGGAATGAATTATTGAAATAACAAACTTAATTTCTCGTTGATATGAATCAGCGAAAATTTAGGAAGTACTTGAGCCGATTGATTTCAGTTGGTAATAACCCAAAAATTAAGTTAAAAGTTTTGTAAATTCATTAAAAAGCTAAGAATAGTTTTGATATCCACTCAGTTTTGTCAAAAAATAATTGATTGCTGAATTTTAGCGAATTGGCCGAATGTAGCGCGAACGGTAGTAATGGCGTTTCTTATCGTGATTTTCCAAAGAACGCTGCAGAAAATAAGCGGAAATGTATGGAAAAAAAATTCAATAAATGCAGTCAAACAGAATGCACGCAAAAAAATTTAATCGAAAATAATGAAAACGGATTTCAAAGCATGACACGTGTCATTGCGTTTCTTAAGACAATACAAACGAACTTCATAAGGAAATGATAGATACTTCTGCATTGCCATTTGACATCCGCATCGTTCTCAAATCATATTCCTTTTAATGGAGCTACATTCTTGTAAAAAATACAGCTAAAATGTTTTTTTGGCGGACAAAAAGGCAAAGAACTACTTTATGGGATTATCGTCTTCACCTAGTACACTGTATTGTCTTTTCAGCAGCTCCGTAATCTCAGTAAGCAGGAACTCACTGAGATTACTTCCCTTTTAAAAGACACAGATATAAATATTTGAAAATATATCGAAATTGGATAAAAGCGGAAACGTATTAACAGTATAAGAGCGTCATATAACAAACAGTCGTTTTAAATTTTTTTTTTTGGCAATATAACATTAAACAAATCAACACCGAAAAAATTGCCAATCTTGAAAGGCGCCAAATGACTGCATATCAGAGCTTAGCGAAAATCCAAACTCGAACTATTTTCTAAAAGTATCCTGTTACTGAATATTCTTCAATAGGATGATTATTTCTGGCACGCACCAACATCATTGAAGCTAGACAACAAGCCTAGAAAGGATTTCGATTAAAAAGCCATTGGCGTGCATTGCTTACTCCAGCGGCAGGAATCTGAAAATTTGAGCTATGTCATCACTAATGCATGTTTATACGATTAGTAAAATTACATAAATACACTTATTTGCATCGATAAAACATATCAATCATTTAAATTTATTCAATGTAAGAATACATTCATAAAAGTATTTCATGGCATTTAACTGTAATGGCCGTACTGAATGATTTTTATTTTCAGGCATGTTTAACATAAGATGCAGTAAAAACTTCTGAAGTTAATGTGTGTTTTTATCCATTTTTTTTTCACTTTTTGAATATTTCCTAGTAATGGCCTAAAATTTACGAAAATTTGCATTATTGACGTTCATGATCCAAAAGTCCTTCAAAATATTATCTATAGTATTATTATCTATAGTAAAGATATTATCTTTGGTAAGTTAAATTAATTAGCATTATATTAATTAATTAAAATATATTTTTAATTCAAAATAATTTTTTAAATAAGCTCGTATTATACTATTGCACACAAACTCATTATTAGAATATTTTAAAACAAAAAAAGTTTGTTTTTCATTGGTATTTATTTCATGCCTGTACAATTTCTTCTTTAATTTTGAGAAATTCTTTAAAAACATCCATATTTAAGTTTTGTGGCATTCTTTTTCGAATTTTAAACACGTTTGCTTTTTATGATGTTAATGCATATATTATTGTTAAAAGTTTCTACAATTAGAAATAAATTTTGCAAAATGATATAAAGGCAACCTGAATTGTTGATATAATTGAATGTTTACTTCTAAAGGTTTTAATCGCATTAATATTTTTTAAAAATCTTTCCGTTTTATTCTTAAAATTAATAAAAAAGTTGCTGATTCCGATAATTTTTTATCATAATCAGTTTGTATTTTCATCATTAAAATTAGATTTTTCTTGTAAATCATATTTTTGGCATGACACAAGACTTAAATATAATACAGTACAGTAAACAAAGATGAGTACAGTAAAATAGAGGTTAATCGAAATCAGTATTATTCAATGTATCTCTGAATTGCAAACCCATAAAACAGTTCCTGTATTTCACATATGAGTTCACCCATTCACCCACCTAACATGTTTAGCATATAGAAACATGTTAGGTGGGTGAATGGGTTGTCGAAAAAATTTCGGGAAAAATTGTTGACCAAAAAATTGTAGAAACAATGTTGCAGTCAAATGCTGAGTTCATGAAAAAGAACTAAGTAGATTCCGTGCAGTCTACCTCTGAAATCAGTGCGACAAAAGTGACGACTGTTTTTAAGCAAAAGATGGAAATTCTGAAGATGATATTGACAACAATCGATATATACGTTATAACAGATTATAGTGTATCAATTACTCATTCATAGAATTCAGTAAGCATCATGTCTAAGCAATGAATTGTGTTAAAGCACTTATATAAGCTAAAAATTCTTTCAATAATTTATTAAAATTGAGAAAATTAAAAGTGATAATTGTACTAGTTACAAAAACACTTCAAATTAATAATTAAAAAAAATAGCTTGAAAACTATAAAACGTAAGTTTTTGTATTAAATTCTTCTAAACTTTGTATCGAATAACGCTGTTTTGATGAAAAAAATGGCGAGGCATTGCATCTCAAATACATAGAGAAAGATCTAAGAAACAAACAAAAACAAGGGAGTTGTTCTAAAGAGTAATTAATAAGTAAAAAACAGTTTCTAAGGACGTATTAAATCACCTATCGTAATCTTTAAAATGAAATTTTAACCTAAATTATCTTAATTTGAGAAGATAGTTTATTATTTATTTTGTACTTCTAACATTTCAAAATTGCATGTTCTAATTAGATAGAAAAAAAATAGCATATGTTTTGTTTAACCCCCCAAAAATAGTTATCCCAAGCCACCTACACCTATGTTCTCCTTCTTTTTACTGAACTTTTACTCTGTTTTATTCACATACATTTCCGTTAAATAAATCTTCATTATATTTCCTTGTTATTGATACCCTTGTATAGAAATGAGACAAAAAGTAATCAAATATTAATTTAAAAAGAGAGATTTGAAATATTTATGTAAACTTACGTTGCTAATTATAAAAATTGTTAATAATTCAGGTAATAGTGAAATTAGTGAATGTTTTTAATCAATAATGTAACTGAGATTTATAAATTATTAACTGGGGCACTAATATTATTCTCTACGAAATTGAAGAAAGTTAGAAATTCTAATTCAAATAATCTGAATAAAAAAGAAAAAAGATAATCAGCATACTTAAAGTGATAATTCTGAATTACAATCAATTATAACTTCTTAAATTGGTGATTAAATTCATAGAAATAATGTAATATTTTTCTCGTTTATTTTTCTCTGTAATATAAGCAAAAATCTAAGATAGTTTAAAACAATGACTTTTGTTATAATTTATAATCTCAGGTCATTGCCTGTCATGTAATCAATAATTTTCCATCCGCGTCCTGATTCCCCAAGTATCCCAACAAACCTCCGGAATAATTTAATGAGTTTTTAATTGACGGCCTCAAATTCCAACACACTGCGAACCGTTTTAAAATCCTCTGGAACTGACGGTTACAGTTACTTGGAAGATGAATGAGTTTGTTCGCACGAATGAAATTTCCACTTAACGCCAATTTGTTCAATTCTTATTAATTCACATCATCATTTTTTATTGAAATAAAAAGAATTATAATGAATCTGTTCTTATTTTGGAATTGAATTCAAGAGAAATGTTTTGTGGAAAGGCTTTTTTATCAATAGATTATTCTTTTCCTTAAGAAAGGAGATTTATTAATCTAAACCGATGAAAACTGAATTTCAGTCGGGAAATTTTAATCACCTCTTTTATTCTTAAATCACCACTTGATATTCCATTTAATTTTCTCGCAGCGTTTTGTATTTGACTTTAAATAATAAACATGCTCATAATCGTATAATTTGAAGATAATGCGTTTGATGAAGAATAGGTGATATCTGCAAAAAAGTGTTAATTTTCTGAATTATTGGGCTTAAGAAGTTTATCTAGTAAAACAGCTATTCATTTCTTATTATTTTATTTGTCATTTCAAATTACTTTATTAGTATTATAAAACATATATCTGTTGAATTGATAGAAATTCATCTTGTTTTATCTGTAACGCTGCAGTGATGGGGAAATAATTATAGAATGGAGAAATAACTATATTAACTTAACTTTTTGGCTATCCAAATACTTTTCGAAAGTAAAGGTTTAAAAAAAATGCTAATACACATACTCTGGAAGCTTCTAATCTCTGTTGTCATTTAATATACTAACCTCTTCTGTGAACGTCCTGTTTACCCAGATTATTAACTTTTTATGCAGTTAATATATTAATAAAGAATGCATTAAAAAACATTTACCGTACTATTCGACAAGAATGAAAAACTTGAATTTTATTTTATAGCCTAATAAAATTTTTATACATTTAAATTGAAAAGTATGTATATGATAAGAAATAAATATGCAGTGATGAAAATCCTACGAAATTAATGTTCTAACAAAGCGACATTTTGTTATTTTAATTTTAATCTTGTCAAAAGGTGACAACTGAATATTTTGATTGATGAATTTGAATTTCCTCATAAACCTTAAAAACACTTTGTGCATTAAGTTAATTAAAAAATTAAAAGAAAAGAAAAATTGTGTGAAAATGGAATGCATATCATTGAAAAGGATTTTTTTTCTAGTTTTTAGGCTATGCAAGAAAGCTTGTTTTTTACGATCATAGTTCGAAAAATATTTTCATCAATAACCATCATTCGTCAATTTCCAAATAAATCATTGTAATCACTCATTTGCCAATAGTACAGTTTATTTTCGAGATCGATTGATCCTCTATTAGACATTCTCATTTCTTGATTTATGTTACCTTTTTAATAGTGGCTATTTTTCTGAGGATATGGCAAACCCTTTCCAAAGAATTTCTAATAATATTTATAGATCGCTTCTTTTGCGAACAATTGAATTAAGGGCAGCAGTAAAAATATTTCATGGAGCAGTGTTAAATATTCGTAGCGAGATTTGCTTACATATGAATGTTGGCATTTTTCTATAAATAAAAACAGCAACTTTTGCTCTATGTATGTTAGATTTTTATATATAAAGATATTTTTGCCTTGATTGAACAAATGATTTGTTTCGATTTCTTGTAAGGAATTGAGTATTTCGATAAAAAACAATTAAGAAATAAGGTTTGAAGGACCAAAAGGTTTCGTTTGCATAATGAATATTAATGTAATAATATTTAATGCTTGATATTTATTTCTAAGAAACCTTCGTTTCGAGAGCCCTGATGATTATGTTTTGAGTGAATGATGTTTAATTTTACTCCTTGTTTATTAATTTTCAAAAATAATCTATTTGTTGTGAAAATTGTTATAAACTACAGTATATCTGCAGTCTCATATTCCAAATCTTCTCCATTTCAATTCCTATTCGCACATGATTTGAAATACTCAATCAAACAAAGTTACTTATTAACGAAATAGTTAAACTCTATTGCTAGCAGATAAATCTTTATCACTTTTTAAGGCATTTAAAAACTACTCACCGAGTATAAAGCACTGAGGGATTAGTGCCAACACTTTTCCCCTTTTTTTAGCTAATTTTTAAAAAATTGCATTCCTACTAAAATAATCTCATTAAAAATAAATTTAAAAATCACATATATGTTAATTAATTCTTTACTATGAGATAGTAGATAAAACTATTCATTCTTTGTTTCCATATTTTCATACATACTTTTATTAAATTAATGAATGAAAGTATTCATTTACTATTAAATATTTCACGCGCTTCATTAAATATTTAACGATCTTGAATTTTAATTGCACTAATAATACATGTGTTGTTTAATTGACTGTCATTTTTTCAAAGTCTGAGGTAAAATAAGTAAACACCCTACTTTGTAACTTGTCAGAAAGATAATTAATTCTTGTATATTTGATTTTAAGTCAGGGGGAAATTAAAAAGAAATTAAAAAAAACCCATCTTTGTCATCTGATTTATCTTAATAAGACTCTGATTTATCTTAATAGGAATAATTCAAATATTCGATGTAAAACATAATAATGCAGTTATTAGAGACATGATAGTTTAATATTTAAAGTTGCTACTGTTAAAAATACTTAGCTAGTGTGCATTTAAGACAAATCCAAAAGTGCAAACGCATAGCTTGATTCAGAAATATGAAATTTTGTTTTGATGATGAAAACATGTAAATATTATTTTATTGATGCTATTAAGGTGAGCTGAAACATTCCTTTTTATTATTTTTTTTACAATTCAGCCATAAGTAGAGTTCACACGAGGCTAACTATTGATCGCAATGGAAAGTAACAATTTTTTTCCATGGAACCGTGATAAATAGTTTTCCCAATAGAACACAATTTACCATTGCCCCATTGGAGTCACATGATGTTCCTGTGGTAGGCGCGGTCTTCCATTGCTTCACAGTAGGTGACCTCCTGTGAACGCTGCTGTATTATAGGCTGCAGAATTAAAAACTGCATTTTCCCTAAGCGTCAATAGAATCGATTTCCGGAAAATTCAAGCAACACATTTAATTATACTGATATAAGTTATTTTATGCTGCATTATGGTTTCCTTATAAGATGAGTAGTAGATTTCAACATTAAATTGAATTGATATACATAGAGGATATTATATTACATGAGAATACTATATCACCTTCTGTGCTATTCATGGAGAATACTACATTTATTCCATGGTGAGAGGTAACTAAAACCCATCAAAAAGTTTTGATAGAAATTAGTCCATACTTAAATGCTATAGAGATTTGTCGATTCTACTTGATAACTCAATAATTTTGTCCCTTTTACGTAATATTTATTTTATTTTTTATTTTTATGTGTTCTTTATTTATTTTAATTTCGGAATATGATTTATTAAAATTAATATTAAAATATTCAAAAAAATTTAAAATCAATTTTTATTTGTAGAAATAACTCTATTCCCAAAGAGTTTAAAATGTATTAAAATTCCTCCTCTGCTTTCTTCTAAATAATTTAAGACTCATGATAATTTATTTATAATAAAGATATACAAACCTTTGCTATTAACAAAAGGCGTGATTTCAGCTTTTCCCCCGTATTATACCAATTTCTAAATTTTATGATTAATAATAAACTATTGCGTGATACTTGCGCATCTAGCAAATAGTGAGACGTCTTAACGAGTTATAGAGAACCATTAGTTAAGGAAAGATAAATAATACCCATCCCATGACACTCTTCGAACATCTCACTAGATACAAGCTTTATAGATAATTTTCTGGAATATTCCTACATTTGAAAAGTAGTATTTCTGCATCTAGTCTAAATGGAGTAATCGAAGCTGAATTTAATTCACATAACAGAAGCAGTGAAATATAGCTTTAAGCCTATTCGGAATCTGCAGTAATTCTTCGCTTGATTTTTTTTAAAAAAAAGACACATTCGAGCAAAAGAAAGGACATCTATTCAATACTTTTTCTTAAAGACACGATGAATCTTTTAAAATGTCTTCGACACAGAGATATAAAATGAAACATGGTAAAGAATGTAGGTCAATTACCATGCTGTAAGATTGCTGATGATGGATGATTCACCGATAATGGAGTGAACAATATGTGAGTAATGGTTTTTACGATCATGACCAATGTTAACAGTTTTGTGTTAATGCAATGAATTTGGGGAAAAAAATACGGTCTTTTTGTCTGTTAAAAATTTATCAAATCACTTTGGCAATTAATTATTGAATGTGAAAACTTGAATGTATTATTGGCTTATCTTTTGAATTTGATAATCAATGAATGACTATTTTTTAATTAAACGCCTGATATTCTCAAGAGGAGATTTAATTGAAAGAAAATCCATATTTTAATAATTACTTACGTATATAAAATAGTAGTATGCTTTTTCGAATTTTGAAAATTTTTAAACAATAATATTCGTTTTTCTGTTTACCATTAGTTTTCTAATATAAAATGTTATCTAATTTCCATTTGGTTTCATAACAAGTTTAGGGTGATTTCACAGTATAAAAAGTTATTATTGATCTTGGTTCTCAATGAAAGAAAGGGAACAACCGATTTAAATTCAGTAAGAATAATTCAAAAATAACTTAAAATTTTTAATTAAATCGTTTATCTTTCCATAATAATCCTAATATGTATTTATAAACTTGAAATTCAATTCAGTTTGTTCCTTAGAAATTCACACAATTCCACTCCTTTGGCAGAATCGAAAGAAATTACACGTACTCCATAAGAACTACATACATTAACTAAGAATACTAAGAAAGTATCTTGAGCCGTTTAGGTGATGAAATATGGCTAGATGGATTTTAAGTTTTCTCTCAATAACCTTGGTAAATATAATTAAAAAAATATACTTTCACTCTATCTTAAAGTTATAAAAATTGACTTTTCAGAGACTTTTCTGCAAAGCTATTTCTCTAATTACAATCAATTCAAAAAATATTTGTTCGTTGATATTATACAAAATAAAGTTGAAAAGCCCAAAGAGTGTCAAGAGGTCTAAGAGGTTCAAGAGGTTTCGTAAGAGGTTCAAAGACTGTACAGTTTAAAATTATGTAGGTTTTTTTTTTACTTTTCTTGTATAAAAGAACAAATATGTGGGAATAGGAAAAAATGTTCTTGACGAATTAATACTTGAATCTACTTAGTTTAGAGATTCAGAAAGAAAATACTTACCTGTTACTGGGTACATTTTCCTAATTGTCAAGTATATAAGATTACAAAAAATACAAATTCTCTGAATTATAACATATTAATTTATTATTAATATTTTATCGATATAATCGATGAAATTTTAATATATTTCATCGAGTTTACATTTTATTTCAATATTTCTTTCAATATTATGTATAAGCGTGGATGCTGGGCATGCGTGGAATCATCATAAATAAATAAAAACTTTTCTATTTTCACACAAATTATATAAAATAAAAATTAAACAGTAATAAGTTTAAAATGTGATTAAATTTGTACAAAATTGACCATTTTATTTAAAAAATATAATAATTTTATAATGCGCATTGCTTAATATTGTACAGTACTTGATAAAGGTTGAAGAGAAAACTAAGTGTATCTAATTAACAAAAATGTAAACAAATTGTTAAAATGGATAAAAATGTCTAATATTTTTTTATGTAAATAAAGGTCAACATAACCAAGGACAAAAATTATTTTATAAAATCCATTTACACTATTTATGGGAACACTTTTTTTAAAAATTACATCAATAATTCTTCCCAGTAGCTGTGACCAGCTACTAGAAAATTAATTGTATTACGAACTTGGTTATAAAACATTAACAAAAATTTGCTTTCAGTAATTATTTTTCCTTTAGTTACAACAATATTTATATTTGTTAAAATTTCTCTTTCAGAATCTCCATTATATTTAATGCATTTTTTACCATAAAATGGTCAGTTGCCGGAAATTACATGAAGTTCAATTTTGAAAGGTGTAAAAGGCTAAAAAGACTTGTTCGGCTGGCATTTAATACACTTAGGGTATCAAATCACCTAATCTCGTTCCAAACGTGCTTCAACTTCTCGAAACACTTTGTTCTGTGGCAGTGAAAGAATGCTTTTCATCCCGCTTTGCAACGATGTCCCAGATGAAACATTATTGTTTCCCGTCTTTATAATTTATTCATGACCGCGAAAAAATACAAATTCTTTCTCCTAGCATTCCTCCGAAGAAGCGTAAGCATTCCAGGATTGCGCTTATCTAAAAATAACATTTCATGTCGGTTCTTGGGTGTATCATTATTTAGATAATGTTACTTTTCCAGATTGCTCTGCACTTCTTTGAGGCAAATAACGCCTTCTATTGTTTTATAAAAGAAACATTCGCGAAATTTGCTTATTAGCTGAATATGAAATAGGGGCAAAACTTTTTCAATAAATAGGAACAACACAAGAAATGAGTGAATAATATATCTTTAACAAAGAATAAGTTTCTGAATAAGTTTCAGGATTTTGTTATCAAATATTCTTATTAATGTTTTAAAAAATAAAAAAATTAATTTTTGTAGGTTTTAATCTTTAATACATAATTAGTTATTTTAAATATCTTTAAAACAAAATTTCCTAAAATTCTTTGTCATTTGGTACATCAAAATTAATCAAAAAAAATTTCAAAATCAAAATTTATTTAGATGAATCGTTTAACTGATAATTAAGTCCGGGAAATATTAAAATAATATTATGTTCTTCGAGAACACTTTTATATATTTATTTTTCAATGTCAAGTATATTGATAAGTAAAAAAATTTAATTTCAATATTCCATTAATAAAAATGTGAAACGAGTTCAGTTATAAAAAAAAGGATTGAAAAACAAGTCTTTGTTTTCACTGTGTAGGATGTTATTCGTATTGAATAAGAAAATCAATAGCAAAAGAATAAGAACTTTCTTTAATGTCAACTGGTATTATTAAGTTAAACTGACATCGCAATTTGAAATAACACAGAGCAGATCTTCACTCAAATAGCAAAGAAGGACTCACTCTCATGCAAAGAGTGTCATTATCCGTTAAGTCATTGTACCTATGGACATTAAATTATCTGCATTGATAACTGTGCAGCTCTTACTTCTCCGAAATAAAAGGTTTCTCTTAGATGATAAAGAAAATTCTTGTGGAATACTCTTCTCTCCAATTTTACTAATCAGTAGAAAGGCGTATAGTCAGGATGGGTTTAAATTTGTCTAAGTCCATACACAAGATGATATCAAAAGGTTCTGACGCTAGTTTTGTAATACACTAACAGTACATTCGGACTCACGATCACAAAAAGCACCCATATCCGTAAACAAGTGTGCCGACGGACATCACCTTGACTGCATCAATAGTCCTGCATTTCGTGATCATGCGGGTTACCACATTCTTATTCCAACGTGAATAAAGGATGAAATTTATATTTTGAATGAAACGCAATAAATAAGTTGTTGTGATGTTGCACGCGATGTAATAAATTTTCGGCGATATGCCTTACAATGTGCAAGTGGTTTTAATTAGCTCACATGATTCAAGAGCGGAAGGGCATCGCTAGAAGGTGACAAGCAATCCATTGTAGAAAAACAATACGAATTATGAAGGATGATAATGCACTTTTGACAGTGGTTTTGAGTATAAATTTCAGAAATAATTCGAACACAAAGATTGTAGTGTTGTGAGGCTTGATAACTATTATGGAAGTGAGAAAATGTTCAGTTAAATAATTGGTTTCTTGTCAATGGAGCCTATCTAGAATCATTTTTCTGCATTCTCATATACAAAAGATTTTAGAAGCAGTCGGATATATAATGTATTTTCATGTACAAGGGAGAGTGCCAGCTCAAATGATGAGGATGCCATCTGTTATGGCACTCTCCTCTCCAATCTTCTATACTACACCATTGGACAAACATTTGTCAATGATGTATTCAATGTGCAACAGACTGATTTACACGGCAGTTCGTCAGTGGAATCGGGTCTCGAAATCAAGCTCTCGGGTCCCACAGACGATACCTTTCCACAAAGCCACCGTGGCCGTCTGATCTAGAGAAAAAAAAAGGTTACCCTCTACAAATGATTAATAAAATAAAATCTAGAGAGAAAAAAAGTTACCCTCTACCAATGATTAATAAAATAAGATTTTTAGAAAAATAAGAAATATCAAATAAGATATTCACTGCTGTTCGGTATAGTTTTAGAAGTAATCCCGATGATGAACAAAATAGTGAGATCTTAAAAAAATTGATATTCATCTTTGCATTAAAAAAAAACTCTAAGTGATCACGAATTAATTCTGCCTAATTTATTTCTTCAAGGTGAAGTTAACTAAATACGACCGAAAACTTCCTCAAACCATTTTATTTATTTTTGCTCTCACCACAGTGTTAAACATTATCAGATAAAATATCGCTTTTTTTGTAGCTACACACTAACTTAGTATTTATTTTTTAATAATTAATTAATAATTTAAAAAAATCTCTTAGTTCTTTTTGCATTTGCTTAAAAAAGATCGTAAAAAGACAGCATAAAATAATGTTTCCGTTTCTCGGAATCTTTAAATTAAAGACTTCAGGAAATCTTCAATGCATTTCAGTTATAAGACAAAATGTTCTCTGTTTTGTATTGAAATTAATGTGACAAGGATTTGGAATGACGGTCTGTGTAAAAAACAAGAAAAAGGGCTGTTTCTCTGGACAATTGCAACAGAATTTATGTTCCTTTGTGGGAAAAGAATGGACGCATTTAATTTTTAACTCAAACACAAAACTTGCATTATTTAAAAGTATATCGTAATTTACTCTTCAATACACATCAGGACAGGTTCGATAAACGGAAAAAATTGTTTTGGTTTTCGTCGTTTTAAAGCGAAATATATGAAAAGTTTTCAAAAATCAAGAATCGTAGTTTTTGTGCCCAAGTTTCAATACTGTATTCTTATTTACTTTCAAATGAAATGAATAGGAACAAAATTACAATATTTTCTTTCATTTATTTCTATATATAAATGTACCACGAAAAATTAAAAAAAATCATTTACTTAAAAAATTAAATGAAAAGAAAAGTTTTTACAAGTATCTAAATTTTCATAATATTTCAATGCCTATGCATAAGTTTTAGAGAGCCACGGATATAATAAATTCGCATACATTATTATTATCTATTCTTTAAAATTGATGTGTTTCTGTTAAATAGTTCAATAGTCATTCAAAACAATTTTGTTTTATGTAATCCCATTAAATAAAAACATTTCTGGATCAAGATTTGATAATTTTTAATGCAATTTATGCTTTATTCTTTTGGCATGTTGAAGACTTTTGTCATTACTCTTGTAAATATTTTTGCTTTTCCTTTCTTATTTCTTATTAATATAGGATTTAAGATGCTTTTTATGTTAAACATAACATAAGATGCTTTTTATGTTAGTTTTTTTCTATTTTTTTAATCTCAAGTAAAATTTCCATTTTCAAAATATTGAATTGATATAAAAAATCATTTGTAAAAACGGTGATAAGGATAAAAAAAGTAATGCCTTATACAAGCAAACTATTATAATGAATTTTAGGCAAGAAAGGCATAAACAGTTAAGAAATGATTTGTTATCTATGGATAAGCAAAATAATTATTGGAGACAAAAAAATAATGCTGAAGAAACATCAACTTATTCTGTTCTTACAGAAGAAAAAAAAATTATTCCGAAACTTTTGAACTATCAAACCTTTACAAAGCATGTAGTAGATTAAAGATACACAACTAACGTTTCACTGCAAAATGCTGTGATTTGCTGTTAGTAGAAGTAAGCAATATTGAGAAATTTAAAAGTAAATATCTGAATACCTTCTGGATAAAAACATGAAAAAAAATGAAAAAAAATCTTTTATTAGTTTTTGAAATGGATATTTTGCTTCCCTTCATTTTTTAAATTGATTTAGTTAGATATTTCAACATTTAATATATGATTTGTCGAAATCATGTATTAAATGAAATAATATTAGATTTGATCGAAATAATATATGATTCGCCAAATTTATAGTTAAATGATGAAGAGTTAAGCACCTTGTTCTACATTTTGATTGTTTATCACACTATTATTGTTATAGCAGAGAAAATAATTTGTAAGCAGGGTGTAATTAGGGATTCTACAGATTAACTAAGCTAAAATTGGAAAATTTGAAAGAATACGAAGAACAATAAAACATTAAAAACTCATATATAATAGAACACTATCTACTGATACAGTATTAATATTGTCTATTGGAATATATTAATCAACAGCAATGACAGTAATCCATGTACAATAAATAAATTCATGCAGATAAATTATTTAAAATGTATGTTAAGAAAGTTTATTGCACAATTGTAGTAGTTTTATAAATTTATGAGATGACTGGCTTTGGTTTTATTTTAATACATATGCGTAATATAAAGAGATTAATATCTCTATGCAATACTTTCAATGGATGCATTTAGATAGGAAACTATGCATTCCAAAGAATTTTTTAGCACATTATATGCCGACACAAAATATTGTACAAACTTCTCAAGAAAATGAAAGCTATGAAAAGTAGCAATGTTGGAAGATACAACAGGATTCGGGTTTTTAAATATTCAATTCATTTATTATTCTTTTCCTTAGAAGGTAATCGATCTTCAGTATTTTAGTTTAATGGTTTGAACGATTTGATTTTACTTTGAAGCAACTACGCAAGACAATTTACCCATGCACTTATTTCAGTCGACTTCAAAAGTAATCAATGTGAAGCCGCCCTTAACACGAATTGATCGGGTATTTAACGATAGCTTGTCAGAAGAACGTAAGCATGTCATATTAAACTGATGTGTTTTAAAAATCGCTTGCATTGGAATTTGGCATTGATATTCGAGGTGAACATTGCTTAACTCATCAGATTTAAATAGTGTTGAAGGCTCTGGATGCTTGAGTATTAGCGGTGTGTCAAGAATGCTTAAATTAGAGAATAAATAGTCTAGAAATTGGTATTGATTTTTAAATTTTTACTCAATTGCAAGTTACAATTCATTTTTCTTTATATATGAATTATTTTTGAATATTTGTGAAATAGAATTCTTTGTTGCTTTCGAATGTAATTCTGTCGGTGGAATTTTTTTAGATTCATAAAATAATATTTCATGTAATTGTTTAGACCGTTTAGTGTAAAAGAAAACTGAAAATGGATTAAATGTTTGGTACAAATGATGGTTCCTTGGATAAAATCTAAATAAATCTGTTGAGAAAATCAATGTTTGTATTAAATTTCTATGACCTTGAATCAGGTGACTTATATTATGAATTTCTTCTTGCAATTTTATAAATGAAGAATGCAATCTGAAGTATGTAGATTTTTTGCATTCTTCGCACTAATCCTGCTTTCTCAGAATTAGTGTGAAAAAGATTGTTTTAATACCCCATATTTGATGAATAAAGTTCGAACATATTGAAACTGGACACATGAAAAATGATATAAATTTAAACGCATTTGGAAAATATAAATAATTATTTTAATATTATTAGATGCTTTACTATCTTCTTCATTATTCATTCTATTATTTATTGAAATTTCATTTCAATGATTCATTTGCGATTTTCTTTGTACCTTCATTCATCTTCTGTTTTCTGATGCTTTGTTTGGAAAAAGGAAAATGAGTTTCTTGCAAAAACATGCTTCCGGGAAAGACTGAGGATTGCTTTCCCATTTAAAATCATTTATGATATCTGACTACATTGATCTATATGTTTTGTTGAGTTTCGTTGAGCTACATTGTTTATATTTAGTGGTAAATATTCTATAAAGGTTGAGCAGCTGGCAACAAAATTTGTTTAGTTAAATTTAATTAAGTTTTAGTTTAGTTTAGTTGAATTTTCTTTAATTATTGAAAAGGAAGAAAAAAATGTAAAAATAAAACAAAAGGAGTGAATAAAAAAAGAAATAGAAACTTGAAACACTTATAGGATGGTGCTACACTTTAAAATAGTATTAGAAATTAGTAAAATTCGCTTATTTCAGAAATTTAAGTGGAGTTGGGACGACGGGAAGAGAAATACAACAGTTTTAACCCTCTTTTCTTGAAGTTTTCTTTGACTGCATTTTGATAGCTTTGATCAATTGTTACTTTTTTCTTTCCCACATTCGTGTTCAAGACAATTTTCATTCCTTTGATTTATTTTCGCTTTCTCTCGTTCATTTTGTTCTCGTTTAGAGAGAGAGAGAAACCGAAACAGAATGGAATGAAACTGGCAAAGCGAAAGCAAAACCAGTTGTGATAATGCCAAGACGGAAAAAATACATTGGTTTTTTTTCCAAAAGCGAAATTGGCGAAAGTTATGATACAATTTTTAGCCTATTTTGTAGATATTAAATTTAATGAACTTTTCTCAATTCTACATGCAAACTATATTTACAAAATTATATGGAAACATTATTTGGGTCCATGGATTTGCAGTTAATTTTGTTTGTTTTTAAAGAAAATATATTAACACTAAAGTTACCACGAGCGGGTCAAATGACCCGTTTCCAATGGCAATTCCAATGGATAGATGAATCGCCGGTAGGTTTAGTGTTAAATAAAAACATATATAAGAAGACAAAAGTAAAAAGTGTTTAAAAATAATAGTTTTAAGTTGATAAATAATAAAGTGTTGAAAGTGCTTGCATCTTGCGATACTTTCTATTTTTGAAATATTGATTGTGTTTAATTCCCTTTAAAAGCGTAAAGGTAAGTTTCAAAAATTAAATTTCCAAAGTCAGTGCAGTTGTATTACTTCAATAGCCTTGCTCTACCTCTATTTATTGTGTAAATAGTTGGATTTTGGAGTCAGGTTCTGTGATACCATAGCGTCATTAAAAACATAAATCCCTCTGTGGTTGATCTCTCTTCTCACGAGCATCGTCATTTATGTTGCTGCAATTTCACAATTTCATTTCTCATTAGAATTGCTTGGTTAATTAATGACATCTTTAATTACACTTCAACAATAGATAAAGATTATGCAATTAAATATATGATATAATAATTAAACAAGTTTAAATTTCTTGATAACAAGAATGTCAAGTATATAAAAAAATGTAATCATCAAGCTTTGTTTGTTTGTGTGCCTGCGCCCATGTATGTGTGTGTGTGTGTGTTGCGGTCAATGTGAGTAATCAGTTATTATTAATACCAACTTTGGTTATTATTAATAATGATCGGTTAGTATTGATAAGAAGTGATTATTCACATTGAGCGTAATACGTTTACATATATATGTGCATGTTTCCTCTTTGAAAGTATATTCATATCATTGTAACACCTGGTCGAAGTATCTGTCCTACAAAGCATCCATTCTCATAGTCTTCCTTATAATAGAAAAAAAAACAATTTGCTAAATTTTTATTTAAAAAATCCGGTTGCAATTGAGACTCATCCATTACATTATTATTTTAACTTATTATATTATAATTTAAAAATATGCGATGTAAATCCTCGTATAAAATTTATTTACCTTGCTACCAAAATTTGCTAATTTTTTTGTAAACTGTTTTAGAAACGACACATAATGCAAAGTTAGCACTCTTTTGAGAGAATTAGTTTAACTTTGATGCCAATTTAATTACATCTAAGCCAATCATTCTAAAATAAAATACCATTTAAGATATCGGTGCATATTTTTTAATTAATATCTACTAATAAAAGTTTATACTTCAAAAATCACAAAATCCCATCTGCATCATCATACAGCCTTATTTTACACCAAGATGATGCTTTTAAGTTGTAAATAAAATTGAAACTTTAAAGTTGTTGATGAAGTAATGGAAAAATAGAATAAAATTTGAACTATATTATTTCAAAAGTGACAAAGCCACTTTCGATCATTTCACAACGAGTGAGTGGCTTAATTTATTTGGGGCGGCTTGTTTCTTCGATTTGTCGAAACTTGCGAAACTTCATATTTATTATTCACAGATAACTCCAGTTTAAAAGCCAATTGTTTGAAGATGATACACAGCCTAACTTGCAACTCGATATTATTCAACCTGACAATGTGACAGAGACAAGGAGGATCTCCCGCTTTTATCTGTTCAATGCGACCTAACAGGATATCAAAAGTGATTTATTCCTCTCCTTCATTTTGGTGTTCACCATAGATATTGAATAACTGAATATATTGCTCTCGACATATTTAGTATTGGTGGTTTTGGAAATAAGATATTTCGTTTCAGGTCTGGCGGAGATAAAGCAGATTAATGGCCTCTGGTTTTGTCGTTATTATCGCTTGCCTGACTTTCGGTTTTTGAAGTATTGTGATTTTTATTGTAATAATAGGTACTAAATATTGTTGTCTGGTTAAAAAAAATCGAGATCGATATATCTTTTAACCTACGGGTGAAAGCGACGACTTTTTTTTTACTAAGCGGAAAGAGAATTGGAGAATTTTAATGAAGAATGATTTAAGAATAATGACCTATTTTTCTCCAATATGTAAATGAATTAAAGCAGATATTCTATTTTTTACAGCAATGAATTTGAAATTTTGCATTATTTTTTTGACTGCCATAGTATGATTTATCAGCATAAATAGTAATATTTATAAGATATTTCATAATATATTTTATCAATATTTGATGGAATGTATTATCTAAATATAATGAGGAACTAAACTAATCATATCCAACAAAAATACACCAATGTGTATCCATCTGACTAACTTATTCACCAAGAAAATATAAAATATAATTTTTCATGTATCAATAATAGTTGCATGTATTTTTTAACATATCAAAATATGATGTTGATTTGGAGTTGAGGTTTTTGGAGTTAAAAAAAATAATCTGTAGGTGAAAAATAAAAATTTTATTTTCTGCACGAGCATTTCAAAATTCAGCATTTAATAACGCGTTGCCATTGTATTTACAAAAGCTCTGGTTAAAAAAAATAGGTTAATAACTACAGCAAATAAAAACTTGAAAAATGTCATTTTCTGCACGCGATTATATGAAATGAAATAAACAGGAAATGCGATATTTGTTTAAACGATAAATGCGATACGAAGTTTTTTTTATCGTTTGTAATATAAAATGACTCATTCAATGAAATAGTTAAAATGAATAAAAATATAGTTTAACTTGCACGAGCACGTGGTGCTGGCCGTTCAAGAAATTATGTTCTAACATAATACCCTGAAATATGCATAGCGAATTTCAATTTAATATTTTTTTTTGTAAAATAAAGTACTACTTATGTCTCAACATCCACACATTCCACATATATATTTCCACTTTTGAAACATTCATTACCTCAGTATATTACGTCGTTGTTGTCCCAAATTGTCGTTTCTAAGAAATTAAAATACATTCTAAAAATAATTAGAAAATATGGGCATATATTCCAGAATTAGCAGACATGTGGAGTAATGTGCATGGTTACTTCATAAATATAATCAAATACTAAACAAATAACTTAGTTATTTAACTTTGTAATAGGAAATAAATTAGAATAAATTTGTAATAAAATTAGAGATAAACATTAATATACATTTTATGAATTACTAAGGCTTTTTCTTTTCTTTTATTTTTTGATGGATATTCTGAACTAAAATTATATATTTTATTTACTTGATGTGCGATTTTCGAAAATGGATTGATTTTGATATATATGATTTAATGAATACTAAATAGTTACATAAACTGTATACACATTAAATGAGCTAGAATAATTTGCTACATAAATTCAATTTCTAGTAAACAAGCTTTAAATTAATGATTATTACTTACTAATTGCAAAGATGAGTAGAATTTTAATCACATTTTTATAATTTTATACGTTTCATTAATTTATTTAAGTGAGAATTTTTCTAATAGTTTATATAATCCCTTTCCCCTAAAAAAATTGGACTGATACGAAAGATGTAGTATATAATTGTAAGACAAAATTTTATTTATTAATGAAAGCAGGAAGAGGTTGCTGACAAGGACAAGATTAAACAAACTTTATTCCAGATTTGAGGATAATGGAAAGTAATTATTCACTTAAAGAAAAATGAAAGTGATAAAGTGATAAAAATTTATAGCTCTCTATTTTTTTGCTGAAAAATTAGAAAATGTAATAGTTTTTTTATCGCATAGATACAATGAATCAAAGAATATTTTTTTAAAGGGAATTTTCGAAAAGTTTGAGAAATTTTTGTATATAGAAGTATTATTCACTAAAATTATAGTTAAAAATCTATAAATAGCATCGCATTTTACAAGCAGTTGGAATTATTTAAATAGATAAACCGAAATATTAATTCTATAATCATCAGTAATACTTTTTAAAAGATAAAATATTGCGATATTCAAAACAAAGAATTTAATTCGAAGATGTCATATAAAAATTTAAATAAAATATTTAAGCTTATTTATTCAGGATATTTTTTAGATACTTGCAAGGAAAATTATTTTAATTGAATTTTGTGGAATTTAATTGGATGGAATATCTATGAAACCAACATATGAATAGGGATAATAAATTTATTTTTATGTTTCATTCGAAAAAATGTATTAAAAAGGAGATTCTCAATTCAATTATTTTATTAAAAATAAATGGATTTTATTTCGAAGGGAAATTCACAATGAAAAAATGTCTGGAAACCAACTGTTACATGAATATCATAATATGCAGTTTCAATTAAAATGATGAATTAATTCCTTCCATTCATTGTTTCATTAAAGTATTCAGCTTAATACTTAAGCTTAAATAATATGTTATTAAAAACTTCTAGAATGTGCAGTTTAATGTCTTTATGTTTTTAAATATCATTTTTTTCTGAGGATTACATTTTGATTTCTATTTATCGCATATTATTTTATATTAATTCTTAGTAAATGTTAAACCTATCATTACAAAATGTATGCAACATAAAAAATAGAAATGTTATTACAGTCACTAAAACGTGTGATAAATAAGTTTCTTAATATGCATGAATAAAAACGTTCAGTAAAAAACAAAGCTATGTATGCCGAGTGATTTCTTAGAATCTGAATGCGATGATATTTTATACGAATATTTTGATTCACGGATATTACTTTCTATATTTATATTTTTGCCCACATGTTGGGAGGGTCCCTCTAAATCGGAGATAGAGGTCACAGACTGGACTTTGGACCGAAGAATTCTAAGTTGGATTCAATTCCACAGAACAAAATCCCCTTATAATAGGGTTCGATGTACATTTACACTCTCAGGGATAAATGTTTTAATGCTGTTGTTGTGCTTAGCTTTAAAGAGGGGAAGTACCTCTCAGGTACTCGTCATCTGACCGAGGATTCAAAATTACAAGTTAAATCCCAAAATACTTCTAGTATTGCTTTAGAACAGGAAGTTAATATAACTCAACCGATCTCTAGTAATGAGATTTTACATTATTGAGAAGTTTTTATTAATACCAGATGAATGGACACATTATAGAATCTAATTTATAATTCCATGCATTTAATGAAAAACCTGAATTTCAATTTCTAACGAGTGAGTTCAAAACAGTCTGGCTTTCTCTCTACTTTTATATATGAATACATCATTTGGAAAATCCAATGAACTTTAACAGATGAAGTTTTCCTTATTACTATCAGAGTTTAGATTTCTATTAAATTTTGAGTGAGGCGATGTGAATAATTGTCTGTCAATCTATATACTTTTATATGTGAACGCTATAATTCGTAAATATTACTTCTCAGATAAATTTGGTTTGTCTACCATAATTGTAGATCTGTGTGGAGATGCCCACATACGAAGCATAAGTATACAGATTGTTCACAATAGCTTTCATTAATAATTAGACAGCACTAAAGAACACGAAATGAGGTAAAAAAGTTTGTAAATACCATCTAATTTGAGAAGAATTACGAAATTCTTTCTGAATTGCAATCATTGTTTTATTTAAATTTTATTGGCCAAACTGTTAGATACATGAGATTAATTATGTTTTGATTTTCAAAATTTTCTTTCTTGCGCTTAGAAAGTATTTGATGAAAGTGTCATAATTTATGGTTTCATTGACAAGAAGTCTATTTTTGATTTAAAAAATATCCAATTCGATTTATTTTACAATTGTGATCGATTTTAGTTTTCAAAATGATTCTTGAATGGTTTTTTAAACCTCAATACAATACAAATTTTGAATCATGATATGTTAGAAATAAAAATTATGGTTACCTATATAAAATTTAAACATATCGGGCATTTGCAATTAATATCAATAAATTTTAATTATGAATTATATTAAAACTAAAGTAATTAACTTTTCTTAAGTACAAATTTTTTTAGCAGCAAATCAAATCTTTTTTTATTATTTTTCTTTTTGGGGCACATACGACAAAATAAAGATTCTGAATTCTTTGATCAAATGTTAAATAAGTGTTTTCTTTATTTAATGTTTTATATTTATATATATATATATATATATAATTTTCAACAAATGAATTCGGTAAATTTTATGAATTGGCATTTTATATCATTAGTCCAGTAATTTGTTCAATATATTTTTGACGTGAAGAATTGAACTTCACTAGTCTTCCTATTAATATAAGTGACCTTTTGTACTGTAATAAAAAATTTAATTTGCTACTTCTTATATTGTTATAATAAAATAGTATCTGAAAAAAAATTTATAAAAGAAGGACTTCTCATAAAACTTCGCACTTGCGAAAAAATATTCAAATAATTTTCAATGTATGAAAAGTTGTAAAATTTGTATAAGTAAACGAAATTCTCACTATCAGCCGTTATCGCAAATGAATATCTCATCTTACAAGAACACTTCAACTAGGAGTATGAATAATTTCCATTAAAAATGTTGATTCTCGATTTAATTATAAGTACAAAAATGCTGTCAATATTTCCAGATTCATTACCGATGCCTGATAAATCTTATGTTTCAGGAAATGATGCTTAATAATACTCATAAATGGAGCTAATTTGTGTTTACCACAATTTCCAATCCTTTATTCCAAGGCATTTTGGTCATTCACTTGGACACAAAGCCACAGAAGCACTTTCTCTTTATGATTACCAATGCATAAATGCCGAAAATTCATCTCAGATTTTAACTAACATTTTTTTGTTTAATTTCATTTAGAGAGATATCCAATAGGTTCTATGAAGGATTTTACAAACATTCGCATTGAATCCATTTTCCTACTTAGATTCTCAAAATTCAATTAGATGAATTATTCCAACCATTCAGTATAAGTAAATAAAGAGCAACTTTAAACTTAAGGAACTTTTTAAAAAATGCTCATGAGGATATTATAAAATTATTCTCATGAGCATTTGTAAATTGACCTAAACAACTAAAGGAAAAACGATAACATTCTGCTTTTGAGGACCTACTGTACTCGTTAAATTTAAATTATTTAAATATTCTAACATGAGGTATAGCAAACCTTTGTTGTAATCAAGGAACTAAATAACAACCCTCAGACCATGGAGGCTTCAAATACCTAATAAAGCCTTGGTTACATATCCTGCATAGTTTCTACTTTGCCACACATTCAGGCTCGACCATTTGACCTCCAAATAATATTTGGGGAAGTTGACCGATGCAAAAGGTCAAAGATGTGCCTTATTTGTATAGAAGGGATATTTCACATGGAGATACTGTACTGTTGAACTCGGGGCTTCTCTGAGGATTTAAGAAGTGTAAGACTGACTACTGATTAACTGAAGATAGAAGGAATTAACTTATCTGTATTTTTATAAGTGTTAATTCACAAATGAATATTCTAATTAATGTGATTCCTGAAAATAATCGCAGATTTAATACCGACTTAATACCAAATTGTCCTTTGATATTAATTCACGGTTACATTTATCCAGACTGAAGGCTTGATTCTCAAAAGCACTTGCATTAGTTATTTGATAAAGTTGTCGACGTCTTGAAAATGGTTACAGTTGCAATTAGTTTTAGCATAAAAGTAACGTTGTATGATTCATTGATTTCTTATGGCATGATAAAGGTCGATAAGTCAACAACTCATCAACTGTTGGAAGCAGATTTTGCATTAAAAAAATTCTTAGCCTTTGGAAATTATATTACGTACAAAGGAATTCAACATATGAAAATATATTTCATGCTTTGCCACTACTGATTCTGTTTTGAGGTGCTTCAAATTCTCTGATTTGCTTTGGAGTATTCTTATTTTTTTATTATTTTTCGCTTGGAGAATTTGTCGTCAATCGAGTATGATAGTAATATGGTGTATGATTTTCCTCAGAGAAAAATAGTCCGATTTGTCTGAAATCTGCATTCTCAGTTGGCTTATGTCAAATATTATTTTCTTTTGGAGCATTTCTTTTAAGAATGGGTGAGAACCTGTTAATATATTCCATTTCGAATTAAGCATTAAGTTCACCCATGTAGTTATTATTAAATTTTATGTGATGAGATTTAGCAACAAGTTTTTTCATGTTCAGGAACATACTGGGAAAGTTCTGTATTTTTAGACAATTATAATGCTACAGTAATCTGTAATTGTATAGAGTGAGTGTATTTAAATATGCTAATTATTTTGTAGATACCATCAGTTAAGAAGCATACAGTAAAAGAATTTAAATAGACGCATTGGTTTAATAATTACAAAAATCAAAACTTTAACATCCTTATTTGATTTCTTTTTTAAAATTTCATTTAACATCTGAGAGGCACATAAATCATTTAAACCTATTAATAAAACACATTCTTTAAAATCTGATTTTTTACCATTAATAAAACGATTAATTTTAATTATAGAAAGAATAACTTACAACTACAAGGGCATGTTTAAAAAATTAAAGTCTCAGAACAAGATTTTCTCACGTAAAACTTTTAGACATAAAAAATTCCAAACCTTCACCTAATACATCTTCACGTCAGTTCCAGCTCCGTTATTAAGAAATAATTTGGTGCGTAATCCATTTTATCGTTAACTCATTCGCTTATTAATTTCCACTTTTAAAATTTCCTCAGCGCCAATTTCCATCATTCATCATTCCGGACAGCCTTGACTCTGACAGCAACAAAAGACAAAACTTTTTTCAGTGTTCCTCCTTGTAGCCGATTCCCTCTCGATATCACTGGTGTCAACCGCCAGAGATATTCTTCATCCACTAGATAGCTTTTATATCATCGTTCAGCCTGACTTACAATTGACGTCTGTGACCCATTTATTACGATGGCAAAGAGCGTTTTCTTAATTGTGTCGGCCTGGGACCCTATCTTTCCCTGAAATATTAATTTGTGTATCATTTATTTTGGAATTGTTTGGCCGCGAGCCAGGTTATTGTAGCAGGCGAGAAGGGTTATCACTGTCTTGGTAATTGTTTTTTTTTTTTGTAAATACTGTGCTAATATATGAAGTTTTCAATATTTTCATCCAGAAACTGTTAGAAATTAAAAAAAAAACAATCCTTGTTTGTTTTTAATGTAAAAATCCGATAATTCGTAATGCTGACGATTGTAACATAACTTAAATGAGCCCCAAAGCAAGATTATTATTTTCTGTAGTTTTAAGAGCTTCAAATTAAATGGATTTAAAGATAGAAAATATATTTAGAATTACAGCAATGTAAACAGGATGGCATTAATGATTACTTTAAGTTTATTACAACAAACAAAATACTAAAGAAAGAGAATGAGACGAAATAAATTAATTTAAGTCGCCGATCTTATTTTGTAAGTGTATTGACATTTTGTGGTTTTTACAGAATATATTCTAATCATTTCTTTAATACGATATATTATATTTTAACCCTTTGCACTCCGATGGTGCTTCTGACTCACCATTTAAGATTGGGCATCATTTTGTTTTTTTACTTATTATTTTTTAAATTTAGTTGTTAAGAAAGCCTACATAATGGTTAAGAGCTGGCAATTAATTTTTCAAAAAAATTCGACTTAAAGGAATTATGTATATTTATTTTTCATATTAATATACAAATCTTTGTATTAGGTGAATAATTTTTCATCTAATTATTTTTCGGAGTGCAAAGGATTAATACAAACTTATTTCATTACTTTATTTCACGCTTATAAAATATAACTTTGTATATCTTTTCACTTATTAACTGACGGGTAAGAAATTTAAAACATAACTTTGGGATTTTTTTTCGATGAAAATACATTATTTTAGCGGTGAAAACGAATCTTAAATTTTTTAAATTGTCTTAAATTGAACATGGTTGGGTTCTTACATAAAATTCCTCTTCTACATATAACAATGCATTATATTAGAAGATAAAGGCTCTTCAAAGAAAAAAAAAAGAAGAACGAAAAAAAAAATACTCAAAAGAATGAGGGAAAAAACTACGAGTATTTTAAAAAAACAAAACAAAAGGTATGTTGTACGTTTCTGAGTTTCTTAAAGGTTAATCCTATAGTCATAGAAATTTTTTAAAATGTTTAATTTTTTTTAAATGTATTTCAGGAATTTCCCCGCAGAGTTAAAAAATAAATATCATGTTCTGCAAATGTGGTTCACCAAAACTTTAAAGCAGAATAAAAAATTGTCGTATTTTTAATATTCATTTCAAATTGCCGTCTTGCTTATAGTTTAAAAAAATGTTATTGCTGATGATGATGTCGTGTCCGCTTTTTACCGCGGAAAGAGGGGTGCAGTAGCTTCTGAGGGTATGAACCCCTGAGCGCCCGAGGGCAGAAGTCTGACTTCTAGCTCATATGAAGATGAAACACACACACATACGCTTGCACAGCCCCTTTTTACAGGGGGGGGGGGCGCATTCACACATCTCACAGATACTCGAACCCGGGACCTCCAGAACACGAGGCAGACGCGCTACCTCTGTGCCAGCAAGCCGGCAAAAAAAATGTTTTACTTTGTTAAATTCATTTTAACAAAGTAGTATATACCCATCTAGATTTTTTACATATCGTATAATTTGTAATTGCTTATAAATTAAGAATCAATTTTTGTAACATTTGTGTGCATGAATTATTTAGTTTCTTAAAAATCTTACACGAAAATTTAATTCTTACATAGAAGCATTTATCTTATATATGCGTTTATTATACTGAAATTTTTTTTGTTAATACTGAAATTCATTTTTAATACTTCTTATGTTTTAAATAAAATGGCAAAAGAATCAATAAAATGTTATAATTAATCATTGTTATTTTAGGAAAGTCGCATTTTGACAGGATTCGATTCCCCTTTTTTGCTATTAAAGATCTCATAGAGCCTTAAAGAATAAAAAAAAACCTGATTTATGAAAATGATATATAAATGTAAATTACCTTATATAAGAATTTAAAAAAAACTTGTTATTATAAATTATGGGCAATTACAGAATTGTTACATTATGTGCAGTTTTAAATGTTAGCACATTTGCATATAGTATGCAATATATGAAATTAAATATTAAAATGTGTATGCTTTTTATATCTTGTTTCACGAAATTTGGATTTTTCTTAGATAGTTGCATGTAATAGCGAACGGAAGAAAATAAAATAATCCTCAAATTTGATGGGCCAATGAAGATGCTGAAGGACTGATGTATTTCAGGATAGAATTAGTATTACACTGAGTAGTGACTATCTCCAAAATTAAATATTATATACCTCCCAATAAAATTTTAGTTTTAAATAAATGATAATGTCGCAATAACTTTTCAATTAAATATATTTTACAACTTAGACGTAAAGCGTTTTATTTATTTGTTATATTTAAAAATTAAGGGTTCTAATTTCATTGAAATAATAATCTGAACGAAACAATAATTATTAAATGTATTTAAAATAATTTTATTTTTCTCGAGAGCTTTTCTGAATGATATATTTGTTCTAAAATAAAATTTGATAATGATCCTTCATTTCATAAATCCAAATATAGAAGATTCGTAAATGAAAATTATCTGGAATTATCACTATAAACGCATCCAAACCACTTTTATGATAATTAATATTTTAAATGAAATGATACATTTATTTTTTTTAATTTGCGATTTATGTTATATTTTAAATATAAAGAATATTTTAATAATTATTATCTTCATCCTGTACTTTATCAAAAAAATATTCCTTCTATTAAATTTACTTTAAAGTTATTTAGATATTTCTAAATTAAAGCAAAATTAAAATTAATTGAATTGGTCATCTTTTATGTTCCTTAATAAAATATTCTGTGCCCAAAAGTCTCTTTATAATTTGCTTAAATGTAGTAAAAGTTTTTAATTTATAACTAGGATTAGATAAATATTTGTTGTTTCAAAAATTATGTCATAAAATTGCTGTAAAATATATTTTTATTTAATGTACAAACTGTCATATAACGATTGTCTTCAACATAATTATAGAAAATTATTAATCCACTTTTAAGCAAAAAAAACCACATAAAACTAGACTGTTTTAATTATTCACCATAAAATTAATAATACTTTTATTAAATAAGGAGGCTTTCCTTTTAATCTTATCTCAGTATTAAATTACTGTTTCAGAATTTTTAGAAACTGACATTTTACTAGCGTCTTATGCTATTAATAATCTTTGAAAATAAGTTACTATGTAAGAAAATATAGTTTATTCTTCAGTTACCATTAACTGAAATTATTATTTAAAAAATAATCATTTTATTTGCATTATTCATTAAAATAGACTTGAAATTATTTCAATGAATCTTAATTAATTAATAAATATATGTCTGTATTCTACATCCATTATTCAAAATTAGAAATACGCAGCCTTAGTTGTTGAAACCTTAACTCGTTTTCTTCAATGAGATTTTCATTATGAAATTATTTTTTTGTGTGAAATAGAGTTAATTTTTAATTCAGATTATTGTGGTTTGCAATAGCACTTCGTCGTATAATCGAGAAAATTTATTTAATCTTTTGAAAACACACATTGAATTTTAAAAACTGAGCTAAATATTAGAAAATAAAAAATAAAGAATGATTTTTACCCCAACTAATCTCATTTAATATAAAATGGATCAATTTAATTAAATACATTCTATAAGAATAAATGTAGTTATATAAAAGCAAATGAAAATATAATTCCTTTTAGAGAAATAGCTTTTTTATTTTAAAGGAGGATGGTTAAAATAACACTCTTCCGTGGTTCTTTATTTTAGATTTCATGGTTTATTTTTTATAATACTTCTTATCGAATTTCCTCTACTGCTGAGTTGTTTAGTGAATGTTCCTTGAATATGAGTTAATTTTTAACTTATTTATGCAGCGAATGGTATTCTTTATTAATATATTAGTTTCACGTTTTCTTGATGGCCTTTAGGAAAAGAAGACATTTTCAGCACTTAAATAATAATTTTTAAGAATGCATCCGAAAACAATATGAATTTTAAATGCTGTGCCAGATTTTTTTTTTTTTTTTTGCATTCACTCTAAAACAAATTTAAAAGATTTCTGACAAAAAAATCGATAAAATTGGCTATCTTTTTATTTAACTTAATCTAATTATTAGAAGTTTTTAAGGTAATTTTCTTTTTATTCTTCATTAAAAAATACGTAAGATAATACGTAAAAGAATAACGTACGTTATTAAATTATCTTTTCTACATCAAGTCATCAAAAAAATTGTAGTTTTAGCTAATAACCTACATTAAAAATTACTTTTTCTAATATTAAAAAAAAGAATCAAAAAGATGAAACAAATATATTTTGATTGAAACGCTTCTGAAGTTCCTCTCTTTCTCTGTCTCAGGTGCATACTAGCAGGGTGTTAATTTGCACTTTGAAGCGAGGTTTTTTTGAATTATAATTTGGAATTTAATAAATAAAAAATAAATTATAAACTGCTTTGAATTTTAAAAATTGCCTTTCTAACGGCAGCAGTTTTATAGTTGTGCAAATCAAACTATGCTTATTGTTTCATTAATTAAGTAATCCCTTTATTTTCTTCCAATCCGGAGAGCCAAAAATGGATTGTTTAATATCTGAGTAATTTACGAACGTATAAAAAGGAATTTATAAAACCATAAAATGTAGTAAGCAGATGAACGCATTCCACGTTTTAATAGCGCTTGATGTAATGAGATTTTTTGCATAAAAAAGATGCATGCAACAAATAAACAAAACTGAGCTGAAACCTTTTAAATAACACGACTTTTATATCGGACGGTCAGTCAGAATTATAAACATGGAGTTATAAAAAAAGATTTTTCTAAAATCAAATATGACAATCTAGCTGAACTCAGTAAAATAGGAAAGAAACAAATTCCCTTGTATCAGGTAGATATATTTTTAACAAATTTTTTTACTAAAAATTAAATATAAAAAGAAAAATAATAGTAAAGGTTTTACTAAATGAATAAAATACTATAAATTCTTAAGAATATTTTAAATTGTATAGAATAAATAACACAAAAAATTATTTGGAAAACAGAACTTATCTTTGCTAATCAGGAGAAACTAAATATATATTAAAAAACATGGAAAAGGCTTTGAATATGTAAGAAAAGAAATTTCTTAACAATTGCAGTATTTTTTTTCCTTTCTATGCTTTGTGTACAAGAAGGTTAAAAATAAAATCACTATTGATAGCATAAATATATTTCCTTCTTCAGAAAATATCAAAAATTTTAAAAAAATATATATTTCAATTATATCTATCTTTTAACGCTCTTCCTTCAACACAAATTCATTTCTTTTACGGTATTCTTTTCATTCTCGGATCTTCAGAAAAGTATCAATGCTCACCAAGTCAATGATATTTGCGAATTAAAGATATAAATTTGATCTTGCTTCAATGATACACACTTCCGGGAAAAATAAAACATTTAGTCAATTTAATAACTCAGCAAACATGCAGAAATAATGGATTCCATCAGAAAGAAAATATTTCTATCAAAAATTGATTATTTTGGTTTTTGTCGAATCATCTTTACAAAACATTGAAGGTGAAAAGGGCGTGATATGAAACGACTATTTGAGAAATAGAGAAGTATATTAACTGTCTAGCACATATAAAGAAAGTAAACATTGACTGTCTACTCTTTATTTTGTGGAAGTCATATTATATAAAGTTGTCTTTTTTTCGCAATGTATCTAACTATGGCTACACATGTTTTTGACGGCTGAATCTATAATAATTTTTGTTTCTTGATTTCATTTTCGGCTTTTTCAGGCCTATTATTTATGCTATGAAAAATGAAACATATTTTTTCATTGTTTATTTAACAATAGAATGGAAAGCAGCTGTCAAACTTTTTAGCTGGAAATATATTTTATTTTTTATATCGTATGAGAATAATTCAATATATTTGTTGTGTGTAGGATATTTATTTTTAAGTTGTTTATTTTATTCCCTTTTATCATTTTTGCTAAAAAATCCTAGAATATGTTATTAATTTTAAGATTTTAATTGAAAAATATAACTTGATTAAATTAATTTTATATTAGTATTTTTTCATAATTAAAAATAATTATAAAGTGTAATTTCGTTTTATTATTTACTCTCTAGGAAAAGTGAATCAATAAATGCTGAAAGCTTATGCCGTTTGTTGTATTTTTTGTATACAAAAAAATATTGTAAACTTAGTTCAAACATTATCATAAAAATATTTCTTGCTTTATTCCGTTCTGCCATTAGTATGCAGAAAAATCTATCGGACAAAGAAATAAGTTACTGTCGATGCTTCAGAAGAAAAAAAAGTACTCTTCTGGAAATTTCTTTTCTAAAATTCTTTTTTCATTTTCATTTCTCAAACTAAAATTTATTCATTGTAATTATTTTTTTCTGTGCGAGTGCTTTTCACTTTTCAAGGAAATACCTCTTCAATCAAAGCTACTTCAGATCGACGACTTCCAAGCCAGAATATAATGAAGTCCTCGAAAAGATCATGATGAATTGATGCATCATAGATCTTGGACTGCTCTGACAGAATGGAGTTTTTAATTGATAAAAATGTGCTCGTATGTATCGAATTTTGGAAAGAGAATAATAAGTGAATTCGGCATATTTAATCCCTTTTTTCTACTTTATTTCTATCTAACATTAAAAAAATTTTTTTAATACATTTGTTTTTTATGTTTAATTATTTTGACGTTTTTCTTACTATGCGTTTCTTTTTATTATTAGTTTTTATTCTAATAATAATTACGAAGGATCGTGCCAAACGAAAGCAAGAGCGGCTGCTTTAAAAATATGTGTAATGCCTTACGATATTTACATTTTACTTATTTTTTTCCGAAACTTTTTAGATACATCTATCAGCATTTTAATAAATTTGTCAAGTATTATATTTTTACTATAATGTGTGGAGATTTTTTAGATCACATGTTGTTTTTATGTCTGTAAATATTTAATAATTATAATTAGATGAATACAATGAGTATAGTATTTCCTTAATATTTTACAAATGTACCCTTGATATTTCTTATAAATCATTTTGATCGAAACAATTTTATACTTTAAAAGTTTATCATAAAAATGTTTTAACAAAAATTAATCGATATTGTCCTTGAAATAATCCCTCAACCAAAAATCACAAGGGGTTACTTCCACGGAGCGAGGAGGCAATGCTATTAAGAAATAAAGGCTCATAAATCATGCTTCTATGAGAAGTTGTATTAAAATATTTTTTCACAATGATGAATGTGAGGGGGGCACTATCCTGCATGAAAATAATGTATTGGAGGCATCCAAGCTGTAGAACAGTTGGGATTATAAAATCCCGGAGCATATCAAGGTACCGTTTTCCTGTGACGGAAAACTTTTGGATTCCATTTCCGGTTAACTCTTCAAAGAAATGAGGTCTAATGATAAAGGTAGCCCTAAAACGACACCATAGTGTCACTTTTTCAGGATTCAAGGGTTATTCCTGATATCATTAGGGTCTTCCTATGCCCAAATTCGACAGTTGTGCTTGTTAACTTGCTCATCGAGGCAAACGTGGACTCATCACTCCACAGAATATTCTATGGTCAAATTGTGTCAACCACCATTCGAGCAAGAGATCTCTAAGTCCTCGTCCTGCAACCGGTGCATAGACTTGATTTTTATGGATAAAAATGCAGAATCTGCCGTACGAACACAGGAATCAGCTAGAAAAGCTCACACTATTATGCGGCGACTGACTGCTGGTTTCAAAGAACACGGTCGCAAGATGTCCCCCGTTGGAAGACGGGATTTGTTTCTTCTACCTGGAAGAATGACAAGTTGTCCAATTTTGTTTCCAAATTTCTGCATCAACTTGCGTAGGGCACCTACAGACATGGTAGCTCTTTGTGTTTGCTTCGTGCCATTAAATTAATTTAGAGTTGCAATGGAGTTTTGTTCGTTCTGCTAGAATAATTTCATTCTTAGTACTTTTCCTTGCAACGTAAGTGTGATGAACAGAGAAAAAAATAATGTTCGTACAGAATTTGCCTTTTTTTTTATTCGGAGAAAAATGATAAAGGACATGTGCTATAACGCAAATTATGTTTCATATTTCTAATATATGCAAATGAATGCAGTTTGTATTACAATGCCATCTGTTGGTGAATATTTGTACTATTTTTAATTAATAAATGTGAAGCACATTATCTGAATAAGCAGTAAATCATATTTTATCTTATTTCAACCAATAGAGCGCATTTTAGATCCTTTTGAAGAGGGTGAATTATTTCTTACCACCCTGTAAATGGAAGGAGCTCTTGCATATCTCAATGATCAGATAAGGTTAGAAGAAGCGGTCCGCATTGTGTTGAGCCGATTATTTTATCACCCCTCGGTAGCGGAATTAAAGAGTGCAAAACTCCCCGAGGATGTAATGACGTTCATTAACGCCAATAGTTAAGTCCCGTGTGACAATAGTAGGATTTGGTCTCATTACTGTCACCAGGGAATAAAATTAGTCTAATAGGGAGAGAGGGTGTGAGAAATGAATCTCTTAAAATATTCTTTCGTTTTAATTGATGCCCGAGATCGTATCATTTTAAGAGATTTTATTTCATTGTTCATGCTTTTAGTTAAGACTTCCTCTTTATTTGACTAATGGAAAGATTTTCTTTCTTACTTTTCTTTATTCAAATTATGTAAAGAAGATGCTCTGCAATTCTCACATTTAGAATATTGAAATGTTGATGAAGCTCGACATTTTGGACTTTTCCTGTCGAAGCAAAAATAAAACCTTTTCATGGTCGTTATAATATGAATATGAAAAAATATGTAATTTGTATCAAAATATTTATTATCAATGAGCGAATTATAAAAATAAATCTTTTCAAATAAGAATAAATGTTGAATTTTTAAATAATGATGACAGTAAGTCAAAAGCATTGCTGTGATTTGATTTTTTTTCATATTTTTGATAAGAATATTCAAATGTATTAGTAGAATTATTTTTAATGTGACTGGTCTTTAATTTCACCCTTCCAGATAAAATAATATATTGTCTATCTATTGTCATCTGAGTGTAAATGTATTTGCACAATTATCTAATGAGACCACTCACCTTATGCACAATAATTTTGTAATGAAAGATTAGCACTTTTTTTGTTCGCCATAATTTCTGTTTCAAAAGTTGTCAGCGAAATCATACAGTAATTATCTAGGGATGAATATTAGAATTTTTAGTTTCGTTTAATCTATTCAGTATTATAGGTTATTTTACGATTAAATGGATCTATGGCATTACCATGGAATAGATCTATAGATAATTAGAGTTTATCAAGTGCATTTTGAATAGTACTGAAATATAAATACTTTTTTTCATCTATAGTTTCATTGAACACGTTTTTTTCGCAATTAACCTAGCTACTATTGACAACAAGCCTTGTTTCAAAAACTTGGTTTATGTGTCTTTAAGATACTGAACTTCCTCGTCTTAATACATCGATTTTTATGGGCCTTTTTTGACTCTTTTTTCTTATTAGGATACTTTTATTTCCCTTTTTTACTAGGCCACTTGAATTTGAAAAGCTTTTATTGCATTTATCGTTATGTCATTACTTTTATCTGGATAGACTGGGACAATGCTGGCTAATGATTCACTATTCTGATTCGAAGATATATTTAAAATTTAGCCTGGTTTTTAAGAAAAATGTCACCAGTTTCTCCAGTTTAAAGATTTTCACATGCTGAAAATACCCTTAATGTCTATTCTGTGTTTTGATACTCAACAGAACTTAATGGTTTGTGCTAGGTGAGGATATCGTCAAAGCTAGGAAACGAAAATCTCAGATAATAATGAGAGCTAATGTATTGTTACAATAAGTAAATGCATATTTCTGTATGACTCTAAGTCGGTATCTAACATATGAGAGTGGGACTGTATGAAGGTCCAGTGTTATTGGATTTAAAAAAGTCAGTATTTATACTAAGAAATTTTGAAATAAACTATATTTTATTAATGTTATTCATTTATAGTCATTCAGTTTATATATAGATAACTTTTACCTTCTATTTTTAAATAATTAAAAAATTCACTGGATGTAAATTAATATTCAGCGATTGGTTGATTGCTCGTATTCGTCTTCTTCGCTACCCCTTGTTTCAAGAGCTCATAGTTTATACTCTTAAAAATGAATTCAGTTCTCAAAGTTACAAACGTATGATACTATTTCCAAGTATAGTATGTCACCAGTTGGGGAAGATAGTTTTACAAGTAGCTCAAATGAAATGAATGTTGACCCAGCGATTCAGACATCAGCGACAAATTCGGTGACCATTTGGAGAATTTGGCAATCAAATCGAAGATTCCAGAAACTGCAAGAATGTTTGTTTTATTCCCATTAATACTCACGATTCAATGATTTTTCTTGTATATTCTTTGTTCTGTCAATGAAATAAACGAAGAAAGAGAATTAAGTCAGTTACTAATGTTGGCAGTTAAGTCTTGCTCAAGCAGATAATCAGATTAGAGTAGCAGAGGAGCCCTGAAGCGAGAATAATTGTATAAAGTCTTTCTCCTGCAAGATCTTTGTGAATACTTTCTGCTATTATATTTGTGTATTTTTGATTTACCATTGTTGTACTGCTATTTATTGCAAGTTCTGTACTTGTGTACAGCAACTGCTGTATTGAACCTGTTGGAATCTGTCCACCATAACCAATTGCACAGAACCATGATTTAAAAGAAAAAATTTCCTCCACAGTATAAATAATTATAGTAAATTCAGCGGGAAAGCATTTTTATGCAGGATCTGACCACCTCAGTTTTCCATTTAAATCTCTGGGTCATTTCCGCTAATACGCAAAGAAGAAATTTGGATTTAGCATAACTAGATTAGAAGGTATTGCTACAATTGGCATTATCATTAATGCATCAAAATGGCAAATAACAAATGCATCAAAATTCCACGCACAAACGCACATACACAAAAAGAACCTCACATATTGCCCCAATGACATGTTAATAAATGGTAAATGTTGGATGTTATTAAGAGTTTTAAAAATATAGATACTACATACAATTATATACTAAATTTATTAGGAATGTAGTACCAAACAACCTTGTTTCTCTAATATTAAAGCATGCTGACAGTTTACTATTGTAATTATGAAATTTTTGACAAATTCTGGATATCTTTGAATATTTTAAGATTTTAAGAATTCATAGAATCATTATAATTCGGTTATTCCAATTTAAGTCAATAACTCCAGCGCAGAGGACTTAAATCATAATTTGCCAAAGGTATAAAAAATACTTTTTTCAAACTGATTTCAAAAGTTCTAATTGAAATTCAAAGCTTAAAAGATGCAACTTTAAAATACTTAACTTTAAAATTACAAACCGACTATTTTCAAGCAAAGAAAGAAAAGTTATTTGAAGATAGTGGCGACCATTACTCGAAAGTCAACGGAATTATATGTTATCTAATAGATAAAACCTGTTTGGAATCACTGTCAAATACTTTTGTAAAATCTGGCAAGAAAAATAAAACATTTTTAAAACCCCGTCACCTTTTGAAAAAATATCTATTGCGTAATGCATATCCTACACAATTTAAGAATGTTGTGGGTCAAGAGAATTATATTCGTGAATGAGAAAAAAAAGTCGAATTTTAAATATTTCGCTTCATAACACGCTACGTTTAAGAATTATAAATATTTTTATGGAGTTGTATAAACATTTATAGATCTAATAATTTTAAAATAAATAAATGTTTCGTTTGTAAATTTTCGTACAATTTAAAATGATTTCGTACATTTTTAAAAAAATTAGTTGAAAAAGGAATAATTATTAAATTATTTCACATATTTTATTTCATTAATTAACTGTATGCTAGTATATTATTTCAAGCGGTTAATTTAAAACAAAATTTCTTCTTTACAACAATACTTCTTCGTTCTACCATATAAATTTTTTTATGAACTTAGTTGCTTGGCATTAGATTGAGCGTTTATTATCTTATATGAAGTTCTTACTTAGATATTAACTTAGCAACAACTTATTTACACATTGCGCTAAAGCGAATCAAGCAGTTGAGTTACTTGCAATTTATAAATCTTTACTTCATTGAATGAAATTATCAATAAAAGCCTGCAAGAATTTGTAACACTTTGTATTTTTCAAACTGAAAATTTGAAGAAAATAAAAGAATATTATTTTCTATTAAAAATCTGACAAAATTCATCTGGGAAAAAGTAAAAGAATCTTAATTATAGATATTAAAATTCCCTTCGTATTATATATTCAGGCATTCAATAGCTCCGATGTCATTTATCTCATTGTAATGGCAAAACATAATGAGACTCAAATTCCCTCATTTTTTTCTACTGCCCTCAACTTATTCAAAAACACCGTGTGATTATTGCCCGATTCATTATACTGAAACCACATTAGAAATGTCTTCCGATCATTATCTGTTTTTGTTGTTCAGGAAAATTCTAGCTCATTTGCAAACGCAATATATCGATTAGTTTATTGTTGTTGAAGTCAACGTTTATCCACAGCATGTAAAAGCTAATAAGAGGGTACATCTCACCAGTGACTGACGTCATTCATGTTCTAAGTAGTTTTAGGACACATGAAACTATACATATGAAATGAGATTTTTAATTTATTGGTTCATTACACAAAGCATTGATTGAAACTAATAATTATGTCCAGATACATAATATTTTTTCAAATACAAATCGACAGTTTTCTATAATTTTTAAATACATGCAATATCTAAAAAAAGGAATTATAAAATCGAGATACTTCCCTTTCATCAATATCCTTTTGATTATCGAATTACATAGGATATCACTGTACTGTTTTGTATACAATTTTAACGCATTTAACACTAAAGTTACCACGAGCGGGTCAAATGACCCGTTTCCAATGGCAATTCCAATGGATAGATGAATCACCGGTAGGTTTAGTGTTAACACTAAACCTACCGGTGATTCATCTATTCCATTATCTTAATTATAAAATATAGGATTAAATTTAAAGAATGACTGAAATATATAAATAATGGTTTAATTTGGCAGGACTGCAAATTTAATTATCTGCCCCATTACAGCAAAATGTATAAACTCATTTAAAATCGCTATATCTAACCAATTACCAATTTTCATTGATCTAACTTTTGAACTGTTGAGTTATCAAATTCATTTATTTGAGGATAGAAAAACTAGACAATTAACTAGGAATGTTCTAACCTGATACGTATCTCTGATTCTGATGATAAAATTACATGTTGAATTGCGGGAATTTAATTAATCATGTTTTAAAGTTATTGCTTTCATGAATTCAAGGGCAGATAGACATTTTATGTTAATGAATTTTATCTTAACACACAAATTTCCAATTTTCCGTAAATTAATAAGAATGCCTGTTTCTGTTGTAAAAACTGCAAATCCAGTTCCATCTATTCAATTCAGTTCATTTTCTAACTATCCAGAAATATAGTATTTTAATGGGGTGATAAAAAGTATGTGCTAAATATCTGGAATTTTATGCTGAAGGATGGATTTTTTTTGCAATACTTTCTCTTTGTATACTTCACATAAAAAGAATGTGCAAAAAATTGAAATGTTTCTAACCATTTCTAATAGAAATATTTCTAATACATTACTTTATGCAATAAGGATGCCAAATCTAAAATATTGTCGAAAATGATTTCCTTAACTCGTTAAACGAGTGGGGCGTTCTCCACCTGTATCTGAATAGCTTTGTAAGATATGGAGCAGAACAAATCCATAGAGAGTATGCGAGAAAGTTTCAAGGAAACTATTTCCACTGGTTGAATGTTTATTTTCAGTGGTTTAAAGCAACTTTCGATTCTCCCCTCTGCTAAAACTATTATTCGAAAAAAATCCCTAAAATACTATCATTTTTATTGATATTCTATTTTTATAACTTTTTCACAATATTTGAATAATATTTAAAATTGTGATAACAACTTTGCCACCTTGTCATTTGACAGGAAAGGGTCTGCGTATGTAAAAACTTAATGATTAAAAATGAGTAAGATTTCTCAAGAAATTTAGTAAAATCGTTCTTTTCAAAAATTAGCTAACTAAAAAAATACTACGAAATATAGTTTATTTTTATTCAGTTACCCAGGAAAGTGCTGAAAATTGAGTATTCAAGTAGATAAACCAATTATTGTGGGGTTATTTCAAAAATTAGTTCTTTTTAATATTGCAAATAGCCATAAATCAAATTATATGCACTGATTTCATTGCATTCCATATTTACTTAATCAATCAATACAGGTACAAATAAAACATAATTCAGAAATGGCCTTTCTTTTTTAAATCAGGAGTTATTGAATATAATATTATTTTTATTAGCATAATTCTTAAGAATAACAACACACACACAATTTGTCACAATAATAATAATATTATCTGGAAATCCAAAATTTAATTTATTACACTACAAGTAGGGCATCTAAGGATTATAGTAATTTTATTTTGTTTGTCAAGTTCAACTAAAAGAATAAACATGAAATGAATTGAACACACTCACATCATCAGTGAAGCGTGTCATTTTTTTCCCTGCTTTCTTTCTCGAGTTTTGTAAAATAATATCGAAGGCTTTTTTTTCCTGAAATAATTTTTAGTAAACACGATTTACTCTCTCTTACTTTAATTAAAGAAATGCAGATTAGATTTTTGCATGCTTTTTTTAATTATAAAATCAAATTTTATTAAATGTCAAACAATTTTAACTCTGCCAAAAAGAGATGTTTCTCCGCGACACTAGATGGCAGGACTTACTCGAACTTCGAATTATATTTTAATTTCTCTTGGAAAATTTAAGCGTATATTTAAACTTAGGGTGGTTGTACTTTAAGAAACGCTTCTGTTTCAAGTTTTCAGGATCAAAACAAGACCAGAATGCATTATATTTTAAGGAACTTATTATCATTTGTTCAAATAATTTCAAATTATCATTATCGTGAAATTTACTCTTCAACATTAAGAAAAGAAAATACTATCAATTTTGTTTTATAAGTGATTATTTAAATGTGTTAATTTATCCTAATAATTGGATTTTTGCGCCAAAAAATATATTAAACTGAAATTATTCTTTTTTAGTTCAATCAGGGGTGAAATATTTAAATAAATGTAAGCGATGAAAATGTGAAATTTCTGTTCGAAATGTTTTTAATAAGTTCTTTAAATTTGAAAATCATGTTTGCTACTGAAAAATGGTATTGTTTGAAATAAAAATATTACAAAAAATACTCAGGCTATAGTTTCCGATTAGGAAAAATTCATTTCCTTTTATTACTTTATCTTAAGTCTATTATTATCAATATGCTAGGCAGTATGAATAATATGATGAACAACATTTAGAATAGCGAGCAACAATGCACAAAATACATTTATACTAATAGGGTATATAAAAAAGAAGGTGCTGTAATCGCCAAATTAAAATAATAATGATAACAGGCCTCTATATTTAACTCCACTTTTAGATCTGAATATGAAGAACTATTTGTATTCATGATTTCTTTCTCAGATTTATTGCCCCATTACTTTAGGTTCAATAATGTATTGATGAACTTACTTGACCGTTTCGATAAATCACAGACAGAACAAGCTAACAAAAAGAAATTTTATATGCAGCATTGAATTTGAATTTTACATTAATATAATAGAATTGTATTAATGAGTAAAGAAAAACTTCGATCGTAACTTAAGTACTGTTTATTTATACGGCAGCTGTAAAACTTTGTGAATGAAAATGTATATAAATTTGGGATTTATTTTCTTATTTACTAGTTCAAGGCCCATGGGAAGTATACTTCACACCAGATTTTTCAGTTTTTGCATGAAATTATGCAGATTGGTATAAATTTTGATACTTAAAAATTAGAGAAAAAACTTAAATGTTTCAGTTTCTTAATTAACATACAATGTTTTATCTTGATTTGTTGCTTAATTACTAATTAGCCATATTAATTAAATAATCAAATTTATTTAATAAGTTAAATGAATTACTTTACTTAATGGATCTAGGTCCAATATTAATTACAAAACTATTTTAATATATCATTACTAAAAAATACAACTCATAGCATAACATCAATTACTCTAATAACGTAGCATAAAATTTGCATATTAAATCACAACAAATTTCTTGTAGAGTTGAATCACCTTTAATCAGTTTATTTATATGTACGTGAACGCAATGACTCTAAGAAGAAATTGGAACAATAAACTTATTTACGTTTAATTTTACACCTAAACTCTAGATCTAGGTCCAAATAGGAACTATACACAATAGCAAGAAGATTTTATGAATAACCAGCCAAATGGAGTGGTCTTCTTTAAACTCTCTCGCATACTCTAATAAATATACTTGTGTATTGTTAACCTTATATCACTGACGAACAGTAGTTATGAAAGAGTGATTTTAGTGATTAATTACTGGTATGTAATTATTACACAAGTATCAGTTCAACAAATAAGTATTTCTCCTGGTAATTAAAACTAAAATTTGGCATATCATTTTAATAGTAATTACAAAAACACCTGAAAAATTTCAAATAATCCGGATTGTCTTTTGTAGTTATCTTGTTTATTTATTTATTTATTTTGTGAAAGTACAAATCGACTCACCATGATCTTGACGGATTTAGCTCTAAATTGAACGCCTCTCTGCATTTTAAAGTTAAATCTGTAAATTGAATATTATTCCTCTTTGTTTTGTAGCAATTGTTCTAACTTATACTGGGACAGCCAGCCAGGCAAACTTCTTCCGAATGGGATACATTCGAAGCGTAATTAAGTTCTACAATTCTTATGTAAAGACCGTTTCATATATTTCATCTGTATAGCTAGCTCAAAGTATTTTTGAGTCCTCAAATTCATAGGTAGATAGATATACGATCAGATAGAAAAGCATAGTTACTCCCTCCCTCCAACAAAAAAACGTAGAGTGTTGGAATTAGGCTTCAGAAGGAAGTTTGAAACAAGGAGAGCCATTAAATTCTGTAATTCGTTTTTTTTAAAGATTGTTACTTTCTTTTTGCAAACTCCCCCCGGGGAGACCACAAAATAAGGATAAGATGCTTCTAGCATGGTGGTAGGATCTCGTCACACTGGAGTGCACACAAATAAGTGAGGGTAACGCTCTTCGCATCCACGACTGAACGTACTTCCTACGGGAAGGGTTGTATTGTGGCCGGTGATGTCCCTTATGACTCAACCACAGTTCCCACCAGTGTTGCTGGTGTAGTGGACCGGTTATTCAGTTTTATAGTTTATTTATTATGCCTTCGGTATAGTCAGAGATTCTGGCATGATTTTTATTCGTATACTTCTTACTCTAAGAATTGCCGAAATTAGTAAATATTAACAGTAAGCTAAATAGATAGGGCCTATTCTTGAGACTTAAACTATCTATATAATTATTCTATTGCTAATTTTGAAGCCGATACCAAATGCAAGAAGTGCGGAAGGATCTGCGCATGTTACAATTTTTATTTTAATGATAACGCAAGTTTGTTCCAGTAAACTCTGATTTACGTACATTTTGCTTAAGAAAGGTTGATTTCTGCTTGCATGATAGCGTCGTATTGAATAAGCATTAAAAATGAATGAATAATATTTGCTCCTGAATATTTCAAAATAGATTAATCGTAGAAAAATGCTCATTTTTTAAAAAAATTTAGACCAGTAATCCAATAATTAATTTGGCCATTTATATGTAATTGGGCCGGTATCTTGGCATAGGGGCGGCACATTTTCCCGGGTTAGTCTGGGTTCGGGCAGGGTTGTTATTTTTCTTGTTTGTTCTATCTGTAAGGCACGTGAATGTGTCCCCCTGTGAAAATGATTTGTGCAAGCGAATGTAACGCATGACTAGCTAAGTCATACTCTTAGATCTAGATGCCGCTACTTAAAAAACAAGAAACGATCACTCGGCTTAAAATCCTTGACATCCTTAGCATACTTGTAAAGGACGAGGGCCATTAGACACAAAAGCAGTAACATATACAATCTGAAAATTCTCATGTTTCCGTACATTACTTGATTTGAATGGTTCATTTTTTTATCGATTTGATTTTATAATCCATCTTTATTTCAATTTTTGTTGTGTAAAAGTTATAAATATTTTTTGAGATTGTTTCTCACTACGAAAATAAAAATTTTTAATAGTTTCAGAATTATCAGAAATCATTCAAAACAGCTAATTAAACTTTAATTTCTTATAAACAACTACATTTAGTTGTGAATTTGAGAAAATATATCCAAAGTATTATATAATATTCACAAATAATAAACTAAAACCTAAAATGTTACAAATAATAAAGGTGAACGTGTGTTTTCGCGCACTACACGCTTTGACTTAACCTTTGACCCTCGAGGAAAATAATGTACACATAGGGATGATTTTTTAAAAATAGATAATTGGAAATGAAGTTGAATTTTGGGATTTTATAGATTATTAATGTCTTTATAAATATTTAGATTAATAATTTAGATATTTTATAGGTTAATAACTATCTTCCAAAAATGTTGATGCTCTAAAAGGAATTTTACACAATTTCAAATTTTAAAAAATGTTTTTCAATTATGCTAAAATTTTCAACTTGCATTTTCTGTAGCCTTAATTGTTGCATTTTGTGATTTTTTGAAAGAAAAGATAGCGTTTCGCTGTATTAAAAAAAACTGATTTTATTGTTGTCCTGGAATTCAAACTGTTTTCGTTTTTTTTTCTTCTTCAAATTTTCATCGCGTGATATCCTTCTGTTATTAAAAGCTAAGAAAGAAGAATTTTTTGTACAATATCTGTATAGATTTCGGGGAAAATTAAAAAGAGTAAGCTTTTTATATAGTAAAAGTATAAAAGCATAGGCAAATAAATAAAGTACGATACTGCACAATTCAGAAGATAGATGAACTAGATATTTGCATTTCATTAGTTTTAAGATGTTATGAGGGTGTCTCCATTAGAAAGTTTGATTTATGCAATAAACAGAACATAACTGTGAAAATCAAATTAACATAATATTAATTTTAGGCAATTTGGCTGTATCAAGAATATAAGTTTCTATTCTAAATGATTTTTCTGAATTAAAATATGATTAATATTCGATCCTCGAAAAATATTAAATTAAAATATTTACTTTTCAGGAGTACAGTAGTACAATATTATTTACAATAAAGTCAGAAATAACCAAGAATTAAGGGTACGCACACATACTTACACTGCGAGAGAGAGAGAGAGAGAGGATATATATAATTTTATTTTACTATTAATCTTTTAATTTGTGATGTTGATTTATCTTAAATTAGTTAATTCTAAGCTCTCTTTTTATGTATATTATTATCTAATCTTTTCATCTTATTATTAATTCCACAAGAAAGTGAATTTCTTCTCATGGCTGTGTTACTATTTTTCTTCTTTGACTTTCATGCCGTAGCTATCGGTCAAGGATCTTAGTCATCAAAAGAAAATCATGAAAATGTGCTGGGGGCACATGCCAAAGGCCAGAATAATCTATTCCGACAGATGAAAAAGAGATGACCGGTAGTTAATGATTAATGTTCCAGAACTTGATTGCAGGTTACGTGATGTTGGTAAAGATATTTACTTCTCATTATAACATCTCCTGTAGTTACCATGAGATAACTTTTAATGCGAGTTTATTACAGTAAACATGAATGTTTCAAATGGTAATAAATGTTTCAAACTAAACTGTTCCTAAAGCTAACCCGATCCGAAAAAAAAATCTTTTCTTGAAAAAGTGTGAATTTTACATATCCACAGGTTTTTATATTAAATAATGATAGTATGAATAATTTTATTTGAAGATAATCGCCTCAGGTGAACAGCTGGTTTGCTGTATGTATTATATATTTGATTTCACATAAAACATTTTGATATAAAATTATGAGCAAATTGCTTAACATAAAAATCGTATCATTTTAATTGCCTTACTTAAGCTCTGCTTACTGTGTGCATGAGCTTTTCTAATGGAGACAATCCCACAATATAACAGATCTATTAAAAACTTACATATCCGGTTCATTTACCTCCCAAATTACGCGATGTTACGTTTTCACTTTTTTATTTGCCAGGTTGACTACACAAATGTTAAGAGAATCGTGATTCTTTATTTTGACTATGGAAAAAAATCTCAAGATTAAAATTTTGTTGAAACAATAAAAATGGTTTACACTTCAGAGAAACAATGTATTCTATTGCTAAAAAATTCAACAAAAATTCGCGTGACTGTTTAATTATTATAATTGAAAATGTAGTTTTTGTTGTTATCGCTTATCCCCCTTCGATCGAATACTAATTCAAACCAAGTCCAAAAGATAGGGGAAAGAGGGGGGCAGTATGTTCTGAGTGTAAGGACCCATGAACACCCAAAGGCAGAAATTTGACTTTAGCTAATATGAAGATGGCACTCACACAGTCGCTATCACAGCCTCTTTTTACTAGAGGATCTTTCACACACCTTACAGATAGAAAAAAGTATAAAATACAATTATGCGAGAACCAGGATTCTATCACTGGGAAGAGGCGCTACCCCTACACCAGGGTACCGATCTAAAAGAATGAATGGCATTTGAAATGGTGTGACATTAATTTTTGTGCAATCTTTTTCGAAGTTATTGAGAAGAATTTCAAAATTCAACTTAATTTTTATTTAATTAAACTTCCAAAAAATTACTACGAGATGTAAATTACCTCACACTAAGGTATATGTACCGAATTTCGGAGTTTTCGTCAAATAGTCTGGTCTGTAGAGGGTCAACACACAAACACAACACACGTACTTACACATTCCTCTTTATATGTTGGTAATCCAAAAAGTATGCTTCATTTTCCCTTTTCACCTCGGAATAGCCAAGTCCGTTCATTGAAACATGCTCATTTGCTCTGCTAAGTAATTAGCAAACGAAGAAAGGAATTTTTTATATTGCTAGTTAGTTTTTATATTGCTAGTTATATTGCTAGCTAGAGAGAAGGTTTTAATTATTTCAAATAGTCAAGCATACCACCGCCTGAAAGATAGTGTCGGTCATTCGATCTTTCAATACGACGAGCATCAACGCTTCTAGAATTCACTTACAAGTGTGTGGACTCAATGCAATAGGCGATGGTCAGATGGTTCCATGGTCAGATGACAAGACCGATACTTCTATGGCGGATGTGAACTGTTTTGGAATACTACAAGAAGTTTAGAAAATTCCGTCGAGCAATACAGAATAAAGGTTGTGGCATTCTTAGGAACGAAATGTTACTCATTAACAACAATATTTGGGACGATACATTTCACATGACACTCAACAATGCCTTACAAAATTGCGATGGAAACTTTTGGCTACTCTCCCCATAATCCAGATCTCAAAACAAACTACTTTCATCTTTTCAAGCCTCTCATGCTCTCTCTCTATTTGGATAGCAAAAGGAAATTCCTCGCCTCTTCAACAAACCCGGATCCCAAATCATCTGGATATCACTAATAAATTGTTTTACCATTCTAATACCCATGGCATGTACTTTGTTTATTTGAGACACTCGCCTAGATAATTTTGAAGGAATAAGGTAGTTTTCTAAGAAGCCTCAAAAGACATTCATGAATACATTCGCATTATATCTATAAACTAAGCATGCATTTCTCAATTTCTCTTTCTCTTTTTTCTCTTTAGAACAAAGGATGTTATAGATTTTTAGGGGGGTCTGGAAATTTTTAATATCTTTGAAAGAGAGAATCGAGCATTCCATTGAATTTCCATTATTTATTTAAGGTACTTGAACTAAGATGGTTATAGTATTAGATAACGGGTTAAAGCAAAAAAGTTTCTGCTTTAAAAACGGTTACAAAATATTAAATTTGAGTACAAAAAAATTACTGTCCAGTTTATTTAGTTAGGATAAAATAATGTAGGGAATTCAATTTTTCAAGTAAAGAGGTTAACTTCATAACATTCTTCTCGTCTCTAAACAGTTTTCTTCTTTCTTTCTGGAGTAGAATTTCCAAGACTGGAATAGTTGAACATTGTAAAAGTTATGTTACCGTATTATTAATACTCTGTATTCAAAACCTTACTTTAATGAGCAAATCATTAAGTAATGTCATGTGCTCATTATCTGTAAAGCAACTTTTAATGATGTCTTTATTCTTGGAAATAAATATTTCGAAACTCTATATTCCACAGAGCTGTTTAAGATAAATGAGGATTTTGAATAATTTGTAAATTTCAATGGATAATCCTTACAAAAGTTTTTAAAAAGACAGCATTTATCGTGTAACAGTGACTTGGAAATAGAAGCTTTCAAAAAGATAAAATAATGAAATAAATATTTACACTCTTAATCAGTGATTTATTTTCATAACTTTCTCATTGTCGTTAATTATAAAAAATATATATTTTGATTAATTCTGATTGTTACGTTATATTCAATTTTACGCAGAATTTTTAAATGGCATTTTTATTTGAAATAAATTAAAATTCATAACACAAAGTATATTATATTTCTGCACTGTGAAATCTTTTATTAGAGAGCTTTTTATTGTATTCAAAAGAAATAAAATTAGAAACAATATAAATTAGAAATAACATCTTTTAATTCATTGCATTAATTTCCGAAAAATTCTCTTTAGTTATATTTAACTTTGTAGATTTATTTCACATTTTTTGTCGTTATTTTAATCTTTTCGTAATGCATAATTTCTTAAACGCATTTATGCATTTTTAATTTAGCTATTTGTTTAGATGGAATTTAGAAAATAAAGACAACGATAATTTTTTTTGAAAACCAGGTTTTTATTACTGTATGAAGATATGTGAAATAGTTTTTTTTCAGAATAATCTGAAGGTCGAAGTAAGTACCATGAAAGTGTCAGGCACTTATGAATATCATCAAAATTTAAATTGGAATTACAATCAGAATATATTTGAATTTTAATGAGCGCTTAAGAATTTTTTTTATTTTGATATTTCTTGCAGATTATTTCCTTTAGAGCAATATTATTATGTTCTCAAAATTTACAAATTTTGGTTTTGTACTGAATATCTTTAATGCAAAAAAACTATGCTAAGCATTTTAGTATAGTAATATCAGCGAATTTGATTATTCTTTATTAATTTTTAATACATTTTATTGTTTATTTTTCAATTTATTTCTAATTCATTGTTCAAATACATTCCTAGATTCCTTTTACTAAAATTTATTGAAATCACCCAATTGTTTGATATTAAGCACTAAAATTATTAAAGTATTTTATTTCTGTCAGTAATATAAAATAGCAACTGAGCATTTTAGGAAATGAGTTTAAAATCAATTTTAAAATGTTATTAAAATCTAGTTGAATAAAAGGCAACAAAAAGTTTCTTATTATTCTGGAAATTAAAAAAAAGATTTAAGCAGCATTTATTTATTAATTTTTGAAATGATATTAAATAAATAAATAATGAAGCATTTGAAATATAAATTATTGCTTTTATTAGCAAATACATAAGTTATGTTGCATGATTCTAAGCACTGCCATATTTACCATTAATAAAATAAAATTAATAAACTCTGAAAAATGGGCTACTAGCTCATTTGATATTTAATTGTTAAAGGCGCCTACATAATGGTTAAGAGATGTAGACTAATTTTTCAAAGAAATTCGACTTAAGAGAATTGTGTATAAATTTTTTTTCATAGCAATAAAAAATTATTTGTATTAGATGAATAATTTTTGAATCGAATAAATTTTCGGAGAGCAAAGTGTTAAAGCCATTATCTTCATTTTTAACAATGGTTTTAAACATAAAAAAAGGCCTTGTGTTCAATATAATGCATGTAAAATTAACCCTGAAAAAAATGATTCTTTGTTTTTTTTTTCTAGGGGTCTGAATTTCTTTTTTAATGAGAAGTTCTAAAACATACAAAAAAATGTTCATATCTATACTAAATTTTCTAAATATTTGCCATAATCTAATGTATACAGTCCTTAGATTAAACCTTCAGATTGCACAGATGGAAATTATCTCATAACTACACAACACAGCAAATATACACTAAAAACATGTTTCTTTATATTTTTAGTAATTCTGCATTAAGTTTTTTTGTTTTATTTATTACAAGTTCTTTTTATTCCTTTCAACTGGCAACTTTCGATTAAAATGGAAATTTCAAGGATAGGAGAGAAAGTTTACTTAGAGTCTATTGCGAAATATTAACTAAATATGCTGCTTTGATTCACCAGATACTTGTTAGCTCGCTTAAAAGAAGTTGCTGGACTCCATCAAGGACTTTTTTAAACATCTGCTGTAGTGAAATGCACATGCAAGGACAGATGTAATTTGCATGTCAAGTTTTTATCTTATTAGACTTAAAATGAAGTAGTATTTTTAACATTTACTTTTTCGTTCGTTACTTAAAAAAAATTTTCTATTCATGTGAATTGTTAATCGTACATACATCTCATACAAACGGTTATCAAAAAAAATTGAAATAAAAACAAATACCATAAAACGTTTCATAAAAAATTTCTTAAACAAGTATGAAGAAAAGAAAAAAAAGATTCCAATGATTTCCTCGCACAACGAAGACATTTAACAATAGCCTTCTTGCACATTTTAAAATTTCTCAGTTGATTACAAATTTTAATCCGCTTTTTTGTTTCCATCTTGCTAAACATGTACTTTTGTTTGTAAGTTTAAGTTTACTTAAAAGGACTCATTTATTCAAATGTAAGTAAAAAATATGGATTTTTCTTAAATCAGTATAAAAGTACATTTCTAAATAGCTGTTAGATTTAAAGTTTTGGTTTAATTTTGAATAATATAATTTAGTAAAAGTGAGTTAGAAATCTGGAATAAATTTATCAACCTGGAATTCTTCCCCTCCCTTACATTCTTAGGAATGTCTTTTTTTCCTTAAATTGAGTCTTTTCTGTCTTTATTTCATGTGTAATTCAGATGAATTAGCTGAAAATTAAAATGCCACAAATATCATAACTATAACGATGCAATATTGCAATTTGCTATCTCTATTGTGATTAATAAAGAAAATATCAAAGTAAAAGTATTTCCAAGTTATAATATTTCTCGTCCAACCGCAGAGAATAAGGCAAGCGTCTCCATTTAAAGACACTAAGATGCCGAGCTTGATTGGCAATGATTAGAAAAATATGATGCTTCAACTAATACTTACTTGAACTCAAAATGTGTTTTATTGCTTTTCTTGAAAAATATTTTTTTTAGATTCTTTAGGTTTCAGATAATCAAATTAGAGTTTCGCAAGATGAAAAATAATCGGAAAAATGGAAATAACATTAGATAGGATCTGGTTATACATTTTTTTACATAGAAATCCTGATGAATATTATAAAATGTTGAAAGTCAAAGGAAAGCTGGTTATTTATGGTCATATTCTTCAAAGATAAAACTTGGCAAATTTGTTACGGTAAGGCTTTTGGAGTGATGGGAACATCGTCAAGCATTTTGCTGATAAATTATCTCAATTTTTAAAAAATGAAGAGTCTGAGGTGTCATATCTTCGCACGATTGAAAAAAGAAAGTACTTTTAATTCTCAAACGTATATGAGGAAGCGTTATTGAAAGCTTAAAATATAGTGTATATAATAACACTCCTAACATTGAAAAGGATTGGGTAATTTATCTTTTCAGAGGATTGTGAATTTTAATTTATATGTTTTTTAGTCTGCTGCTATAACTCCTTGGTTGCCAAAAAGATCTATACCACAAAGCTTACAACCATAAGTCAGTACTCAGCTGATAGATGAAGAAATTTGAAATATATAGGATACATGCACAAATGCGAAAAAAATAAATAAATAAAATATTAAACTAGGAAATAGCCGACGTCTTGGCACAGGAGTAGCACTTTTTCATTGCGATCTGGGCTTCCTGAGTTCGATTCCCGGTTCGGGCATAATTGTTCTTTATCTGTTCTATTTTTGATATGTTTGAATGCCCCCACCTCTTGTAAAAAGTGACTGCGTAAGCTAATGTGACACATGAGTAGCTGTTATGTATGTAATACGTGTTGTAATTCCTTCATGTAATGCGCTGTCTACATATGTAAGCCCCGTGTGATACTTAGTGGTACACGAGGATTTCTAATTGTTCATTAAAAAAAACTAGGAAATACACAATACAAAAAAAAATTGCTCACATACTAATAAAAGCAAACAGTAAATAAGATGGAGATAAATATGTTCAATTAAAAATAAAACATTAAAAACCCAAATAAATAAAAAGTAAAAATATGTATTCAAACACACAGAAATAGATGATAGAGGAAAAATAATATTAATGTAGTTACAAAAAGAAATGAAAGATGAATTATTCTTTACAAAGACAGACAAATGAGGTCGAAAAACTGTATTGTTCTTTAATAAGTAATTCCTAAATTTAAGTCTTTCGGGAATAAATTTGGTACATTCAGATATCAAATGCTTGGCATCCTGAGCTGCACCACTGTAGCGGGAACACATTTCTGCCGGCGACAAACTGAAGCACTTTAAATAGGATTTAAAGTTCCCATGTCCAGTTGTAGCTGGGTAAATCTAAAATTAAACTCCAAGTGGTTAACCTTCAAGCGTCTCTGAATGGAATTAATAAATTCCTTAGTGAACTGCATATTATTTGATGTTTGATATAAGGTATTCTCCTCACGTATAATTTTAAACCTTTTTAAAAATACAATATCGGAATTTACATAGGAATTACTTCGGCTAGCTTTGTCGCTTCTTTGGTTAGCCAGTCGGCACGTTCATTGCCACAGATTCCAGTATGACCTCAAACAAAAGGAAAGAAATCTTGTACACCTCTTACTCGAACTAAATTCAGATTAGATTGAATTTTAACAATTATTCGTTTTAGAGGATCGGTCTTATTTAAAGTATACAAAGATGAAGAGAGTTTCTAAAAATGATGTTTATCTTTGGAAAAACTTTTGCTTAACTCCCATTACAATGAATAATAACACATAAAGTATTTCAATAGTTTAAAGAACATTTTTCAATCCCTACTATTAGCTCGCACTCTCCCTATATAGATAGATATATCTTGTTAAAATTCTCAATCGTTAATAAAATACTTTCTATTTATCTAATCAAGTTCAAGCGAATTTCTTTTTAAACTAGTAGTGGATGACACTTGATGCTAACACAGTTTTTAAAAATATTAATTAGTTAATTGTTTATTACTTAATTAAAAACAAACTTTCGCGAATTTATAATAGTTGTAATTGTTAGTCGGATTAGTCGGGTTGGTGGGGCGTTGGATTCGCATTCCCTTCTGCTGCGAGTTCGAATCTGGTCGCTAAGTTCTCCCTGTCGATAGTTATACCACTGGGGGTATTGATTCAAAGGTGATCGTTATTCGGGTGTTCAGGGGCCATACCCTCAGCAGCTTCCGTTGTATAGCAATACACGAGAACAACATTAAATAAAAAGTAACTAAAATTAAAATTTTCCTAATATCCAAAGTAGTAATTGATTTTTAAAAATTTATTTTTATATTGCTTGTTTTCTCTTTTTATTTTTCATGAATTTTAACACAATTTGCAAAGTTGCTCCTTTTCAAGATTAACTTTTGAACATTAACTGTCCTTTATTTCTGATCGTATAAATACTTAAGGAAACTATCATGTTTTCATAAAATCTCAAAGTAGCATTCATGATTAATGATTTATGAGGATTTTTGATACATTTTTATACATTGCTTAGTTTACAAAAGAACGGAAAGTAAGAAAAAATGTCGAAAATTATTGAAACAAATTTTTATTTTATTTTTGAAAATTCAGTGAATGGTAATTTTTTGAATCAAATATTAATAATCACATAATTGTAGAATATTTTAATACCTTTATATTTTAAAAACAGGGGGCATTATTTAACCAAATTTAAAAATTGATACTATATCTAGGATAGTTATATATATGGATATATTAAATTCGTTTGATGAAATGCTTTGAAGATGCCAATAATGGCTCTTAAATGAGGCATTGCATCCTTCTTTTCGGCGTCCTTTACAGCAAGCTGTTGCTCTAACTATCCTAATTCAACCATGAAGAGAAATAACAAATGGAGCAATTGTTACTGATCATTAGATTGAGTAACGAGAAATTGATACAGTCTTTGTTTATAACACGTGCTACTGTAGTAATAGGCGCTGATGTATTTGAGATAATTGCCTTAAATGATATTACAATGAAGGGCAAGAATGAACCGATTAATTAAGACCCGTAAGTTGTAAAGAAGGAAACTGGTTTTCCCACCTGTTAAATCAAACTGATTGTTTGTATATAAAGGTTTCTACTGCGTGATTTTAATACGATTAGGAAAAAACAAAAAAATACTGACAAATTGCACTTACGCCTCAATGTGTACAACTTACGCATTATCTGATTGTATTTCATTTATTATCTCTTTGACGCATCAATAATTCTGTGGCCAGCTTTCTGGCCCAGTGGTAACGCGTCTTCCCCGTGTATGGGCATCAAGAATTGAGTTTCGGTTCAGGTATGGTTAATCTTCTGTGCTCTATCTGTGAGGGTGTGTGAATGTTCCCCTCCCTGTGCAAAAAAGTTGTGCCAGCAAAAAAAGTTGCTATGACGTACTCTTGGCCCTAATTAGCACTCCCGAAAAAAAAAGATACGCACACGGCTTAAATCACTGACAGGTCTGTCTGAGGGCTTGTAAAGTGCTATAAGAAACCACAATATAGTTCTATATTTATTTCTAATTGCAATAGTAGTAAAAATTTCCATTTAAGCATACATTATATGGCCTTTATGTACATCTTCAATATGTTCTAATTTTTTCTCGAATGTAGAAATAGAAATTTCTAACCGATTGTACATTCACTAGTGTAATGTGTGATAAATTTTAAATTCTGGGCATAATTTTTTTTATAAAAATAAACTTTATACATTAAAAAAAATGTAAATGTAAATTAATCAAATAAATGTTATAATTATCTATTAATAATTTTGGCAATGGTAAATTTGAGAAGAAAGGGTTTTTAAAATTGTATAAAATATTAATTAATAATTACTTAAATATTGAAGAATTAAAAAAATGAATAAAAAAAGTTTTTTTTATTCTAACAAACAATTTATAGATAATTTTTAAACACATGTCTGCCTAATTTACTAATGGAGTACGTTTATAAGTTTTCATAACATATATAATAAACATCGGCTTAAAACTCAAATAATTTATCATCGGCTTAAAACTGAAATAATTCTAAAAAATTTATTTAATTTTTCAAACATTTTAACAAACATATAGGCTTTTATTTTACATTTTCTGCCCAATTTATTAATGAATTGGCATGACGATAATCTTTGTTTTATAGGTGCTAATAAATTAAATTTTAAATTATTTTCAAGATAGTAGTTTTGACGTTTAACGACTGGAAAATTAGAATTAATAATTAATTATGATTCTAAATTATTTGTTTCAATAACTCTTTATGTTCATGATTATATTTTATTTAGTATATAATACGAAATAAAAGGTCGCTTAATGTCATGTTTGAAAACGAATTGTCAACATATGTAAACAAATGATTTTCCTTCTTGATTAAAACAATGAGGATCAATCACATGGTGAATGACGTGAAATCCGTGCTTCCGGTCTCATATTTCCAATACCCGATCCTTAATAAGCTTGTTTCATTGCACCCAATCGATGGAAATCTGGGTAATGAAGCGGGGCGAAAATCGAATGAGGAGGACTTGAGAAAATTGTGAGGGCAACCATCCTGCTCGAAGTCATTAGACATTCATAGGGAAGTCATTAGCACCTGATCTGGACCAAAAGCTGGAAAATGGATTTCACTTTTAGAAGCATGCGATGCATAGAAATTGACTTAATTGTATATCCAAGATGCTTATGAATTGATTGATTGGAAAAAATAAATGCTACATGAATTGATAAAATGATACATTTGACTGTTTCAGTTATCGTTTTGATAGAAAACAGTAACACGAACGAAATAAATGAATACGTTCTTGTTTTTTTTCAATTATGTGCTTTATGAACCTGGTTTATAGTAAGAAACAATCATTTCTTGATATGTTATACTTTTAACATTCAACATGCCATATTAATATAATTTCTGATTCTGGATTTCTGGAAGTCTGGTTAAAAAGACCACTTCTTTTTCATAATTAATTGAACTGAGTAAATTTTCTTGATTTTGTTCCAAAAGAAAATTAATTCTTTGATGTCGGAGTAAGACAAGTTTCATTGATACATTTAACTGTTTCATTTATCATTTTGATGGAAAATATTAGCATTTACGAAATGAATGAATACAAAAGGAATTATTCTTTAATTATCTGCTATATGAACCTGGTTTATAGTATGAAATAATTATTTTTAAATATATACTTTTGACAATCAACATGCCATATTAAGCAAAATAATAATTTTTGACTCTGAGTTTCTAAAAATCTTCGTGAGTCTGGTTAAAAAGGCCTTTTTCTATTCATAATTAGTTGAATTGAGTAAATTTGCTTAATTTTGTCCCAAAAGTAAATTAATTCTTTGATGTCAAGAAGTTCAACCACTAGTCGGGGTAAGACAGGTTTTCTCAGATATATTTTAAATCACTTTTGGAACGGATCACCATTATGTTGAACATACGACTCAGAGCCTAAAACTTAAACAAATAATTATCAAAGCTATACTCTAACTTGGGAGGCATTTTAAACGATTCAAACCGAATCTAACTCAAGATTAGGTTTTAATGCTTCTGAAGAATTAAATTCTTAACTTTAAATATAATGGATCCTCATTTTAATAGTGACTCAAAAACTTATCTTTTAAATCTTTTTTACATGTTAGAGATAGATAGATATTTCCAACATGAAATTATTGTGATTGACTTAAGGAATTAATATTATACTGTTTAAATCAATAAATGTACTATTGAAGAAAATCGTAAAAGTTAAGTTTTATACTTAGTGAAATGCTCTTGACAAACTAATATTCTAAATCTCAAATCTAAACTAATCTTTTTAATAAAGGTTTGACTATCGCTATTTTAAATTGTCAAGGAATACCCACTAATAAAAACATGGCACCCCCTTTAGGAAGTCATTGATTAAATTAAATGATATTTTTTTTAATTTCATGACTTTCTTAGTTTCGATTCCAAATTTTTTTGCACGTTAATATGTCTCGGATATTTCAAAAATAGTTTCTGAAATATTAGTTATTGTGATAGCTTATTTACTCTTCGAACAATTGCAAAAAAGTTGATACTCGGTTGTACAACATCGTAGTATTCTTATCCTGGTCCAAGTATTAAAAAATAAATATTAAAAATTTATATACTCATATTTAAGACTTTATGAAATAACTCTCTTTTAATACTTCATCACATTTGGAATATAGTTTTTCTATTGCAACATAAGAAAGAGCGAATTCATTAAAACAGTACTTAAAAACAATTTATAATTATTTTGCGAAAAACCAAAAATAAATTTTTATTTTAATTATTTTCTTTTTTTATCAACCATTCTATATATTAAAAAAATTAGTAAATTAATAGTAATAACTGTAGTAATTTTAAACAACTTTTTTTCTCAAAACAGGAATTAAAATTTTGTTAAATTGTTCGTCAGCTAATTCTGAAGTTCTGAAAATATGAAATTGTTAATGTACTATCGGGAGCAAGTCAGAGTGTAAAATTACAAAACATCAGAAACTGATTGAAAAGTTTATTTCAAATCTTTACAAATATTAAACAAATCAAGTTAAATATGCATAAAAGTGTGTTTATTTATTTAAAAAATATTCTAAAGGAAAAAATTATTTCTTTATTATTTTTTTACATTTACTTAATACCTTATTTCTTTGATATTAATACTTTCAAAAGCATTCTACAAATTTAAATATTAAGATATTATTTTTCAGTTAATCAACGAAAGCACTTTGGCGAGTATTAATATTTAATTTATTTAACTGTATTTAAAAATGTAATGGAGTTTTTTTTCTCAAATGTTAAGTATGTAAGTTTAAACCTTTGAACAATGTTACTTAAGTAAGATTTAATTTAGTTTTTCTAAGCATGTAAAAAAACATCTTAAGTTCGTTTTACAGATTCCCAGTGGAAAAAAATAAGCAAGGGTATCCGCTAAGTAAAGATTCCTTTGAAATGTTTCTCTCGATAATTAAATCAACTATATGTAATTTGATTTTTTTTCTTCGAAAGTTGTTTGATTTCTTTTAACACATTGTAAATGAAAAAAAGGAAAATATTTGTTAATTCATCTTTGATTTAATTTTAAAACGATAAATATTATAAAAAACGTTCCTTTTTTTTAAATAATTGCGTTTACAGATCTTTTTATTCATTCTGAAAAGGTTTCACATAATTTAAATTTATTAAAATTTGAGAATAGTGAGGGGATACGAAAGCTATTATGCACTTTTGTATTACCCGAAGAATAGTGAATGTGTAATATTGTTTCTCAAGCAAGTAAGTCTCTTCGTTTGAAATCGTTTCACGGATTCCTCTAATAGACGCTGAATTGATTCCGTGTCAATGTCCTCCTGCCTTTGTTATCATTTGGTGACTTGCACAGAAATTCATAGAGTTTGGCGGCACAAAACGAAAGCTCACAGTACCTCATTTCTTCAGATGCGTGATCTTTTCTGGTAAGTTAGGTATTACGAGCAAGAGGGCGGAAAATCATCGAGGAAGTTTATTTTTTCTCATTTCTCCTAAAAACAGGGAGATGATAGGATGTTTAATTAATACAATTACGTAACTATTTTCTTGGTTGCAGCTAGGGGGATTCAATCCCCCCGTTTACTCCACATCCTTAGTCAGAGAGGAATGAGATATTTTCCCTATGTTACGGATTCGTTAACTACATTGTTGGTTTTTTTAACAATGATTTTCTCATACATATAACATAATAGAAGATGAAATTTCCGTCCATAAACATAACATACCTAAAGGCTTTGGCATGATAAGTTGATTCTCTTAAAACATTAAATATATATTTTTAAGAATGATATAGCATGGTATTGTGGGTGTGGTGGCGCCGGATCCATCATTGATAGTCATCATCGCATCCATCATCAGCACCAAAATCATCCATCAATAGCCACGTTTAGGGATCAAAGAATGATGGGGAAACATAGTGAGGATTTCTTATATCAGACTTTTTGTATGCAACTGTGAACGAAACTCTATCACTGTTGGTATTTTGAAAATTTCAATTATTTTGACATTTTTCATATAAAAAAATATAATATCTATCACAAAATACTATAAAAACATTTTTTTAAAAAAATATTATAAATGTAATAAATAGTGTATGTGTGGATTACTGTTACTGAGTGTAAATAATATAAAATTTGTAATTGCTTTCTTTCCTAAAATTCGTTATACATCGCTTTAATTCAGGGATAAATTTCGTTTACAAGCTCCGGCTGTTGATAAAAGAAATTAGGGAAGTCTGTTTCCAGTTGTACAAATCATTTGAAGATAAAATTTCCCTTTTTCTTCCAATTTTAATGATGCTTCTCCTTTTTGAAACTCAAAGTCAACAGATTTATTAAGACGTAATTTTAATAGTGTATTAAAAAGCATTATTTAAAAAATTATTTAAATTATTTTGCTTATTACTTAGCATAAAAATATTGGAATCGTGAAATTAATTTTTTTAGTTATTTAAATTTTTTTGCTTATTACTGAATATAAAAATACTGGAATCGTGAAATCCATTTTTTTCTTAAATGCACTACTAGTTGATTCCCCTCGTCGGAAGAGCCATGGTGACCAATTAGTAAAGTTTCAATTTCGCGATAGGAGGGTCATGGTTCGAGACTTTATTCCTCCGGAGAACCTCCGTGTAAGTGGGTGTGAGGCATATTAAATCCGCCATGACCAAATGTTCTCCGTTGGAGTGGTACTGAAGTTTGGAAGCTCAGATGTCATCCTCATCATCTGATCATGGTATAGAATTATAAGATGCTGCACAAAACAGCCCTAGTATCCTTTATAAAACATATCTAAACTAAATAATCAGTAGATAAAAAATTATCTAAATTAGTTCATTAAATGTTAATTAAATTCTGAAAATATTGAAATAGTGTATTTGTATTGATAATGCACAAATATATTGAATTTCAAAACTTTGTCAGAATGTATTGTATTGAATCTCAAAACTTTAGTTCAGGGATAAATTCGACTTCAAGTATCCTTTCAAGATAAGGCTGTAGATAAAAGAAATTAGGAAAGTTTCTTTCCAGTTTTTAAAATCATTTGAAGATAAAATCTCCCAATTTATTTTCCCCTTTCCAAACTCAGAATCAAGAAATTTATCAAGACGTAATTTTAATAGTTTTTTAAAAAGCATTATTTTTTAAATTATTTAAATTTTTCGCATATTACTTACCATAAAATTTTTGGAATTGTGAAATCAAAATTTTAGTTATTTAATTTTTTTGCTTATTACTTAGTATGATAATATTGATCAAATACACATTGAGTGTTCAATGAGTTACTTTATTTTCATTTTGTAGGCACGAAACAAATCAATAAAAATGTAATGAAAATCAAAACAAGATACTCATCTTAATGTAATAAGTCGTTGCGACATATATCTTTAATAATCCAATCTGGTCATTTCGTTATAAGAACCATCTTTTATTGCAACAGACAAGAAATGCACAGCAACTATTTCCTGAAAAAAAAAGCTAGCTAGATGCCAAACAATCCGAAAACTTTCTATCGTCGCAGTGGGTTCGAAAAAGGAAGTTTTTAACAAATCAACTTCCGCTATCGTGTCGTTATCTCACCACCTCATCAAAAACCACTTACCGAAAAGCCTGACACTTGTTTATTATTGTTTGCAACACCCTTCAACCCATAAGAGAGGCAACTTTTGCTTGTAGAAACTCGTTCTTTTTCACTGCAGGAGACATTTACAAACGACGCGATCTCAGTCCTCCTATTGTCTCCGCGCAAGAGAAAATTCCCTCTCCTCTTTTCTATGAGCTGAAAAAGCTTCCCAGAGATTCGACGACGTTTTCTTGGACAAAGTTTATAATTAGCCGCGGTGCTCTAGTCTCCAGAAAATTATCCGTAGCGCGTTTCTGTCAATTGATAGGTTGATTAAATGGATCTCTCACTGATTAGGTTTCCCTCGAAAAATAAATTTCGATAATGGATTTTAATTTGGGACGTCGTGGTAGAGCTCCTCCCGCAGATAAGTATCGCCACTTTCTTTGTCAAAGTGGCTACAAAGACAAGAGAAAGTGAAACCTTGTGTTATAAATAACTCGTTAATTACTTGTAGAGTTTCGTAAAGTTCTCCGGCTGTTGAAATGAAGCGATGTGATATGAAGCCTTTCTATCGGACGCGAAAGATATTAATCTAGAAAGTTTTAGTCCAGAAGGTAGTTTATTGGGAATCCTGGATATAGTTTGGAACTCGAGTTCAAAGACAATGGCCTGTTTGAGAAGCTCGAAATGCCTTGTTCGAATAGAACTTTAAATGCTGATAGTAGGAAAAGACCGATAAATCGCCCGTGAAAAATTTGAGCGTTGTTTCATTTAAGCGCAACGAAGGTCATTCTAAAGGATATCTCAATAATATTGAAGGCGATCTAAATTTTTTTTTCAAATGTGTAAGAATGGACTTCATTTTATTTTACCAATTAAATAAGGTTCATTTTAATTTATCCGTTCATCATATATAATATTTATCGATATCTCCAAATTTAATTTAAATCTTAATTAATATTCCATTTTTAAATTTGAAATCTACTCAAATTACTTCATTCTAAAATTATTATATCCTGATTCAAATTTCATTTTTTTATTTCATTATTTTCAAATTCTCTCTACAAAACCTCTGAATTTGTAATTTTCAAGTATAAATGGCCCATGGCATAAGTTCTAAATATACTAAAATTCTTCTTCGTGAATTGACAAATGTCAGAGAAAATTCTATAAGTGTAGCGATATCTTCATAAGCCAGATAACATCTACCATGTTGAAGTCGGCTTTTGTACTGTGGTCATGTTACTCGGCTACTGGCCGTTGTGGGTTCGTATCACGACCTTAACTCGCTTTCTGACTACATAAGAATATTTTAATAAAAACGCTAAAGAAAAATCTGCACTGACTTTTCTTTTGTGTCTCTATGAAAAAGGACGCGTTTCATCTGTCATTTCCATTACCCTCATGCATTCCCGAGGAAAAATAATTGACGTTAATCCCAAATCTATCTTTTATTCTTCACTTCACCTACAAACTATATTATACACCATAAGATTTTGTTAAAATATTTTGTCTACAGATTTCCAAAGCCCTTGGATTTACTTAGGTTATAAAAATACTCAATTTAGAGCAACAAAAGAATTATTTGGGATGAGCCCCGCTATTCTAAATTATGTTCATATGACAAGAATGATAACTGAATCATGTACCTTTCTGACTAAATTACTTCACTATAAAAAATTCATTACAAAATCTTCAGCGACAATCTTTGAAACCTCAAATGTTATTAAAAATAATAAAGTGAAAAAAAATTCATCCATTCCAACACCACCTAAAGAGTGCAATTTTCCTACTAACCATTTTCTTCCTTAAATAGCGGATGTCTATTGATTTTTTTATTTGTAGTTTTCTTATGTATTAAAATGTTTGAAATTCAAATAATATGAAACCTTATTTTTCCTTTGAGTGTCTCAAATCAATGGTAAAAAATTAAGTTGTTATGTTATGCACAAGAAAATAAAACGGCCCTAGTTTCTATATATCTATCCTTCCATTTTTCATTCGATTTGAGATTACTATATTTTAATTGTTCACGATAGAATTATTTCTCTAAAAAACTAGCAGTAAAATTTGGGAGGAATAAAAATTGAAAATAATTTTTATTTTACTTGATTCATTTCATGTTAGAAAAATACAAATTATGTAACTGATTTTTTCATCCGCTTCCTACTAAACCATATTTTTCAATATTTCTACATTTTGGTTCCATTCGTTTTAATAATTAGCTATACAGCTTTTCTTATATTAAGCAAGCCTCACTCATTTGTAGTTAAATTAACTGATTAAGAGATAATTAATTTCTGAAGTGTCTGAATTTAATTGTTTGCTAATCGGTTCGTCTGTATTGATTAATTATATCGAAGTGATTGCATTGAGGCCACTTTTAGTGATCCTCAAAACGAAAATGATTTCATGATTTATTATAAATATCTATGAATTAAAATACTAATAAGGGAAAAATAGTTGGCGTGAAAATAATTTCTGCTTTTGCATTCAAAAAATGAGTTTTTAAAATTGTTTTTTACTAACTTTATTTTTGATGATAAATTGGAAAAGAAAAAAGAAAAAAAGAAATAAATGCACTAGATCATCCAGAGAGCGGCGTAACCGTTTTCATTTTCGATCGTAATCAATAAATATAAAATGTGACACGAGGAACGTCATTTTATCTTCAAATTTTCATTCTAAAAATATGAAGTAGCTCTAGTGCAGAGATGGCTCCCCATTCTAAAAAATGATAAAAGACCAGACATAAAAATCGTGGATTTTTACGAAGACCCGATATTGACTTCTACAAATGGGGAGTTATAGTTTATGGAAATGTAAAAATCCGTGATTTCAGTCATGGATGCAGTTATTCGCCATCGCGAGAATGATGAAAAATAAGAATGAAAGTGAAAGAGATGGAAATGAGGGGAGCGAAAAGAATATTTTGAATTTAACTTGTTTCTAGTAAGAATATGACACCCTGATAAAGTTAAGGAACATATGGCGGTGGGGAAAATCGCTTCCTTCGTGTGTGAGCTGAAAATGATGTGACGCATGAATAATTGATACATTATAGCCTATTTCTTAATCTAAATATGCATTTTAGAAAATGCTTTTGTTATTTTAAGAATGGTAGATGGTTATTTTATTCGAAAACTATTAAAAACTCGCTTGAGGACAGATTATGTCTACATAGTTCCCCTATATTTTATATACATCGATATATTATAAATCGTGGAACAATTTACTCTTAAATGTATAGAATAATAGAGACAATTACTTCAATTAATCCCCTTTGAGTTTTATAATTAGTCAATTGATCTTCATTTAAATAGGCCTCTAATTTCCTTAATTTGACATGTTTTGGGGTGAATATCTTCTTCTACAGCAAAATATTTGCAGAGACAAAAAAATTGAAAGGAAATGAAGCTTCTCCATTTTTTATTTCCCTTTTCGTGGGCATCTTCATCAAAACACAATCCCAAATAGGTCTATTTAAAGTATCTTTAACAACACACCATTTTTAATATGAAGAGCCATGGAATCACTTTATTTTTTTAAAATTATATATATCTTTTAGAATTTCCAGATACACATTGCCCGTCATTTTGCATACAACTCTGGTAAAAACGACCAGAGAATGGGATTGTTCATGTTCTTAGTATTTCTTTTGCCTACCCCATTGCTTGTTAATTACCAAACACATATATTGAAAGACATAATGTTGAAAATAGACAGTCTTTTAGCCAAAAATTTTAAGTTTGTATTTGCCTTCCTTCTGTTGTGGGTCGCTTATTTGGATAAATACAGATAAATTTCAACAAGGTATTCACAAAGTTTTGACCTACTGCACGTGAAACAAAATAACAAATGCTGGGGAAGTTGAAGAGAAAGGCGGGAGATTGACCATCCGTGGCTTTAGGTCAGCTACTTCGAAGAGAATGCCAGTTCGAAGAATTTGCCAGTAATATGGATATATTATGTTAAAGAAGCAATCGTTCTCAACAAATCATGTCGATACTGTCTCGTTCAGTGGTGGTGGGTTGCTCTGAGGTACACAAAAATAAGTTTACCAAACGCTTGTCACTTGGCATCTGAGCACAGATTGTCGACTTGGTTACAAGTTTTTACACTTGACTAGCTGATGATAACTGTTTGAGACTGCTTTGATTGTATTGTTTAAAGTCCTGAAAAATTATCCTTTTTGTCTTAGAAATGTACTATATCCTCCTATAGATTATGATGTGTGGAGGTTGTCAAAAATAGCAAATAAGTAGTAACAGATAATTCGATGATTAATTCGCTTTTACTGGAATATTCGGGAAGCTATTGTATATGGAGGTAAAATTCAATGAATATAACGCAGCTTAATTTTAAAATTATATTCTAATATTTACAACGTATTTACAAATTCATTATAATATTTCGCATTTTTAATAAATCTAAGAAGCATTTACAATAATCAAGAAAGCGGTTAAAGCTTACTAAATTTCGTTAAGGAATAAACATAATTCGCGTATTACAAGAGTACGATCATTAAAACTCAAAAAAGTTTGAAAAGACAAAATAACATTCCAGTATATATATATATAC
>JAOUZG010018166.1:688523-725138 GCA_026289955.1 Argiope argentata | reverse complement strand
ATATATATATTATAGATAGATAGATAGATAGATATATTTTATAGATAGATAGATAGATATATTTATAGATATATATTTTTTCAAATCCGAATTTGCACATTGTAATAAATATCGGTTAATATTTCACAGTTTTTTTAAATGTAAAAAAGTAAGTGGAAATGTCTTGCTTTAAAAGGAAAATATCTTGCTTAAAAGCTATACACTGGATGGACTTTTCTTTGGTTGAAATGTTAGCACTATCAGTTATTGGAAATATTGGGAGCGGTATTAAATGACTAGCGATGGGGATCATTTTCAGTTAAAATTTATATTAATGACTGCATAGTTTCTGATGGAATATTCGAGATTTTCTGAATGACACTGAGGAAAACAAGTCCCAGAGCATTATACAAGTAACACAAAGGGAGAAAATTCTCCGCTGTGTCAAACAGGAACTTCAAACAGTGTATTTATCGGAAAACAGTAAAATTGATGTGACATTTTGAAATAAAATAACAAACAAAAATCGTAAAACGATTTATTTATTGTTCGGAAAATCGAGTTGTTGGAATAGTTTACGGGGAAATAGGCGGGTGGGAAACCACGCAAGAAAAGTGTCATTATTTGAGAAAAAAAACATTATTTTAAAATAAAGCAAAAAATTTTGAATATCGTCTGACGTAAACGTTAAACAAAAGATGTAACCAAAAAAGAATTTGTTATGCCTAATGCTCGTTGGAAGCACGCACTGCTATTGATTAAACGGAGAAGTTAAGCTTCAAGTCAGTGGACTACAACAGAACACGTTTTCTGTATAGCGTGAATTCTATGAAACATTTGTGTCCGTTTCCCATAAATCACAATATGCTATCGTATATTAAGATTAAGATATAACTAATATTTTTATAATGTTGTTAATGAAATCAAATATGCATAAGTTCTTGTTTTTTTTTAATGTACTAACAGCAAAGGTGACTTCATAACTAAAGTAACATTTTAATAGAGATTTGTTTGAATTTGTATAAATTCATTCCATAATTAATCACCTGTATAACAAATTTTCTATTTATTCGATAATGTTTTAACTGAATATCTTATTTGTTGTATATTATTTTTAAAACTTTTTTTTTAAAAATTTCTACATTTCTAATCATTGTGGTCAATTGGGTGGTGATATATTTAGACGTGATTAGGCGTAAAAATCTATGACTTTCGCCAAGGTTCGGGAAGATTCTGAGGTACCTCGCTTAGTAATGTTCCTAGAGCAAAAGTGATGAATTTTCTAAAATTATTTATTTTTCGCCAAATCTTGCCAAGTTACCAAGAATTTCGCCAAAAGGTCGCCAAATCACTTTAAATGCCGATTTCAAGACGAGTACAAATATTTACAAAATTTGTAGCATTCTGTACTAATAAAGATTTCTAGAATTTTTCTGTGTTGAATCACTGGAAGCTGAACTTGAAATGACTAAGTATGAGCTGATCATGAGCGTGTGAATTTTTGTGTACTGTTAGGCGTCGTAATCGGAGTCCGATGTGAATCAGTACGTACAGATAAAAAGCGCGTGAATTTTTCTTGGTCGGGAAGTGCTGGAATGGTAAGATCGGGCCTGTCACCGCAACATATCAATTTTTTCTATCTAGTTTCAAATTAATGTCCTGATGAATAGATAAATCTATATACATTCACCTAATAGATAGATTTACCTAAAAAATATGTTATACTTGTTATATGATAACAGTGCTGCTAATTAACGATATCTTCATTTTACTTCAGCTGAATTGCTGGAAAATACAACAACAGAGGGGCAACTATAATATTTAATTAAAAAAAAACAAGATAGCTAGCAGTTGCATGAGTAAAAACACATCCTTGCATTCTTTCGAGAACAGTAGAGTTCGTAAAATTGGGCTCTTGCCATCGAGCAAATATAAATGAGCATTTACTTGGAAATTGACAGGTTACAGAGAGGAGCTTCCCATTGCAGAGCATGTCACCGAATGATTCCCTCAATGAAACGTTGACTTGTGTAAGCGACTCTCAGTACAAACCTTTCGACATTTTAAACTCGTAATCGAGGTGATCCATCACTGCCAACTTATGTTTTTATCTTGCTTCATTTTCAGCGAGGAACTCTTAGATTCCGGTTTTCTTAATTTCTTCATGTTCCTCTGCCAAAAAGCACTTTTATCTCGTTCCACAATCCAGAGAGCGAAGAAAAGAAATTACATCTCCAGCTCAGCCTTATCTTTTTTTTTCTATTTTTACTGGAAAGAGGCGAGGTTTGTTTCTATGAAGAATGTCGAACACTTATCATAATTTTTTTAAACTTTAATTCGATGACTTTTTTTATACATTTTATTTGATTTAACTTGTTTTAAGGATGTAAAAATGGAACTTTGGAATCGATTTTTTTTCATCGCTTCTTATTTTCTAGATTTTTAAATTTTGTAAATATGTATATTATCGATGGCAATCACTTTTTTATTTTAATATTTTCAGAATTCGGTCATCAATTAATCCGTAATGAATTGAAACTTTATTTATTATTAACTTTTACTTATTAACTTAAAATTACTTTTTACTTATTAACTTAAAATAGACGAGAACAACTATTTAACTCTTCTAAACCAATGTATCATACATATATAAAATTCTGGGCATACAGCTCCATATCAAATTTCATACACTAAACCTGCTTTATTTTTAAAGAATATGTTTATACCTTCTTTGGCAGTTAGACAGACTTTCCTTTGATTGCTTTTTCAGTTTTATGGAAACGTGATAAATGCAAATTATTTAAATTATTTAATGTTAAAATAATCTGATTTACTGACAAACAAATATATTTTCTCGCGATTTTTTTAAAACCTTTTTTAAAAATACACTTTTACAAATTTACTAAAATGTTAACATTTTTTAAATTTTTTAACTGATTTAACTAGCTTTTGTATTCGTTTATTTAAATGTTATAATATTTTGAATGTATTTATTCACGCTTTAATTATTATTTACTGCAATAATATTGTGAATACTAATTCTGTACTAATATTAGTATGCTACTACTAATATTACGAATGGTACTGCTAACACTAATTTTGTACTTAGTATGGTACTACTAATATTACTATTAATACGAATTCCGTACTAATATTACTATGGTACTACTAATATTATTAATGGTAAACTAATACTAATTGCATACTACTGATGATGATGACGTGTCCACTTTACAACGGAAGAAGTGGAGCAGTATCTTCTGAGGGTTTGGGCCCCTGGGCTCCCGAGGACAGAAATCTGTATTCTAGCTCATATGAAGATGACACAATTATTACAGTCGCTTGCACGACCCCTTTTTACATGGGGGGCATTCACTCACCTCACACACAAAACACAGAAGAACAACCATGACGTGGCTGGGACTCAAACCCGGGATGCCCAAATCGCGTGGAAAACGCGTTACCTCTGTGCTAGGACGCCGGCAATTCCGTACTAATATTACCATGGTATTAACAGCAATGTTAATTCCATACTAATATTAATATCTAATAGAATTCAATTCAATTAAGTTTTTAAATTAACCGATAAGGAAGTTAACCGATAAGGATGGTAAAGGACCGATAATGAAAATAAAATGGCATTTTGTGTCTTTTAAAAATCATAATGTCATTTTTATGAATCTTTCTCTCGCCAGTGAGAGAGCACAATATAAAATGGAAAAAAAGGTAAGTTAAATAAGAATAAATTAAAATAGCTTTTTTATTTTGGCTTTGGATTAGTCTTAAATGTTAAGATTTATCATAGTCTTAAAAAACGATTTTTTTACTGTTATACTCTTTCTTTTAGCATATTTCGCATGATTGATTGCCAAACATGAATAACCTGTCAAAATCGAAATGGAAGCTCTACGATCCAATTAAAAAGCCGGGTGATTAATAAGTTTATTATTGCTAATAAGTAAACGCTTTCAACATATGAAAGCAAACAATAAGTTTTGTAGACATGCTAATTGAATGGGGAAGAACTCATTTAACCTTGGTGTCAAATTGTTTGAAAGAAAATGAATTTGCACAGTAAATTTGTATCGCCTTTAAAAACATGTCACATAAAAACTTTTAAAGTAGATATTTTTAAGTGTATGAAGTAATTTGTCATCCAAGATGTAAACCACTTTCTGTCACAGCTCGGATAAATTGAAAAATCAATTTTGTGTTTCATTCTTTTCTTTCATTATTTCCTGGAAATTGTTTTTAATTTTTTTATTGTATCCTTGTAACTGTCTTTCTTTCTTCTGTTATTTTAACTAACACGCATAATCCTTTTTGTATTGTTTGTACGAATCAAATATTTCCATTTCTCTAAAAAATGCAATTTTTCATAAAGAAATGTGATATTTCAAATACCACTGTGTAAATTGTGTATTACTTTCAATATCTTTAAAGGATTAATATCTTATGCTAGATTTAGCTTATATGCTATAGTTCCTTTTAATTTTGTTTCATGATTTTTGTGCTAAGCATTTTGCATTTTAGACTTAAGTTATGTTTATATTAAAAATAAAACCATAAATCATTTTTATCTCCGTTTTAGTGATAGTAACTTTCTTTGTCATCGGTTGTTGTGAGCCTATTTAAATATATTGCATCAGCAATTCTTTATCTATTGTATTCTTAAACCATTTTTTAATGATTTTCAGTTATATTTAGAAATATATATACATGCACAATCGTTCTTGTAAGATACATCCTTTCTACATCATAAAATATGGATATAAAGAGGAAATCATTCAGCAACGTTACATAAGAGAAATAAAGTTAATGTGTTAAAATTTATAATGAATATAATAACCTAGAATAAAATGGCTCAGAAATATATTTTATTTTTCTTTGCTATACGATATTTCTATTTTTCTTTGCTAGGCTTAATACAAATGTTTCGTGTATGAACGCATCATTTAAAAATAGAAGAGAGAATATTTTTATTTTATTTTAGTTCTGTTTATATTATGCTCAGTAAATAGATATATTCAAATCTTTAGAAAAAAAAATATTTCTAATTAAATAATTTTGAGCAGGCAAGTAAAATATATAAAAGATACCGTTTTCTTTGTCATTTTATATTCTTGTTATCCGCTCTTGGAATTTTTATTGTTTTATGGTATTTTTTTTTGGTATTATATATTTCATTAAAAAGCGCTTCTTGTACGAATAAAGAAAATTTAATTAATTTTTGCGAATCTGAATCAGAAGGTTGTCTGTGCTATTATTACCATGCAGATTAGAGACCCTTTACAAGAAGCAGGGATTAGAAATTCATATGTTGCAACAAATTTGTATATATCAATGAAAAGAGAATTTTTGGCTTTAATTTTAGCTACACATTAGTTCTAATCATAAAATACTTTAAAATAAATGGACTTGTCCATCATTAGCTAATCGCAGGGTTTGGAGAGTGTAAAAAAGATTAGTTATCGATAGATTGTCTAAATATAAGAATCTCAGCGCCATCAAGACAATGTAGAATGCTGCATATGACTAATATTGTTTTATCCTAGAGTTCTTCTTATTTCAAACCTAGTCTGCTAATTCACGGTATGAATGCTCTATGGAAACATATCTTGTAAGCTGCGTTGCAAAAAAAAATATGAAATCTGAGATTGTAAATTTAAAGTTATTGTATGAGAACATTATTATTTTTAAGTCATTATTTGTCTTGATTAACTGAAGTCATTAAGTAGTTTAAACTAGTTTGTAAAAGCAATACTGGTAAAGGCAGGTTAACCTTTTCAAAACGCATCTGCTTTCAAAGAAACATACATAATAATAATGCAATACTGGTAGAAGCTGGTAAATATCTGTCATTAAAAGATGTCGATGAATGTTGCCATTTATGCTTATTTGCCTACGCGATTTCGTATTCATTGTCTTTAATTATTCAAAAGCACCTAACGGAAGCAACATCATGTTTTCATATGATTAAAAATAGCCTATACTTTCTGCAACAGCATGCTTCTAGACTATACAAACCAGAAAATTGCATAAAACATAATGAAAATCCCATCGCTGATATCGGGAGACTATGTTACCTTCCACAATCCTCGGACATAAAGTCCTTTTATTATATTTTGGTTCTAAGTATTAAAGAAGCGTTGTAGCATTCGCTACCGAAACGTTTAAAACAAACTGAAAGCGGTACAATGACTGTGCAATGACTAGAACTGATGTTACTTCAGAGATTCTATTACTTCACATCGTTAACAAAAGGAGATACCCAAAGCTGATGGCATTGTGGTAGGACTTAAACAATTAGGATATTAATGTTGCATCTATTGTAATTGAATTTTAATTAGATAATCTACGTTATTCCTAGTAATTGGTTTAATAAATTATTTAATAATAATTCATTTGTGTTATTTTTAATTGGAATCTACAGTCTATATTTAAATTCACATGAAAACTTTAGGTTTTTCATTTGTAATTTTAAGACTTAAATAAAAGAACAAATAAGAAACACCTTTCTTTCAAACGTCGATATGAAATAAGTTGATTGTATACTTCAATAGGATTTGTCTTTGACAAATTATTTTATATAAACAATTACAAGAAAGGGAATGCAAAAACTCCCATTCATACACATATATGAAAGCATTTAGCCCCCTACTTGCCGTTCTAATAGTAAATTCAATTTAGAATAATCTAACAAAAAGAGAATTATGAACATTCATAGAGCCATCATTCGATACTCAGTCAGAATCTCCAATCGCTATTACATTTCTCACCTTGGTACAAAGTTTATTCACAAAACTTGACTGAAATTGTAATTTCGTATCACTTCCGGAACTATGAAATTTGCGATGCTTAATGAAAATATGAAAAATTAGTTAAATTTCGCCATATTTTTAAGTCTTTGTTAATTAATACTTCAATTTCGTTACTTTTAAGCCGTTACAATTCGCTGCTTCACTGCACAAACAGAAAGAACTTGCAGACATTTCACTAGGTAAGGCGTTGAATTACTCAGTGCAAACAGATGAAATTTTCAATGAAGTCAAAAGTATGTACTTTAATAAGCTGGTAGATTTCAATTAACTTACGTTCTAAAATGTACTGCTGCACTGTGATATCGAAAGAATTTTTCTACCTAGTTACAAGCACAATGGAAATTGAGATCAGCACTGCAAACTTTACATGCGACACGCCAAGATGAGCAGGATATTTAGGAGCAAACATCAAAATAAATATGAAAAAAATGGAAGAAAAAAGCTTAACATTTATTTATAAAAAAACTTTTTACGAAACAAATAAAAATATGTGCAAATATTACATATGTTATTTAAAAATATTTAGTCTTATTTAATTAAAAACAAAAACTATTTTTTATTTCATTTTGTGCATGCTATCATTATTTTTTTAAACATTTTTTAAGAATGTAAAAATAAAACTATAGAAAATAACCGAACGATATTCACGATAGCTTCTGCAATGTTATCAGATAAACATGTGCAATTACATATGATTTGAAAAAAAGTTCATTATGTGTTTATAAATCTTGACAATATTTATACTTTGATTTAATTATGTACACTTTAAATTAACTTTTGAACTAATAATATTAAAATTCATTCTGTAGACTTATATTAATGATAGATAAATATCAATGTCATACATTAATTTAAAAATGTTTATAAACTTGATTTTGTCAAAGTTCAAACCAGAATCCATTTCAATATAGAATTGTAAAAAACATTGATAGAAAAAAATTAAGTTACAGTTCTTCAGAAATGATAAATGGATTTTTTTCATAACAAAAACATATCAATTTCTACTACAATGTTTTGAAGCATTATTTGTGGGGATAAATTTTCAAATAAAAAAAAATGAAACACATATTTTAGCGAAAGGTGTGCCCATTATCATTAACACGGTAAAATGAATATAATTTTTTTCTCTTCCTTATCCCCAGCGTTAGTAATTTAAATTATTTCTCTATCCATCAATGTGACATTTATTTTCCAATATATAATTAGTTCATTTATCACTTTTAAATTTCCCATATTAATATGCCCGATTACGTACACTGTTATTGAAGTTTTATCACTTACATAGAAACAAATTAGGTATGCAAATAAGTAATATAAATTATAAATATGATAATTAATGAATTTTAAAGTGAATAGCATTTTTTAACTTCGTAATTCCTTAAGTATGTGTTCTAATATCGGTTATATTTTGTGTAAATTGAATTAAAGATAGTATGGAAATAGGTGTGAACAGTTAGTTATTCATATATATTGTATGACAAGTAAATATTTTATTATTAATCTATTTACTAAAATACAGTACTTATAAATGAGGAATTTTATAATATTCTTAATAATAATATTGATATTTCACAAATTTGTGAAAAAACTTTTTGCCTTTGTAATTAAAAACTTGAGAACAAGATCAATCTCAATTTTTTTCCGTAGTTATATAAAATAAATTTGGTTTTTTTAAAGATTGTTGCGAATTCCTGAAATCTTTAAAAAGACTAATTTAAAATGTATAAAATATCATTTCGCAACAAATATTTATATCACAACACTTAGATTTATAGAACTTTTTTTCTTAATATTTAATTAGATTATTTGTTCTCTCTGTAATTTATGTTTAAAATATGCTTTACGTCTCAATACATTTATCACAGCAAAAATACCTATAAAATGCATGCTAATTATTTTTTAAATTTAGATTCTAAGCAGTATTTTTAGAATTATTTGAATTACTAATTGGCCATAATCTATATTAACTATACGGAAAGTTGTACCTCATATCATCCAAAATAATCTTGAAATATCAAATTGTCATATATTTGAAAAAATTAGCATCATTCGATATAAATTTCAAAAAGTTTACTAACATAAATTATCAACTAAAACTCAACTAAAGTAAATTAAAAATTCGTTTAATCTGCCATAAACTTAGCAATAACCGCCTGAATTTTTTTTAAAAAAACCATGATTGTAAAAGCAGCATTTCCTAGTGGCAAAGTTTTCGACATTTTCTCCTGATTTACGATTTAATCACGTTTCTGTCACGGAATGGGACCACGATTAAATTTAAGTATCCTTCTTCCGCCATTTTGTGGGATTATGTCCTACTAAAGGATCAAATGTGTTCCGAAGGATTGCGTCACTTTCGCGGGATTATATGTTCCAGGATGGAAAATTATTCATAAGTAAATTATTCATACATATTAAATTGCCTATTAACCAGAGTTTGCCTATCAAGTAGAATTTAGCTGCTTTGGGAAGATTATAACTATGTTTCATTTTTGATATTAAATTGAACTCCCCGAAATTGCGATGGATATCAGTTTTTATCAAATTCTTTTACTTGTATAATGCTATATTTTACGCTTTATAATTAGTTTCTAAAACTGAAAATACATGAATTCTTAGAGAATATACTATATTATGAATATAATTTGGGAAATATATCTTATCTATCTACTCTTGATTAAGTATATAAGTGAAATATATCTTATCTATCTACTATCGATGAAATATATCTTATCGACCTGCTATCGATGAAATATATCATATCTACCTGCTATCGATGAAATCCATCAGTGAAATTTATCTTATCTATCTATTATCGATGTAGTATATTAGTGAAATATATCTTATCTATCTACTATCAATGAAATGTGTCTTATCTATCTACTATCAATGAATTATATCTAACCTATCTACTATCGATGAAATATATCAGGGAAATATATCCCATTTATCTTCTATCGATGCAGTATCAAAATCTATAATCTATCTATTAACAAAATTTAAAACTATCTATATTTCATTGAATTTCAAATTTAAAAACATTAATATCCAGCTACTTAATTAGAATAGCAACACATTATGAATAATATTTAAGCATATGTCTCATATGTTTATGAGAGATTATTTCAAGGTGGAGTTTTCCATTCAAAATTTGATTGACATTTTCTTCAAATTAATTTTTTCCCAAAATAAATTTAAAATTGAAATTCATATATTCTAGTAATTATTAAATTCTAAAAAGGAATCGAACTCGCAAAAAAGATGAAAAATATTTGATCTGAGTTTGCATTGATTATGTAAAAGCAGATTACAGTTAATTTCTGTTTCAGGAGGAAAATAAAAAAATTTCCGATTTCTTGGCTGTGTGATAATTAAATTATTTCTCTACTGATCTTGAATAGAGTTTGATTTTTTTATAGAGGCTCTATCGAGAACATTGGTTAATATATTTCTGTTAATGTTATTTGATTTCTAGAGTACAACATTATATTACCAGCAGTATGCAAATATCCATATTATATCTTTTTATGGAGAAATACAATTTCTGCGAGTAATTTCTTTCATTTTATTGGTTTGAGCATATTGTTTTGCCTGTAAAACTTGTAGATTCAATTATATTTCGGACCATTGCTTTTTATTTCACAAAATTTATAGAAAATCAACAAAATTCTTCATTTTATTTATTAATATATTTTCTATAAAAACATACAAGTCGACTTCACATTTCATTTCATATTGCCTTTAAATTTCCTGACAGAGACCCTCGATTTTTCTTTTTTTAAAGGATTTATTACATTTGGAGCAAATCTAATACCCCATTCAAAGAAATTTAATTGAAGCTACCAGTTATATTCTAGAAAAATGTTTGCAAAATTTTCACAATTGCAAATTAGTTATATTTAAAACTCATTCCTTTACTTTTTACATTTTCCTGATGGATTCAGTTAATCAACACAGAATCTTTTCGTAACTATTAAAAAATTCTTATTAAAAAATATTAGCCGAAATACTTTTTAGATTATGAATTAAAGTTACAGGAGTTTTTGTTTTTAGCATGTTCATTTATGGAAAAAACTAAAGGAAATGCAAAAAACTTAATTTAATATGCACTTTCTTATCAACAACTAAATGCTGGACAGTCACAGATTTTATTACCTAATTTTCGATGTACAAAAGAAGGGATTAAGGTTATAAATGATTTTGCATTCAGTTTTATGACTCATTATATATATTTTCAATTTTTACAAACAATTATCCTGAAAAAAATTAAATCAAAATAATTTTTAATGAATTATTTTTAAATAACGAAAATATGATTACGATGCGATTCCTTTGAATAACTGCTTTATCTATGAAACCTAATTTTTATGATTCGGATACCACCAGTTGAAAATTATTATCAAATATAAAAGATTTTAGTGCAATGTTTAGATTCAATTACGAAAAATTGAATTAATTGTTCCCGGCTTTGACATAGTTTGATCCAGTGATACCTGTCCTATGTGGTTCGTCCTCCAAGGCAGAGACGGCTCTTTATAACCAAAGCAAACTAACGAGAGTGGTCTTCCTGCAACTTTCGAGCATACTGCCAAATAAAAATGGTATTCTGAAGAGGGTCTTGCATAGTATTGATGTAAAATATTTAGGAATAATCAATCTCTAAGGAGAATATGGCATTTTTACTGAATCTGTCACAATTCTTGGCGAATGGGTTAGCGACTAATCTGTCTTATGGGTAAATAGTATCCAAAAATGGAGTTGTTGTTTTAGATGCTTTTTTCCCAATCAATAGAAACGAAAATTTATCACAAAACTACATTTACAGTCATAAAACTACATATAGCCTATCATTAACTGCTATATTTGTCATTGCGCTTTGAATTTTCATGTTTATGTGTTTTTAAATGTACAGATATACAGACAATGAATACTATTGTTGGATTTGGCTCAAAATTTAATACGTGTCTATTAAATCCGAGAAACGAATTTTATTCATCTAGCTCTCATCTTTTTGTATTTATCGTGTTAATTTATAATCGAAGAGCTTATGAAAGGTTACTCAAAATTTGGACGGAATTTATAAATTGGGACCATAGACTAAATTTTATTCATCTAACTCAAAGCGTGTTTGAGTTAATTATCGAATAGAAACAGATATTTCTCTAAAATAAGGTTTTTTATATCAAGGACGTGTAAAAGGTGAAGATTCATGAAATTCTCATTTCGAATCGTTTGGCTTTTACGATACTTTAACTATATTTCGTAAATGGAAAAATAAAAATGCGGCTCCTTCTTTCGTAAATGAACCATTTAAGTCGTTATCCCCTAACCGGCTGACACCCCATTGACCAGCAATAAATGCATTTCCCTTCTACGGTATCTCCATGCTTCGTCGACACGTGTTTTAACCCCTGTGAAAAAGAAGAAAGAAACTATGTGACTGCAGCTACTTACGACAAATCCTTTTTTATCGTGGAAAAATAAACGAACAGTAAAAAAAATGAAGAAAATGTGTGACAATTCAGATCAAAGAATCCCGAAGCATTAAATAATGTCTAATCTAAAGATTAACCCTGAATGCAAAGTAGGTTGAAAATCCCTGGCTATCTCTATCGATGGATCAATGAATCTTTTATTCTGGTGAGATTTTTAAAAAAAATAAACTGAAGCCAATGTAGCCTAGTTATCATGTCTCGACTTCGAAGCTCGAGATCCGATCCACCAAAGAACCGTCCTTTGAGAGGAATTGATGCAGGGTGTAATGACTTGATCCTGTACGAACAAATAAGGGTAGCTTTCACAGATAATTTATTTATTTACAGCCATATGTACATAAAAAAAACTCGTTCTCCTCTAGATTATCAGGATTGATAATATTTACATCACCGTTGATAGTTATACATGGATATTTCCTCGATTAATTTCGGAGAAACTGCTTCACAAGTAGCTACTATATTAAGCTACTACAGGAGCATCTCAAGACATCTTCCAATCTTCATCGGGTTCATCTTAACTTAAAAGCCCGAATCGCGCGAAGCTTCACTTCAAAACAACGATCCTCCGAAAACTCCGGAGACCCTCTAAAATCGCCAGCCCTCAAGACTTCCTAACCCCCTTCTCTAACAAAAATCTGGCATTTTATTTTCTGCCAAACTCCACCTCTCATTTTCACATTGGTGCATTTGAGATCCTTGTTACCCAATAGTTCCATTCCAAATGGTCTCCAGTTGACCATGAGAATATTCGTTAAGGATCCACCCTCTTATCTGACCATCTACAAGGAAAATATAAAGATTTAAATCTGAAAGGTTTTACCCTTTTATGATACGATTTATTTCTTTGGAACGACGAAAACACACGTGTGGTTCTTTATCCAAATTCAACTCAGGTCCATATGATCTCATTAGGAGAGAGAATTCCCTATTTGGTAGCCTAAAGGCACTTACAAAGTGAGAGTTAGTCACAGTTGATGAGCCAGCTGTCTGGAAATGTCAATTATCAAGCGTGGAAGCCTGGGAACGTTATAGCAGTTAAACAGGTATCTCTGGGATGGGAATCTTTACAAGGGCCAGATATCCTCCTACTAATGTGACTAGGAAGCTTATAAAATTTTACTTGAGTGATCTTTACAGAAGCACAGTGTGGGTAAAAATTAATTCATTTAGCAGGTATATATCATTGTCTCAGTTCTATAAATGTTTGCCTCGCGGCATTACAGTGAACTACTTCGGCATATATATTTGCGAATTGCGTACTATGTTTACTTACAAATGATTAAAAAGCATGTGAATTTTTTAAAAAATAGAGAAAGAACTTATAAATTTTTCTAGTTTCGTTATTCCATAACATGCGTATGAAACTAAAGAAACATCACCGTTGATACGAAAATAAATCCTTACCTTTTAAACTACTGATTCTTTCAATAGAGATTTTTTGTTCGATTTTAGCACAAAACTTGTGCAATTAATTTGTTTGATATGTGCAACATTTCAATGCTCTATATTTAGAAACATTTAATTCCATAATTGAATACTTGTAAATGAAATTTCATTTTTGTAGCCACTTCAATGTTTCATCTTCAATTGTTGTCATTTTTATAAGCAAACATTTAATGAATGAGTTTTTACTTATCTATAAAGAATATATTTATAAGGGCATTTTAAAGTAACTTGTGTAAGTTTTTACGTCTTATCTTGTCAAATAATCAAATCTGTTGTGTATAAAGTTTATAAATTTTTTTGAAATAACTGAATTTTTTTCAGATGTGATAAGCGATAAGAATATTAGCACTAACAGAATAAAAACTGTCCATGGTATTTCAAAAATAGAATTTATTATTCACCGGCAAAAATTGATTCCATTTAACTTTTACATTCAAAAATGAATTATTTAAATGGAATTAAATATGGTTTTTTCCTCATGGAACCCTATTTTCATAAGTGAGTTGAATAGAATCAAATCAATAAAATCACAATTCAGTATTCTTGCATTAATATTTATTATTTATTTACGATATAAACCTAATATTAATTAAATAAATCTTTATGTTTTTGTTATTATACGTATTTTAATATCGGTACTTTTAAGTATCACAAAAACAAGAGTACTACACGTGTAGAATAAAACTTACAAGTCTGAATATCATTATATTGTCTTGGCTGTCGGACAAAAAAATATTGTATCTAATTCATCAGGAAACAGAAAACTAAATTAAACTAATTTAATCTCTTCTGATTAATTTAAGTACGATGTACCAATTAATTACATTAGATGTACCTTAAGTAACGCTCAATATGTGAAACATCTTTTCTAAATTATAACGCGGAAGTAAAAAGCTTTTAAAAATCTTTTCCGGCAGCAAATTTAGTTAAAATATTCTGAGTTGTATAAGTTCATTAAATTCCGCCGCAGAATGTGAAAGGTGCTCCGAGTGTGCAGCGTATTTGTGTGGAAAGTAAAATCAACCTAAATTGTTTAAAAGCTGAAAACTTTTGTGGACATGCGTCAAAAAAAAACAGTGTGCACTTTTTTTAAGTTTTCATCAGTATGTTCTTCTTTGCACGAATTCTGGGATTTTTGTTCCGAACTTTGGAAAGTTTCTTCATATTCTTGTGGTAAAAACCCAAGTATTAAGTAAGTTACGTTGATGGAATGGAATTTTTGCAGAAGTATGGATAAAAATTTATGTTGGGTTTGATTATGTAAGAATTATATATTGTAATTATGCATGTTTCATTACAGTTTACAAGAAAAATATTTAACATTTTCATCTATATTCAATCATATTTTGATTGGTTATTAATTTGTTATTTGTTATATGTAGGGAAATAATTATTTTTCCCCTTTATCAAATTATTTGTTCCCCTTTTGAATAACGAAATAAATGTTTCCAGTGACCTATAAAAATCTTGTTAAAATATTTCAAACCAAAAGTTGTTATTTTTAATTTAAAAATTTAGGTTTTAAAAAGTAGTATATTTATTTCTTCAGAACTGACATATCAATTAAATTTTAGTTATATTTACATCGCCATGAAGTGGGAATAAAATGGATTTCATGATTTACATAATTTTAAATATTTAATTATAAATTAAAGGAATTAAATATAGAAAATAATTTAAATAAAATCTTAACTTTACCATACTTTTAGTAAAATAATAAAAAAGAATTTTTGAAACTTGGTATTTTCTAATTATTTTTTCTAAATATCTGAATGAGCTTGCTAATGTAAATAATTGTGAAAGAGTTTATGTGATGTCACTATTCCAAGATTTCTCTAGGTAACAATGTTTTTTAACAAGTGGTATTGAGTGTTCAGTTGTCTTCTATCAACTTCCTTTATACTATGCCCCCGAGTTTAACATGAAAATTTCAGTAGACAGATTTAGTAATCAAATTCTATTATAAAGTAAATAAAAATGTGTAATTACCTTTTCTTATTTTCAATTAACATTTTGAACTTACAAACAGCAATTCAATGAAAACAAGGTAAAGATTATAGGTAGCCTAATAGGGTGATTTAACTCATTGTTATAGTGTACACTTAACTTTACTGCAATTCTACTGAAATTTGTATAATTGCAAATACACTCTTTGTTATAATTAACATAATCCAATAACATCGAATGATTAATAAATAATATATATTGGCTAATAGGAATATCTATTGTCTCGCAAACAAAACTTGTTTAATATAACGAGGCAATAATTCACTTACTTTGAATAGCCTCTCTATTTTCAATAGTTAAGAAATTCTAAGGAAGGAAATAAAAATATCCTTCTCCCCCCCTTTTTTTCCCTGCGTTCTGTTAATCTATCCATCTATAAACAAATAAAAGATTTTAAGTCTACTTGTAAAAATTCTTAAGGTTACATCTTTACTTATAATAAAGCACGATGTGTGTGTGTTTGTGTGTGTGTGTGTGTTGGCGTTGTACAGGCCAGACCATTCGACCTACAGCTACCATATTTGGTATATGTATACCTTGGGTGCCGGGAATATGCACCTCGGAGCCCTTTTTTGAATTTCTAATTAAAATTTCAATTAATTAAAAATTAAGCCAAATTTTAATATTTTTTCGATATAACTTCTGAAAATATTACAGCACAGAATTGATTTTTGCATCATGTTAAAGCTCAAAAAATTATCTTTTCAATGATACTAACGTTTTGACCTACGAATTAAAACTCTGTTTTTAATGAATTTTTAAGCATTTAATTTAATCGGGTTTTTTTAACAATTTATTTTGCAAAATAAATAAATAAATAAAATTTTATCTTCTCGAGGATCTCAAAAAACCCCCCCAGCTTTTAATAAAATGTTGCCATCACATTTTCAGAAGTTCTGATTTTTTAAAAAAAGTTAATTACTACCAAAAATAAAACAGAAAAATATAATTTTCATCACGTGATTTTATGAAATGAAATAAACAGGAAATGTGATATTTTTAAAAAAAAAATACAAGAGAAAACTTTTCTTGATCGTTTGGGATATCAAAATTATTATTTCAATTAAAGAATTAAAATAAATAAAAATACAAAATAAAAATATATTACAAAAGTTCGACAGTGAAAACTGAAAAATAATTTTTAGAAAAGCACCAAACGATAATCTTCTGAGAGCGAGATTAATTATTTAAAAGCAAGAAATATTAAACGAACTTTGAAAATGACGTCATTTCAAAGAAACGACAAACAAAAAGCAATTGATAATAAGTAGTAGTGAAATATTTTTGCATTCTTTTTTTTTTATTTTTTAAAACAATAAGACATGTTTTGAATTGTTACTTTTACTTATGTGAAGAAGATATTTTGTGCAAATCAAAGAATTCGCTTTCGTGATTGTAATTTATCTCCGCATTTTAATGAATCATCCGAAATAAAAACGCATCATCTTTCAACGAAGTAACGTAATATTAAAGCTATACTAGTAAAAGTAGGTCAGCTATTTGAAAACGCATCTTATTTCAAACAAGAATACGTAATAATTAAAAATGCAAAATTTGTAAAAGCATATAAAAATATTTTTCACCCTCATATTTTGGAGACATCAAAATTTTCTACCAAAACAATATCATGTTCTCTCACGAGAAAAATAAATCAACTATCATTACAAATTAAACATATAAAAATGACATTTTCGGCACGTGTCTGTATAAAATGAAACAAATATGAAACATAATATTTTTGGAAAATAAATGGATGGAAACGTTTTCTATATTTTACTATACATATATTATATACCAAGTTATATAAAATATGATTTAACCCTTTAGTCGGCATTAATATTGGCGAACCGACTGGTCGCCAAAGGCGGCTAGTAACAAAATATTTCAGCTTGTTAACATATACTTATAATTCATTTTAATTTTTAAACTAATGCACTTTAAACCACTTTAGTAAAAATTGTTTTAAGGAAATGACTTTTTATTCTGAAGCATAGAATTAATAAATTTGTTAAATTTAGAGGACTGATGTTTTAATCTTTATAATCCAAACGAATAATTTATGTCATATGTGTTCATATGACTTTTACGGAATTGTAAGTTAGTAGTTTAATAATAAATTCGCATTGAAAAAAAAACATATGTTTGTATTATTATTTTAAATGGGAATTTATTTTTGAAAGTCATTTTTAAATTCGCAATAATACATAGAATATTTTTATTGAAATTTCTATCACAAATATAATTTAAAGGAGATTGGAAAAATCAAGACGCACATTTAAAATTCGAACACAATATCCAAATAAAAAAAATTTTAAGTATTTTTTGCGTTTTAAAATTCTATAATATATTAAAAATATATTTATGTTAATATAATTTAAAACTAGCGTCTCAGATTTTCTTTTCAACCTTAAATTGATTGTTTCAATTAATAAATCCATAGAGACGCATTTAGGCGTAATCTATGTTTATAACAAAGCTCAATGTGTGTGTGTTGGTACTCTACAGGCCAGGCCGTTCAGCTTATAGCTACCAAATTTGGCGTGTGTATACCTTTTTAGGCCTTGAATGAGCAGCTCGACGCGATTCCATTGAATTTTTAAATAGAATTTTAATTGATTAAAAATTTAACAAAATTGCAGCGTTTATTTCGTTGTAACTTCCGAAAATATAACAGAAAAAATGAGTTTTCACATCATTTTGAATTTCTAAAAATATTTTTTTCAATAGTTCTACTGTTTTTTTAAAAATAAATTTAGTATATCATTTATTTTACTATATTATTTATATTTTCCAACAATATATTTCGCTAAAAATAATAATAAAATTTAAGTTGGACGAACTCGTTGCATTTTAACGAAAAAAATAATAATAATAACGCGTTGCCATCATATTGAGGAAAGCCCAAATTAAAAAGTAAGTTAAGTAGCATTCCAAACGAAATATATAACGAGAAATTTTCAGCACGGGACTGTATAAAGTTAAATAAATATGAAAAATGATATTTTTTGAAAAGTAAACGCAAGAAAAGAGTTTCTATAATCTTTCTCAATACCTATATTATTAATTCCATAAAAGAGTTTCTATGATTTAACAGCAAATAACATAAAACAGCAAATATGATTTAATATCAGTAAGATATCTAATTCAATTTTAACCTAACAACTAATTTGCAAATCTTTAGTAACACACACACACACACACACACTAACAAATGGTCTAAATAAAATTCCAAAAAATACTGATAAATTTTAAACTTATATATCTGTGTCCTGTGATATTTACTAAAATATTTTTAATCATCTAATATTTTAAATAACAAGAATGGCACTCCAATCAACTAAATCAATCACTTAACCTGACCAAAAATAAATTTTACTATCAACATTCTTTATAAACTGGTGATTATAGAAAAACCATTAACTGTCTCCAAGAAGCCAATCATCTCCCAGAGTTTTTCAAAACTGATTGGCTTTGATTTTGAAAATGTCGATTGTTCTCATATTGTAATATCCAAAACTTAAGTGATCAGTCCGATTTAAATGTGGAAGATAGAAAGGCTAATTTATTTATTTAAAAACTGATGAGTTAAGAATATTATCAGAATATGATTTATTAAAACCAAATTACTAGTTAAAATTTAGGCCATAATTTTTTAAAATATGTTTATAAACCGAAAAAAATAAAATATTTTTATTGATAGTATTAATATTTTTTAGAAAATAAAATTAAAAATTCAATTCATTAAATCCGTGAAATTTTTACTGTATAACTCCTTGAGATATTATATATTAGGAAAATTATTTTGTAGTGCACATAAGACTCTTTCATTTCCCAGAGTTTTTTGAAAAAGTTACAAGCTTGGTTTCAGTAAAAAATGTCTTTGTGTTAATCGCAGCTTCATCTTTCCACTTTTATTTAAAATTGAATTTTAATTAATTTAAAAATTAGAATGAGAAGCGTGACGCAATGTTCAGAATGGCTTAAGGCTCAAAAATGTATATTAAAAATTTAAGTTAAAAGTTAAAGTTTTTCAGTAAAATATTTTGTTAAAAAATTTATTGTGACCAAATTATATAATTGAAAATTTTAGCCAGCATTAATATTGACGAAACGGCTGGTCGCCAAATGTGGTTAATAATAAAATATAAAAAAAGGCAGTAAATTAACAAATAAATATTTCCTTAACAAAGAAATCAAAGGAAAACCAACCTATGGGACCTATGTTTTGAAAACAAATAAAATGGTGGACTAATTAGTCATCTTTTACAAAGAATGTGTTTCATTATTATTATTCAGTGCTTCAATTTTGCATTCTTGGTCCTATTTTTACCAAGAATACTCTACTATGAATCGGCGTAAAAAATTAAACATAGCTTCATGCTTGCAAGATGACATGGATATGTCCTTTCCATTGAGGGCTGTCTCTGAGCTTTAGGAACCATCATCGGAGAAAATTAGCGAAAAGTAACCGGAATTTGTGACATAAAAACGAAATTTTATTAGGTCAAATTACCTTTGACCTTATAAAATTTCGTTGAAAAAAATGTTGTCCCCCTTTTTTATACAGAATTAAAAAATGAAATTCCTAATAATATTATTGATTAGACTGTACTTTTTTATCTTCAAATTATTACAGTATATTAATATTATTATTTTTTCGTTTTAGGTACGTAAAGCATTTCAAGACATTTTGAGCTTCAATGATCATGCTGATGACTTTTTCAATGAATTTGAGTTTGCAAATAGAATTTAATTGTGATGATGTATGAATTGCGTCATAATGAACAATCATTATCTCTAATCATCTAGAAGGTAAATTAAACATTTAGTCGCATTAAAATAATTATTTTATGAATTTAATTAAAATAAGCTAAATTGCTCAAACTTTTCTCAGTTCTAAAAAGAAGGACTTTTTTATAGGCTTAATGGTTGTTTTATAAATTACTTTTAAAAATTCCTTTGTAAATTACTTTGCTGACATTTTAATTGTTTGATTTTTGCTAAGTAAATGGTTTTATTTCAAAAGGTTTCAAAAAATTTAATCCTTTATTTATTCAGTTACTTTACCAATATTTTTTCATATTTAGTTTTGCATCACTAATTATATTTAGTGCCCAATCAAAGGAATAAAGGTAATTTTAAAAAATGTAACTACGCTCATCGTCTTCTTTAGAATACCATTAGAATACATAATCGTATTATGAAAATATTAACCTAATTTTGAAGGCATTTTTAAATAATATTGGCAAATAAAACTTTACTCAATTAGTTATAAAATATATTTAATTACAATCTTGTATTAATAACTGATCTATAAAGTTAGTGATACGTCTATTGTGTATGATTAATAATATTCATATTATTTTGCATAAAATTAATATTTTCCAGATTCAAAATCCAATATATTGTATGTTAAAGCAAATATAAATATATTTGCACATTAATATGAACAGTCATGCAGTTTGAAACATTATTTGTAACACGAATCTAGTAAAAAAGTCGTTGAAATTGTAACCCAAAAATATCTGTTTTTTTCTCTTCGAAACATCAGTCAATGGGCATTTTAAGCATAAAGTTTAGATTTGAAATTTCAAGTGACATTTATTATAAAATAATAAATGTCTCTATAAATCCACTCTATAAACCCAGGTGCATTCACCAATCATTTAAAGTCTCTATATCCAAAATTATAGCTAAATCTAAAATGCATATACTTTGCCAGAAATTAGTATAAAACGTTATTTCCTCTGATTCTTTATACATTTTTAAAGGCCTTGCACTAGTGGTGAAGAGCTTTTAAAGCCTGGTAACATCTATCTTACAAAAGTAATTCATTTAGCATAGTGGTTATGTTTCTTGGCTTCAAACCAGAACAAGTTCGGCCTAGAACAATCTTCCCATACACTTTTTTTAAAAAAATGAAGAAATAGGTTAAAAAATTTTGATATATGTGATTAAAAATATGTAAAGGAGTACTGGATAATAGTAAATAATGTACTGAATGAGTAAATTATAAATTAATTAATAGTATTATTCTCTTAAATTAGTTTAAATTGGCCGAAGTTGAGTTGCTATTCCGATTCCTTTTTCAACTTAAATATCATATAAAAAATATAATATACCTTCGATATCTTAGACATAAACAGCTACGAATTATCTACGCCAATCCATTTCATCGATAAGTCGATAAGCCTAAACGGCTATAAGCATAAGTCGATAAGCATAAACAGCTACTCCGATTACACGATGTCATACGAAAATATAGAATGATCCTGTTAGAATAAGTGGGGATCATGATTCTTCATGAGCACCAACACGTACTATGGTACAATCCTTTCTTAGAAGGCACGTCCCGTCATCGTAATGGAGTTTCTGTTCTTATAATATTTTTCTGTCACCAGGGTAGAGAGAACCAACCATCATACCGGAAGCTTCTTTCACCCATATCTCAGGTATTCCTTGGAAAAAATTCAAATGTCGATAAAATTTCTATTGACTAATGATTAACAAATTTTTTAGCTTTGTATAAGTTAAGAAATAAGGATGCTGACAACAGAAATGATTCATACAATTAAGAATTATAATGTACTTTCAAATAAAAGTATTTTTCAATTGTAAAAGAAAAGTACTAAAAAATATGACATTATGCTTTCTATAAATAATAGATCTGCCGTATTATTAACTTTATTTTGTTGTTACAAAACATGCTGTATAATTTTAAGAATAATTTGATCAATGATTAATGAATGATCAATCAGGGAGCTCATTTTAAAAACACGTAATAAACATGTCAATGGTTGCCACAATAGAACGATGATTCTGCCAGAATATGAAATGTATCTCAAAAAATGGATGCCAAACAACACAAAAGCTCAACTTGGAGCCTGAGGAGTCTGCATTCAAGACATAAAAAAAAAGAAACTTTCAGTGCTCTTCAATGGACGGCGAGATGGGCGAGTGCTATTGTGTTTCGAGAAAGTGACGTTCCGAATTTTTTATTAATGACAAATATGATAAATGAAGCTCGATGAAAAATGAAAATGATGATAAAGTGTGCCATCTTCTTTGAAGAATTGCGACTTTGTCACTCGACTAACTGACTTTTTAACAAAGGGGTGAAAGTGATAAAGCTCCAAAAAATTCAATTTTCTTAAAAAAATTTGTTTTGGGATAGTCTTCCGTCTATGTTTAATTCTTTTTCTTTGTTTTAACATTCATTTACCAGTTATGGAATATGTTAGTTCCAATCGCATGGAGACAATGATTAATAGTTTTTGTAAGCAGATGCTTCGTTTGGAATTTCCCAGAGGAATTAACCGAAGGATATCCTTCATTTGTATGCTGAGCACCATTTGACAGTTTTATAATCTGCTGAAACATATGTTATCTTTAATTTTGATTTATTATATAATAAAAACTCTCATGATCGATACGTTTTTTAAAACTTGAATGTTGGATATAGGGAGGCTTTTATAATTTTTTTCAAGAAAAATTCATTTTATTACTTAATGATAAATGAAGAAACAATTTTTTCAAATATTAAGAAATTTGAAATGAATATATATATATATATATATATATATATATATATATATATATCGTCAAATTCATTTCAAAATTCGTTCAAATGAATCGTCACGCATTACATATATGACATATACATTGTTAATTCTAACTTACATCCAAATCCTAGTGTCCAAGCAGATGCAGTTATCTAAACCTATGCACAGACATAAGTAGTCGAGTCTATAATTTTGTTGTAAAACTATAAAACTTGCCAATATATTGGATATTTTGAAAGAATACTTGGGTGAGAGAATTTTCGAATTACAAACTGGTGCCGGACCAATAAAAAAATGCAAAAGGGATTTCATTCCAGAGATTTAAAAGAACACTAAAAATCTTTCGAATGGGAACATTTGCTAAGAACGATTCTCGAAGTAGACTGCATCATACGAACCATCGAGATAACTGGTACTCCAAATCATTGATACCAAGTTATGTAGGCTAGTGACTTTATATAGGAATTGTAAATAATAAATCAACCACTAATGTTATAAAGTTTTAATTTTATGTTGTAAATTTTCATCGCTCTTAGTTTTCACACATATCGATACAAAATAGTTCCCATTAAATTGAAAACACCGTACTCAGAATAATTTTGATACCAACGGTTTATAAAATGCTTTTTTAAAAATATTTTTTATTCCTTAAAATGTAAGAAGAATATATTATTTAATTAAAGTGTATTGTTTTTGCAGATTGTAATCATTTTTGAGCAAATAAATATTCTATTTAGTTTATTATTTCCATTTAGCTTGTCTAATGTATCTGAAATTCCGACTTCAACTGGAACAATTTGCTTTTCAATTACCAGCCTTTTATTTTGCGACTCCAAAAGTTTATGGGCAGCACTTTTACCAGTTTTCAAATGTGATTAATTGACTTGCAATATAGATGACTTCTTTTATTTCAGCGATTAGAGCAGTTTTTGATGTTTTCCTACCTCCCTTTTTTGTATTTGACGAACAGACAAAATATTTTGACTAACAAACAGAATGCCAAAATTGTGCAGGTACGGCAAAATCTATGGATCAAATTTTTTAGCACTCTCAATATTTCTGCTACGCTTTGTGTATGAGAAAGTACGCATCAAACGTAGTGAAATGCGCGCCTTTTAGACATCAGCCGTGAATCAAGCAAGAACCGGAATTAACGCACATACGACACACAGGCAAAACACATGAAATATTTAAACTGTTTTGGTTATTTAAACTTGAAAATTTCTCATACAAGAAACTTAAACAGAAGAGATTAATGAAAGTGATAATTTGTTTCTTCTTTAAATTTATTAGATTTTATTCATCGGTCTTGCGTTGTGTTCAGAGAACCTAAATTGTAACGTAAAAAGTAAAAAAAGTTAAATTTAAAAAAATTGAGACTGCTGATTTTTTAAATTTTACTTACATACTTTTTGTGTACTGAATATATAGAAATTTATTAAATGATATAAAAAATGCTGACGCAGAAAGAATTGAAAGCTTCTTGGCTCCTTTTCTTTTCTATTTTTATTTAATACTTTATTCCATTTTTTGATTTGTGTATTAAGACACTAAAAAAAATAGATTAGGGTAAAATAAAAGATAGTTGCTCCAGCTTTTTTCTCTGAAAATTCATACTAATAGTTTCATAATTCATAGAACTGTCATGGAAATAACATTGCAATAAATAAGTTTTTGAATTATTCATAATTTATCACAAATAATATTAATAACTCATTTAAAGAAAAGGTGCAATGTGAATTTACGACGTTGAGACTGTACACAAAATAAAGATTTTAAGAAAGTTTCTTTTACTGTTCAGAAACCATGAATTAATATTCAGTCCACCTATTTGGAAATAATTAGTTCTGACGTGACATATTTGGTTTTAAATCTTGTTGCATGATCCTTCTAACAAAGAAGTTGGAAATTAAAATTCCTTTAATTTGAGATTTATCCATTTGTTTTTTCAAAAAAGAAAAAAAAAACATAGGAAACTGAGTTAAGTTTACTGCATGATTAATACCCAGTTCATTTTTAGATTTTTACATTGGCAAACACAATAAAACAAAATGTAACGAATTGCATAATGTCGGAACCATTTTTAATTTTGAACAATTACAGTAACACAACATATTCCATAATAATAAAACTGAAATTTCAAAATGATGCCTTAATAAAATAAATAATTTCTGATAAATGCTTTTCGGAAGCGCCATTATAGAATAAAACCCGCTTTATTAGTACGCTAAAAGTAATATTTAAAATATATATATGTTCTGCTTTTTATTTTCTAATTTTTAATACATTTTGGTAAAAACCAGGAAATCTTGACATGAATTTTTTTCATGAAATCTTTACGAAAAGCAGCTATTAAAATAATGTATTTTTGTCGAGAATAAGTGCAAGAAATTTTAATTGAACTACTCAAGTAATATAATTTCTGAGGCCTTATAGAACTGTTTACCTTTCCGAGTTTTCTTATCAATAGTATGGTGAGAGCTTTAAGGATATAACTATGTGTTTTCAACTGAAAAGAAAGCTTTTGCTGTAGAGGCTATTTATCTAATAACAGCGCTTTATATGCTTGTCTTAGAATGAGAGTGGTGGTATTCCGCATCCACTCATCTGAAGAAAAACCTACAATGACATGGAGGACTAGAAAATAATGTTGATCTTTTCCTATGATTAAGGACCTCTAATCATGTTCTGGCCCTCATTTGTGATATGGTATCTTTTTACCAACAACATAGCAGAAAATAAAAAAGAAACCCAAATAAGTTATTTATCTTAACGTCTATAGCTTGAGTGCAAATTTATTAACGATACGTAATAGCACAGTTATTCTAATTTTATTTAACTTATTTCATGTTCATAAAAATAGAATTTTGTAAACAATATTTTACCAAATTCGTAATAATTTCAAAATTTTTTTTAAAAAAGTTTGAAATTTTATGCATTTGTATTTTCTTCATCACAATATACATTTTTAAATTTTCAAAACTACCTAGTTAACATTCGAATAATTAAAAAATCAAAATATAATTTGGTTATTACAATGCCGCCAATTAAACGTGAGTTTTAGAAACAATAAACATCAAGCTTAAAGAGTAGTAAATTGTTGAAATAATAATTTCTGCTTTTTAATACATGAATAAAAATGGTTTAAAAAATTCTTTATTAATGAAATCTATTTTTAGTAAAAGAAAGTCATGAGTTATTGAATGAGTGTAGAATTGATGTAGCAGTCTTATTAGAATGTAAACAACATATAAATTTTAATTATTCTACTTGAATTTCATCCTATAAGTTTACATGCTTCATTATGAATTATTACTAATAGATTACTTTATTTCAGAATTAGCCCATTATTTGGTGCTGGCACCCTGTATGATTGCTCATTTATTTCTTTTCTTGAAATAGATAAGAACTGATATCATGCCGTTTAACCCCTTATAAGACTTTTTTCTACTCATAGTATATGAAAATATTTTTATGATTAAAATTGGCTTAAGAAAAGTATAAAAAAATTCATTTAGCATATTGGATAAATCTGATTTGATTAATTAATAATTAAGTAACAAATCAAGGCACATCATTTTATGTGAGATATGAACTTCATGCTTCTAGTGTTTTGTCTAACTGAAAAATTTGTCAGAACTCATACATAATTTACTACATAATTTCCTTCAAAGATGGCAATATTGTGTTGTGTATATTCCGAGGACCTAGAAAGGGAAAACTGCTTCTATTGCTGAAATCCCCCGAATAAAGTAAAGAAATTATATATATATATACCGGGTGGCCAGAAATAAAACACCCCTACTCTGACCTCCCTGGATATCGAACTACTGAGTGTAAAGGCTTGAAAATTTGTGGACATACTATTCAAAAAATGGGGAAACGGATTTCACGAAAAAAAAATTTAGTTCCAGAAATCACCGATAGGTGGCGCTGTACCACTGGACGCATGCTGAAAAGACACAAAAACACGTTTTAAACACATTTTATTTGAAAGTACCAAGCATACATGAAACAAGGACGTTATCGATGCAGGGAATGCTGCTCAATATGGTTCCCTTCCTGAAGATGTAAAATGTGAAGTCTGTGGACAGCTTGTTCAACTGCGGATCGTAACTGGTCATCTGAGATGCTTCTCACATGCAGACTGATACTCTCTTTCAAATCTGCCAAGGTTATCAGACGTTCTCGATAAACAAGGTTTTTTAAGTGTCCCCAAAGCCAAAAATCACACGGATTAAGATCCGGTGAACGAGATGGCCAAGTTGTCGGAAACGCGCGACTGATTATTCTGTCAGTGGTGAAATGTTGGCGAAGAAACTATTGCACAGGGAGTCCAATGTGTGGAGGTGCTCCATCTTGCATAAAAGTAATGGTGTTAAGGCATTGGCGCTGCTGCAAATGGGGTACAACAAATGTTTCGAGCATCCTTTTGTACCTGTTGGCCGTCACGGTACATGTCTCAAGGCCATTGGAAGTAACCTCTTCGAAAAAGAACGGTCCAAGGATGAATGTGGCTGTGAATCCACACCAGACTGTAACTTTCGGTGAGTGGAGTGGAATCTCTTGGAAGGTACGGGGGTTTGTCGTGTCCCATATGCGACAGTTATGGGTGTTCACTGTTCCACTGAGGTGGAAATGGGCCTCATCGCTCCACAGAATCTGCCACGGCCACGATGCATCCACTTCAACTCTAGCAAGAAATGTCAATGCAAAGGTCAGTCGCATCTCCCTGTCTGTGGCCAGCAATTGTTGATTAGGGCGGATTTTGTACGGGAAACAATGCACCATTTTTCTGAGTACGTTCCACACTGTGCTATAGGGAACACCCAAGTGTCGTGACACTGCACGTGCACTACTGCAGCCTAAAACATTATCCATTGACTGTTCAACAATACCGGTGGCAACATCTTCAACGACATCTGAACGAACCGGTTTGCGTCCTCGACCAGGCTGAACTCCAAGATGTCCAGTTTCCTCGAATCGAGCGATCATTCTCCTGAGAGCTTGTGGAAGCAATGGTCCCTTACGCAAATCCTTAAGTCGGCGAAACTCTCGAAGTGCTGCTGGAGCATTTCCTTTATTCTCGTAAAACAACTTCACAAGCAAAGCGCGTTCTGGCAGCGTGACAGCCATCACTAATAAGAATGACATTCCCCACCTTTTAACATGGCTTCTAACCATGCTTTATGCAAATTTTTCTGGTTACAGTATGAAATTGCAGTTACAACGGGAGTTCTAGCTTCTTTACTATTTTTATTTTCCATAAGGGGCAGAAAAATTAAAAAGGAAGCATGGAAGCATTCCATTCCGCATAAACATTTTAATTTTTATTATTATTTGTGTCTTTTGATCATAGTTCCAGTTGTGCAGCGCCACCTATCGGTGATTTCAGGAACTAATTTTTTTTTTCGTGAAATCCGTTTCCCCATATTTTGAATAGTATGTGTACAAAATTTTGAGCCTTTACACTGAGTAGTTCGATATCCATGGAGGTCAGAGTAGGGGTGTTTTATTTCTGGCCACCTTGTATATATATAACCCTAGCGGTATTTTGACGTGGACTTCGTAAATTTTGACCGTGGTCAGATGTTGAGGACCACACCTGAGCCGGCAACCCCCCTCTCCACATCCCACCACAACAGCGGGAGAACGTTCGTCCCTGAAGGATTTAACGTGCAACAAACCCCCTTACACGACGGTTCTTCGGTGGAATCGGGTGACCAGTTTGAAAAATTACGGCTAACGAACTGAAACCTTATCACCAGACCACTGGGGCCTAAATGAACTTACAAATGCGGCGAATATTCTAGAACCAGAAAACCGAAAATGCGTTTCGGATGTTTTATTCTTGAAAGGATTAAAATCGAAATTTAATATTCTATATTTAAGTAATTGTGTTTTCTAATTACCTCGTTTTCATGTCTGAGAAATTACATATTAACACATGGTCAATTCCATGAGAGGTTCGGATCCAAATTTAACACAAATCTGTAGTATTGATTATGGATTTGCCTGCTAAATCGGATTTGTGGTTTTATAAACAAATGCTATCGATATCGCTCCTTTTTTTTTAGACTCGCTTCTTCTTGAATATTCAGACAGCCAGATTTCCTCTGAATAGATTTTGTTGAGAATTTGATAAAATTCTACAAATTTGCTGTAAAGACAGCGTATTAAATTTTAAGCATCTAGCTCAAAATAGTTTTGCATTATTGTACACAAATAGACAGACACAATTTCGAAAGTGTTAATTTCCATCCCAGAAATGTCTACAATATGGAGATTCGATTAAAAAATAGAATTTCATTTTTTGGGGGGTAATTGCAATTTTTTATATAAGGGAATAAAAGGCAACGGGTATTTTAATATGCATACTGTTATAGATACTTAAAATGAAATAAATTTGTAATGATACCTAATCGATAACCTCCATAACAGCCTCTTCTAACGAATGTCTAAATACTATATGTGCAATGCTTTGGCAGTATTGTTAAATAAGCGAATAAAATTACTTTTTAAAAATTAATTATCGTATTGGTATGTTGGGTTTTAGTTCAGGGAACAAATGTTTGTTGTATTTTTCTTGTCTTGTACTTTTTTTTCGCCTAAATGTCTACAAAAACCGATAGGTTTTTTTAAGCCACAAAAGGAATCGCTAATTCACTTTCTTTTTTAATTTGCCGAAACCACCCTGTGCAGAGGAATGCGTCCCTGCCACATTCCTGTCTGCTTTCAAAGAGCTGAAATATATCTTTCCTCCCGAATCCTGTCTTGCTAAGTGCAAGGCTCATCGTCTTAAACTTCCCGAGACCCAAACGCAGCAATTTCCTGTAGTTCCAGAAGCATACATTACGGTGTCGAATTGCCCGCTCTTGCTACAAAAAAGATTCCAAGTTTTACTGCTTGGAACAACGCCAACGCCAGCACACGAAAAGAAAAAAAAGAAAAAAAAATCAAGAATAAAAACTTATACATGAATATTTTCGGTTGGAAATTCACATATAGTATTTTCAGAATAAAATCCATTAGTGGCTGAAACTACCATTAGTGTATTTACTTCTTTAAAGATCGTATAACTCAAGTTACAGTTTTTCAGATACAGTGGGGGGGGGGAAGAGAAATAATGGAGTTTTTATGTAAATAGACGTCGCAGATTCGTAGTGGTGATGGGGGGTGAAGTGTGGTTTATTTTTATTCACCCCATATAGGGGAGAAGCGCTAAAAACAAGATTTACAATTTGCTATACACATTCGCCTAACTATAATTTTCAATTTAATTATGATGGGAGATAGAGGAGACTAATTTAATTTCATGTGAAATTGCTCCAAATATCATTTAAGTATGAAATTTTCCCTCGGTGGTGTAATTTAAATCACTCGATTAACCTTCTTTATTTGCTTTAATTTAAATTTCCACAAGGAGTTATTACTATAGTTTGTTTCTCAATTTTAAAGAAATGCTAATGAATCGCCTTGCTGAAGAAAATCACTCAGAATTTTAAGTCACTGTATTAAAATTGCGATAGACGTAATCATGTGTGTTGATTGGAGAAATCTGGAAACGTGCTTCTGATTATTTCTTTCATAAATAATGATTCTTCGTGCTCCAATTTCTGAAAGTGGAAGCAAAAATATTGACAAGTACTGCCATCTGACGGGATTTGATATAAATAATTTTCTCTTTTAATTAAGAATAATTCCGTCTCTGAGATTGGGATTTTAACATAATAATAAAGTTTCGTTCATACAGCTCATCAACAAATTTTATTAATAGGAAATAATAACAGATCAATTAATCCAGATAAAAAAAATATAAAAAATTGCTGTATTTTGCTCCACTAGAAAGGAATAATATGAAAAAATTAATAATTAGAGAATCCTTGATTTATTTTTAATTATTTTTCTCCCTTTTTAATGACAAATGAAAAATGAAAATTCCTATAAATTGGAAATGAGACAATAACACAGAAGAGTGAACTTACGTTAGGACAGTGTTTGAAAACAAACTTTAACTTCCGAGAAAGCGATTTTAGATTTAGATGAAACTTGTTAATTTTAACAAATCTACAAATCAGCTAATTTGTAACTGTAATTCTTCAAATAAATGTTTTTAAAGTCAAGACAATTTAGAACTCATCATTGAATTCATTTACATCATTGACTTTTGGCCAAATAAAAATTGGACGATTTTTCTTCATAACTTTTTCAGTATTGTATATGTTCTGATAATGATTTTAATGTATGTATTTAAAAACCTTTGAAAATTGTGTCATTAATAGGAAATTTATACATAATTGTTATTGAATATTGATTCTAATTTATTACATACATTATTTTTTTGTACAAGCTGTTAATTATTTGAATGGATATGTAACTTTCCCTTTATACATTTTCCAAATTAATTTTAATTCAATGATATAGTTCTATTAAAGGTAATGTATTAATATATATTCTATTATAGGTATTAAATATATTTTTTTCTAATAAGGACAATTTTGACATTTAGTCTCTGAAATGTTTATATGTACAGTAAATCAGTATGATAAAGTGGATATAGAGTGTGAAACAACTCACGAATTCTTTCATCAGGGGAGAAACCAAAGTGGATAGTAAAAAGAATTTATAATTTCAACAGACTGTATTGAACGATTAAGATAAACGATACTATCTTCACTTTTAATCATGTGAGGGAAATGCTATGGGGGGGATCAAAGGAGAATACTATGGAGATGGAAAAATGACATCAATCTAAGATACACAAATTTAATAAAAAAATAAATCATCGTAAAATGATAACATAAAATCTATACATTAAAAAACTATATAATTAATTTCACTGTCGTACTCTATTGTTATAAGGGTTTTTAAATGGTAAATATTACCTCTATTATTATTTCAAAGCGAAGTAAATAAAAAAATTATTTCAAATAAATATGTAACTTCTTCAAAAAAATTAATTAAAAAAATTAATATTTGGAGATATCTTTGGTGAATTAACCCGTGAGTTCGAAAAAGTCAAAACTTTTCTTCTTTTGATAAAAAAAATAGCAAATTTCTCTTTTTTTTACTTTTTTATTCTTCTGGAAATATGAAATTTCTTAGATTCTTTTTTCAAGATAATTCTAGCGATGCATTTTACAAAGAAGATAAGAATTACTAATTTCTCTAAAAGGTGCCTAAGATTCTAGGACATCAGTTTCCTTCTTTTTCAGAATTAATTCTTTAAGATTTTGTATATTGTTTCAATAATTTCCAAATTTTCAGTTGTAGCGAATAAACCTGCTTAATCAGCTAGCAAGAACTCAGTTTTAAAATCAGAAATATGCAGATTTATGATTAAAAAAGGTTCTATGTTTAACTTCTTACATACTGAGACTATTCCTTACTTACATATTGAGCCCGTATGGATCCAAGACATTCTTGTTGATTGAGGATGGGAATTTAAATATGTATTCCTGACAAAAATGCCCTCATGATCCGCGTAGAGTTCAAAAATATGAAATCAATTTCATGAACTTTTCTTACTTCCCGAAACTGAATATTTATCTAGATAAATTATTAAAACTGTATTTTCGCAGACGTACCATTAATTTTTACAAAATACATGAAACATGATTATGCATAAAATAACAGGATTCCTTCGATAGATAAACCATTCCCTTCAATGTCCTGGTTATACCTAGTAAATATATCAAAATTTCAAAATTCGAGAACAGAATTTTTTTATTTACGTTTACAAATTATTATACATTTAAGAATCCTGCAGTGCATGGATAATTCTAAGAAGGAAAATAAATATTTTTCTAAATAATAAAACCCGACAAAATGAAAGAAAAAATGCTTTTTTAAATAATAGAGAATGGAGAATTCGAATTAAACGAAACTGAGTCTAGTAAATAAGTCGAGAGAATTTGAGTTAAAAAGTTGGAATCGATCAAATTCCACTCTATTTTGAAAATTTCATTAAAAATTAGTATGAAAAAGTCATTATTTCATCCTTGAACTATAAAATTAATATTTATTGTTGATTTACTTAAAGGATTTGCTCTCTTAAGTCTCGTAATTTGATTTAAAATGCAAATGTTTAAAATTTAAATTAATGTCGTTGCATGGAATCATGTATTTTAAATAATTAGTTACATTTTTGTCAGATTTTCTCTACTTTCATCTCATCTGCTATCATTTTATGGCTTACATATTTTTAGGGACATCAATAGTAAGCAACCTTGTTAAACTGGTGTTTCAGGGGATAATCATTCTATGAGGTATAATTCAAAGACATTATTGATTATGTTTCAAAAATAAGTGTGACGAGTCAACTCTTCATAATAACATTTACACCAAAAGGTTAAAGAAAAGAAAGATTTATTAATTTATTGTTTTATCGTTTATTTTATAATGCGGAATTATTTAGCACTATTAATTTCAAAGAAGTTAAAGACTGAAGTTTGCATTCCATATTTCATTAGAAGAGAATCTGCCGAACATGGTTAGCTTTAAGGTAGATTTTGGGGTTGTAGTTGAACGATTTTGCTGTGAATACTAGGGGATCTTATAAACTTTCTTTTTGTACCCTATTTTGTTTTGTTTTCAATATTAAAAAGGAAGAGTAATTTTGTAGAAAAAAATCGTGCTGATTTTCTACAAATGAGCGTTTTTTCCCCGTATATTTATTTAAAATGATTTTTCCTTTGTTTAGTAAAAATAAAATTTTGGATTTGGTTTGTCTTTCACATTCGGATCTCTTAGAATTTCCAAGTTTTGTCCATTCATGTGAGCATGCATAATTTAATTATTTTAATTACTGTTTGATTAAATTCGATGTTGATGATCCCACACATACCAAATGATAACGAATTCTGTTTAAAACTGACATCAAAATTTCCTAATACTTATTGCGAGAAATCAGATGCTAAAATAAGAATGCGAAGTAAATTATTTATCATACTCGTTTCAATGTAAGCGAACTTTCGACTGTTCTCTTTATAAACAACATTAAAATTCCGTTAGTGTTCTTAAAAAAATCATCGAGTCATCATCAATTCAAAAATCCAAAAAAGTCATTCTATAACTATCCGATGATTTTTTTAAAGAGAACTGAAATATTGTTAAGTCGCAATTAGTAAATTGTATAAAACAACTGTGTTGAGTGAAGAATTTAATCCAATGTAGCATTTAATACAATCACAGTTCGATATTAAATGTGTATTATCATCTACAAGAAACATATAATACTTATAAATTACGTATAATTTTATTTTGTACAATTGCGATAACTGCGAATGCTATCAAAGTATTGCAGTGAAAGCCTCATTAGATAAAAATAATTTTAATCATCGAGCAAGACTTAGACACGAATTCTATGCATGATAAGATATTCACTATCCAAGTCGCTGACAATTAATAAATCAGCGGATATTTTAAATATTACGAAACCCTAATGTACATATTATTAAGACATATGCTTATAAAATAATATTAATGGGATTGTTAAATCAATTGAATAACTTTCTATTAATGAAGCAGAAAATGTTTTAAATATTACGAAACATTGATTTGAATAATATTACTAAAACTTATATATTAATATTAATTGAATTGTTAAAGTATCCATTATATTGAAGGACTTAAGCTTAAGTTACTTCCATTAAGCTTAGTTCCGAAAATTAAATGATTAAAATAAGGTAAAATAATATTATGTAAGCTGCAATTCAATACGAATTTCACTGTATTGAATTGAAGTTCCACCGTAAGCAATTGCAAAGTGACAAGTTCATGGAATAGAGAGTGTTTCGCTTGCTTCTTTTAACAAATATATACATTTATATTGCTACTAGAACTGTCATTTGAAAGGTAGAACTAGAAAGGTAGAAGTATTGAAGTACTGTTCAAATTAAATATCAAATCTTTTTCGCTGCAATTCTGTTGTACTTAAATAATTTCAGTGTTGCACGAAAAAAATGGATTTTGCTTCAACTGAAAATTTTTGGGAGAAAAGAGACGAAAGTTTACTATTAGTTTGCATCTAAGTAAATGTCTTACAGAGATACTTCGTCAAACGGGCAGCTCAATTTTAAGGTATTGTATTCTAACAGAACTGAGAAGTTTGGCCTTAGAATGCTTATCGGTGAAAAATTATTGAAAAAGATTATGCTCTGAATTTTAATTCTCGAAAAATTAAGAAGCATGGCAAGAAACTTGTGAAAAATGCAGAAATTGGTCATTACGAAAATATTACAGATAATTACGGTATTTGATTTTTAACATAGATTTTGGTTACTTAATGATTGAAAAATGCACATTACATTTCAAATTTATGCAAAAGACCTAAGTTCTTAAAATCTTAGTGAAAATTTGGATGTACATTATTTTATTATGTAGCTAGCTGTGGCACGAAATGGAACCACTCATAATAACGAAGAGAATATATTTTGTGAAAAAAGTGATATTATCTTTCAAGAAAAGAAACAAATGACAGAGTATGTCGAAGTAAAATAAAAGAGAAACGAATTACCGTGATTCTTGAGCTTAGAATCAAAATATCGCTATAAAATTTTTGGGAAAATGTGTATATTGCTCTAAATGAGCCGGAAATTACTGGTTTTAGAAACAAAGCACCAAACACTTTGTAAAGAAATGTCGTTACATGGGGGATATAATATCAGACACTGCCGCCATGTATTTTTTCGTTTCACTTCACTTCAAACATTCGTCTTAATAGTTAAAAGAAACGACAGGGCTCTTAACTTTCTCTGGGAACTTTCAAACAGCAACCTAGGAGTGAGAAGAATCGAATTAAATAAAATCAGCATATATAAAGTTCTATATAGTAAAAATACATCTTTCCAAACACTATCAGAGTAAACTGATAGAAAATTGCTCTTAACTGTAAGAGATTTTAAGGGTCACCTTCACTCAAGATTGCTAGTTTTAACGAACCCAGTCTTCTGTTTGTGAATTTCGAAAATGAGTATTACAAAAGATAACAAAATTACTGTAAACTACATTCTAAAGGCACATATTTGTTTTATTTATCATTAAAGTTATAATTTTGAGAAATAACAGGTTTTGAAATTTGCTCCATATACAAAACATTAGATAGTTGACAGGAAAGGAATAATATATCCTGAGCTTGAGCGAAGTGACGAAGACAACACATTGTTGCCTATAGTAACGAATCTTCAGTAACTTAATTGCTTATGACTCCCTCAGAAGGTCTCCCCACCGACACTATGGACAACTATGGACAAAACTGTCTCTTCTGTGCAGATTGCATTTCATAAAGTTATATCCTCCTTTGGC
>JAOUZG010018166.1:588203-688123 GCA_026289955.1 Argiope argentata | reverse complement strand
TATATATATATATATATATAACATGGCTTTAGATTGATATTAGTTTATTAAACAATTTTAATGGAGGGGGTAGAAAATGATGAAAACCATAATAAAATGAACAGGTTGGTGTGAGGCTTCTAAAATAATATAAAATTCATATCTTTTGAAATTTAAAGCTTAAAAGTATTTTGTTGTAGAAGCCATTAATACTAAAGTACGTAAAATATTTAATTAAAATTTTATTAACTATAAAACCCGATGAACCCAGCTGGTAGCCAAAGGAGGATTTAACTTTATGAAATGCAATCTGCACAGAAGAGACAGTTTTGTCCATAGTGACTCGTTTGAAGTTTATTTCTAAAATTTTTATTGTCATATCTTAAATGCTAACTACCCACGAAGTAATCTGAATAATTATTTTGAAGTGGATGAAAAAATAGTACAAATTTACTTTTATTTAATTTTTTAACTATTTCACTACACAACCGACCCAACAGGCGGTGCAAATTTTATACAAGCCTGCCAGTTTCTGTTTTAAACGAGGGATGCTGGATTTAAAATGTGAACAAATTTGGTAGAAAAAACTAATTTTACATCCGGAACCCCTTCTTTGATACAGAAATCTTTCTAACAGACTAAAATATGCACGTCCGGCTTCGCTGGAAAAAAAAGGGGTAAAGGTTTAAGATAGTAAGAGGGGAAAAGGTTAAAACGTGATTCAAAAATTTGAATTTAAGGCGTTAAATATTGTAACACATTCTAACTCCTTGGTGTAGTTAGATAAGATGTAAGCGGAATTTGAATAGCAAAAACTTCATTGTGATAAGTTTGTATCATTTAATTAAAAAATATGAAAATTGCAAACATAGTAAAATTATATGCATCAAATCAAGCGTACCTTTATCAAAATACAGTGTATAAAATCAACCGTTTTGACAATAAATCTATAAAGATATCTTTTTCTAATTGGAAGCAGCCCAATGAATATATTAGCATAAAGACGAAATGTTCAGTATTTTCTTTAAAATTTTGACCTTTTGCATGAATTTGAAATGCAGCGTTTTAAAGATAATTTTTCTGTCATTAATCAATTAAAATGCAGTATTTAAACATTATTAGGATTCCAAAATCACACTCTATGTTATTTTAGAGTAAAAACTAACTTTTGATTTTTTTTCATTTTTTTTGAAATTTTAGACCTTTTTTTTCTTAGCTAATAATTTACCGTAAAATAAAAAAACAATAGAAAATTACTATTGATAAGCAACTAAAGACGTAATTTCTTCCTTTTCCAACTCTATTAGAATCTGATATTCGAAAAATCATTTTTTTAGACCGCACCACCAACGAATACTGATACGAAAATACCTATTATTTTGTTTTTGCTGTGTTGAATCTTTAAGTATACCAATAAAGTTTAGTTTATTCCATTAAGGGGCATTTTATCTCGTTTTATTAAACGTTTTATTGAAAACACATATTCAAAAATGGGTTAAAATTTTGCTGGTCATTCAATTATAATATTGAGGAACCTTAAAGGAGCTAAAGCGATTTAGTAAGAAATGCTAACACATAAATATTTCCCCCTCACTCAATAACATATAATATTTTTCAATGAAATCATCATTCATTTTTATCTATCATTCTTTTAAAATGCCCTTACTATCCTTGTATGTAACAAAGAATTATTACTTTAAGCAATTTTAGTGTAATAAATGCAATCTTCTTATATTCAACTACTTATGTTTTCCCGACAGCCGGTTTAGAGATTTATTGTCTAAAAAAACTAGATTTATTGATAGTCAGATACGTCATATGTTCTTAGAAATTGATAGACCTATTTCTTTGTAATTTTATTCCAGCAGTTATAATCAGAAAGGAATTGCCAACCATCATCTTTTTCCTAACTAGGACGACAATGTAGTGACCGTGGGTTCACTGGGGTTTTATATGTCTCCTCACGTTTTTCTTTGCGGTTAAGACAATATTCTTCTTGCTCTGTTGGGTCCTTGACATGATACCAAATGACCCGCAGTGTATGTGCAACGTTAAATGTTATACTGATCTTTTTAAAAGTCATCATTTACCGAAGAAAGGTAAAATGTCTTGTCATAGAGTTGTTCGTATTATTTTGAAACATATGATTAGTATGAATGAAAAATATTATAATCCTGTCTCATTGAAATGCTACACGAGATTGTGTAAGAAATACTAAAACCTAATAACATGCCTCTTACTCTTTAATTTTTCCTATTGAAATCAACATTCTTTTCTATGTATCATTCTTCTAATATTTTCTTTATAACCTTGTCTATAAGAAAAAAATTATAACTTTATTTTTGCGATTCACTTTTAGTGTTATAAAGGCAATCTTTTTAGGTTCAAATGCTTTCTTATTGTTGATAGGCGAATTAGAGGTTTATAACTTAGAAAAACACAGATTTCTTGATAGCCTGCTATGACATCCTGTCGACACTTCTACGTTCAGTGGTGGTGGGGTGGTCGGCTGTACAGAAGAAGAAGAAGCATGCTATGACATATGTTCTCAAAAAGGGATAGAACTATTTCTTTATAAATTTATTTTTGAGGTTATAATCTACAAGAAAATGCCTAACATCATCTCCTTTCCTAATGGGGAGGCAAGCCGGTGAGCGTTGGTTCACTGAGGTTATCTTTACGGATATTACTATATTCTTCAGTAAACTCCTATGGGATCTTTGTCATGAAAGATAATAATCTGCACTGTATGTATAATGTCAAATTTCATTCAATACTTTATAAAAGTCAAATTTTATCGAAGTAATGAAAAAAAAAAGAATTCGATTTGCCCTATTATAGAGGTTTTAATGTCAGCTTGAAATATGATTTACGTTAGTGAGAAATACGGTGATCTTATCTCATTTGAGCGCTCATTGAGCACTTGCATTTATGTTATTTTTTTCCCCGTTTGCTTCGTTTTTTATTGCCACATATATATTTTTATTATGGATGTAGAATTTGAATCTAGATAATCTAAGGAAAACTTTCAGATGTTACTTGCTTTTATACTGATAAAAAATTAAAGATGAGCATTTTAGTCATCACACTTAGAGTCAGTTGCCGAAAGTTTTAATTTTCCATATCTTCTAATAACAAAAAAAGTTTTAATTAATTATCTGTACATTATATGCAAATATATTTACTAAACAAACCCATCATTTACATATGCGTCAATACAAATTATATAATGGTTCTGTCTTTCATAAATTTCCTGAACAGGAATGATTCTCCATATGGTATTTGCTAAAATATTCTTTCCTCTGTAGACTTCAGTTAAATCCAATAAATATTCAATATCAATTGTATCCAATTTATAGATCTAGCTATCCAAGGGTCTTTAAGGAAGTAATTTTCTTATAACTTCACATTAAGCTGAACAGCATGTGTTGAAATCCCCTTTATCATGAGTCTTGTAAAGATACTTTTGTGAGTTAATCAGTTATTGCTTGAACACGAGATACTCGCATTACACTTACAACTCAACTATCCATGTATATCAAGGACAACTCAACTCTTGACTTTTAAAAAGTTGAAAAATGTTGTTGTTTCGATTGGAAGTTTGAATGAAACAAGAATTCGAATTACTTTTGTTTTTGCGCTTAGAAGTCATTTATTACAGTATGTAAATTAATAAATGAGTTTTACATTCTAGAACATTGCGCTTAGTTGCTGTATAATAAACCAGAGAGGCTGTAAGGTTATTATCTACGTTCTATAAGTAAAAAATAGTCAAATTAAAGAACTTTTTTATTTATTTATATGTCATTGCGTATCACAGCATTTAAGGAAATTGAATGAATTTTTGGTTGAAAGTATTATTGGTATTATTGGTATGTGAAATTTATTTCTGGACTGATAACTTCTATTTCGTTTTTCGCATCCTCGATATTGACAATGTGATGAGGAAAAGAATAATATAACGTGTTTGTTTAGAAGCAAATTTTTATTTTTTTTTATTTATAACATTAATACGTTTAAAAAATCTTATTCTTTCAAAATTTTCAAAACAATTTTCAACATTTTTCATTCCAATTCATTTTTGTACGTTTTTCATCGAGATAAAAATTTTAAAATAAAAACTTATAATCAAAATTTCATCTATCGATCTGTATATATATATATATATATATATATATATATATATATACACCTGTTTTTATATTGCATATGCATTTGTAATGAAAGTTTACGTGTTATTGCAAATACACTGGTTAATTAATGCTAAATTATTAGCAAAAGACGCATATGTTTATATTTTTAGAAGGAATGTATCAGATTTAAATAAAATTAATTATGCTGCATATACATTCAAGTTGATGACAACAGGTAGCTTTTGAATCTAGATTTTTTTCTGCTTTGTCTGGTTTATTCAATTTAAAAAATTTTAAAATTCACAAAAATTCAAATGATGTATATTTTTATAGTAAGTACTTAATAAAATTTAATTTTATTATTTTTTTCATTAAAAATATTTTAGAAATATACAATTGGTATTATTAATATTTCTAAATGATAAACTGAATTTCAAAACATTTCCAAACATTCAGTATTTAAGAATCTTATAAAATTTTAAGGTTTTTAAATTATCTCCAATATTCCAATAAATATTTTTAAATCGAACGAAGAAGAGTTTTCTTCTTAAAAATGTCTTCAACTTGAGTCTCTGCTGCCATCTGTTGAGAAATATCATATTTACACGAAAACGATTTATTGGAAAAATTCATTATTATTAAAATATTTTCCTGCTAGTTTAATTACTAATGCCGTGATAAATAAAGGAAGATCTATATTTGAATTTACCTTCGTAATAAAAATATAATTTAAAAAAAAAATTTGATGTTGTCAAAATATTTTCGAGACTTAGAATGCTTTAATGATACTATTTTTAAAAATGTCATTTTGGCGAATAGAAAGAGCTGATGGACGGATAGTTGGTTTAAGTTATAATAATTATTATTATATACATTTATTAAGTTATTATACACATTTATGATTCTTATATTTATTTTATCAGCAGACAAATCATATTTTTGTAAATGAAATAATTAAATTTCATAAATCCACCATTACTGTAAGAGATAGAATTAAGGACATTTTGAAAAGAGCATTACATTATTTACATTACGCAATACCCTTTTAAGTTGCTATAAATTAAAAATTCAGCAATATTCACATATACCTTTTATTTCTAAATGTCTGTTGTACAAGTCAAATCATTACGTTTATATCTTCAAGAAATCATGGCATTATATATTTCTTCAATCATTATTTTGTGATACGATTTTATTTCTTCTGAAAGTTCTAAAAAATTACTTTGAAAAACTATTTTTATGAAAGTTTATATAGCATATATTGTAAGATAATTTTTACATTGGATTTAATTGAAATCGCAGTCGTGGAGAAGTGATAAATGAATAACACTTATTTCCTTATTGTCATGCGTTTTATTTTGGGGGGTAAAGTTCTTGAAAATTTATTATATTTAGTCAAAAAAAACAAAAACTAATGGATTTCAAAAAAGATGTTACTCATTTGGTTTGTGTCATGGATAACCTGAAAAAATTTCATTGAAAGGGGATTGTTTGATATACAAATCAAGCATTTAATTGACAAAACATGTTGGTTAGTAGATATCGTTGTAAATATCAGCTCTTATTTGTATCATACATAAAGTAATTTAAGCGAAAATTCCTCATACTTATAATGTCTGATAAATTAAAAAAAACTTTTGAATTTGTTAGTAATGAGTTAAAATGATTGTAGTAATCGAAACGATATTTGTGTATCAAAGAATTCTTTATAGCTAGTTTTGTCGATGTCAAAATGTCATTTTACTTATTCTTAAAAGTAATTACTGATTTAATCATTCATTTAATAAAATTTTGGTTCCATTTGTGTAATATTTCGCGGTGATGGTTATGAAAAATATTTAATTTTTAGATTTCTTCTTAATAAATAAGGTGAAATCTAAAAATTAATTATAATCAACAAATAATGATGAAGTATGAATTAAAAAATAAAAGAGTAGATAATGGTTAAAAAATACCTTTACGCTCATTGATAAAAACTTTGCTTTTAGAAGCTGTTTTTATTCAATTGATCATCTTACGGTTGTCCCTACTCTGGATACATCAGATTCCCTTCTTTAAAGAAAAGACCAAACATAATGTATTCCCATTTAGTAATTCTTCGAATATCTCTCCACTCGCAGCGCGTGCCTTCCGGGTGTTACTGTTCAATATGTAAAATCAAAACAAACATATCTTCTCAGAAGCAAGCGATTGTTTTCCACAAATTGCTGAAACCAGAAGGTTTGTGTTGTATTTGACTATCAATTCCTAAATCAGTGTCACGAATGCGACATAGAATGCGTTTTTGTTTTCTGCATTCTTCAATCAGAGCGTTCCCCGTCTTGAATGCAAAAGTAGAGCTAGTTTTGAAAATTTAAAATTCAGTTTTAAGGTATTTTCTCTCTATTAAATTGCATCTTCATTGCACTCGCTGCGAGTATCGAGCCGCTCGTTGAGCTCCCCGCCTGCGCGACACGCGGAGGGAATTCTGTTCGGTCAACTGCTTTATCTCGCAAATGTAAATTTCCGGCACAAAAGAAAGAATGTCTTCTTTTTTTTTACAATCCATTATTCTGTTTTAACAAGTGGGAAAACATTGAACTCCGACTGGTTGGAATGGAATGATTTTATTGGTTTATAGAAATGCCACATTCATGCCAAAAGGCTCTAGAGTGACAATTTTTTTTAAAAAAAAAAGATTGATATTTATTTATAAAATTCCTAGAATTAATTTTATTAAATTAAGTATGTTGTTATTGGTTCTATTTGTAGATTAGAGGAACAAAACACGTATTACAGATGCAAAAGAAAATTTTATAAATCAGATCTTTTAATTCAAATGTCTGGTATTTTTAAGCTTCATTGGTTTTTCTATTTTCACAATATTAAAATCATATCATCGGTTCAAATTTAGTTCAAATAAGTGAAATCAAAATAAAAATAATAAATATAGTTGAATTATTTTTGTACGTCGGTACTTGTATGCCTTCAGTGATTGATTATAAGTTTCCGATTTTGTCCAGACTTTTGATTCTTTTGAGGTCTTTATTTCTATTTGATTGAAAATAGCGATAAAAATTCTCCTTTCTCAAAGATGGCATTGATTATATTAGATAAGAGTTACTTAGTTTTTATTTTGTCTAATTTTTAAAGAAAGTTCTTTTTAAAAAAGTTCTATGTTGTTTATTTATTTAAATAATAATTGCTATACCAACTATTATTAAATTATTTATTAAAATTTTAAGCAGTTTATTTATTTAATTTTTTATTATTGTGAAATGGAATTGTTTATTTTTTTAATATCAAAACGTCTTTCTAAAGAGGAAATGCAAGAAAAGCTAGTTAAGTAGCTCTATGCTTGCATATAAACGAATTAAAAAGCATTGAAGTTAAGTTTAATTTAGTTTAGTTATATAATAACGTCCCGTTTTCAAGACACACTAGGGCTATTTTGGGATGGAACTCATAATTTTGAACCGCGATCAGATGACGAGGACGACACCTGAAGTGGCACCCATTTCTCCACACTACTCGGCATCAGATGGATGATTTTTGAACCGGACGTTTAACGTGATTCAGACCTGCTTATAGAATGGTTCTTCGGAAATGGAATCGGGTCTCGAACATGAAATCTTCGGCTCCAAAACCTAGACCTTATCAATAGGCCTCTGTCCCAAAATACATTGAACTCGTAACAATACAGTCATTTTACTGTACTAAAAAAGTAGAATACACCAATTCACAGACAAGAGTTTGTGGTACGTTCCTGAAGATCTTTTGTTTACTGTCTATTAATTACTTCACTATTTATTTATATGATAAAATATATTCTTAGACATTTTAATACTATTGTCTGTATGGTTTCTGGTTCTTTTTCCATAGCTTTAGGTTTATTAATTTCATTAATTGTAATTGGTGGCTACTGTCTATAAATGTAGCCGTAAATCTATTGGAAATGTTTATAAGTTCTCCTACCCGTACATTCTTAATCATCTATCCCTGTTTCGGATTATTTTGACTAAAAAATTAAATAAAGATTAAAATGAAATCTGCTATGTATATTTCGATGTATCATGTCTGGAAATCATTTCTTGAACGGTCAAGAACCGCGTGATCGTGCAAGTTAAATTATATTATTATTCATTTTAATTGTTTCATTGAATGAGTCACTTTAGTATTACGAATTATCCAAAAAACTTTGTCTTGCATTTATTGTTCAAAAAGTATCACATTTCCTATTTATTTAATTTCATACAAACACGTTCTCAAAAGACATTTTTCTAGGTTTTATTTGCTGTAGTCATTAACTTATTTTTTTAAAAAATCAGAGCTTTAGTAAATGCAATGGAAACACTTATTAAAAGCTATTTTTTGAGATGCTCGTGCAGATAATAAAATTTCTATATATATTTTCTTTGCCTACGGATTTTTGGTGACGGAAAAAGCATCATCCCCAAAACAACATCATGTTCTGACAGGATAAAAAAATATTTGAGTTCCAAAAAATATTGATACTGTAATGTTTAAAATTTTGAAATCGAAGTTTATTGTGATTTGCAGTCGAAAAAGAGCATATTTACCTCTTTGCTTTCACTACTTTATTTATCGCATCTTTATCTAGAATAGAATTTCATACACCTTGAAGAAATATGATTGCGAGAAAAGTCATTTTAGAAGATAGAAATATTTTCTTAACTATATAAATGATTACTGCTTTGAATTTACAGAATCCATAGAAGTATATAAATAAATATATAAAATATGAGTTATTGGGGAAAATAATAAAATTCAAACATTGTATAAAACGATACCTACATTTACCTTTAAATTCTCAATACTAAAAATTCTAGAAGTTTTGCTGTAACAATTTTCTTAGACAGCTTTCTTTACCATTTTGTTACTTTGTTTCAACGCCATACGCACTTATAAAGGTAAAATACTTTGCGGAAAACTAGATACAATAAAAGAATCGATAAAAATAAAATTTTAAAGCAGTCACTTAAATTGCAGATATAAACTCTTGAAAAGGATACTTTTATTTCAATCCCTAAAAGGAAGGCGAAATATTTTTTATTTCAATGCTCTTTTCTGTTTACAATAACAATCAAAGTATCATATAAAACCATATATTTTTCAACAACTAGCATATTTTTTCGTCCATCTTCCAGCAGCAATATCAGCTTCGAAGGAAAGCTTTTTTTTTTTTGAAAACGTCTTTGCATGATTTTATTTGCATATTTTATTAAATGCCGTGGATATAAAGTTGTAATGTTCCATGCTATATTCATCGTTGAGTGAATTCAATTTCAAACTGAGTTGCGAAGCTGAAGTTATTTGGAATAAAAATATGCTGCTTTCGGCTCTCTGTTGCTATGATGACATATAAGTAACATTTTGTCATGTTGCACCAAATACATGGTAAATATACGAACACTTCAAAATTTCGTTACATCAAGTGAGTAAACTATTTATGTAGAAGCTATATTAAAATCGTGGAATATCATACAAGAAAAAGGATAAAATAAATATGATTTAAAGGTGAGTTGACAGACACAAAAGTAGCGAAAAAAATAAATAAGAGAAGAAAAAATTATTAAGTCGATAATATCATTGTTGTTATTTGATTAATTGGCGAAAAAGCCATATTTGACTGTGTTGCATAAAATATGAAGAAAAAGATTTTTAAAAAAGTATCTAATGTTCAAAATAGAATGAAGTGAATTAAATCATGAATGAAAAATGAGATAAACCTTTAAGATGAAAAATGACCAAAGAATGAATTTAAGGAAGAACTCAGGCATAAAAATATTGCGCTCTCCAACAATGCTTTTGTGAGTATCTAAAGAAACGAGTCTTAGATTCTATCCTCACAAGTGAAACCTCGGATTCGAATTTCAGCGATTATTCACTAGCATTCCACCTGTAACTTTCCCATACTAATATACTATCCGTTTCGGTATCTTCACGATGAATATTTCGTTTCAGTGTTTCACCTTCCAATGTTTCTTCTCATTAAGGGATGACACGAGGAAGGATGAGCGCATGTCTGGAATTCTTCATCATTCTTTGAACTTTCCACCCTTTTATGTACTTTTTCGTTCAATTTCCCCCCCCCCTATGTATATGGATATCTTGTCACATCTGAATTTATTCCCTTTTAATTTAGTCCTTGGGTAATCCGAGTTTACTGTATTGCTAAATGTAAACATCTTCTCCTATCATCTTTCTTTTTACCCCTACTTTGAGGAATCAAACTCATCCTAACTCATGCGTAAAAGCGCGGAGGGGTTTAGTATCTGTTGGCAAACAATGTTAACTGTAACAGCAATTTGTATGTATACATTATGGCCAACATTGGCGATGCCGTTCAATACAATTGCACATGTTGAGAAGAAATAAAAGATTTGTTTAGTTTCAAAGCGGTTAACTTTATCCATCACTTCATTCACCACATCAAAGAATTACAATTGAAATAAATTGTCCCCCAAAAGACAAATGTGACCAAATTTGGTCAGGCTACCCCGATTGAATGTTTTTAAAAAATTATCACATCAGTTTAGACTCTTTAATGCACTTAGAAAAGTACAAACGGGTGTCAAGAAATGAAAGAGAATAAAATCATAGAATTGGGATATTCGACGCATACCCTTTGGATAAAAAGGAAACTTCGAATCTCTAGTTCGAAATATCATAATATGATAATGATATAAGCTTAATTCGCCTAGACTCGATTGTCTTTTTATGGATTGTCTTCATCAACCATTGTATTCGGCTTATAGGCACTTGAAAATAGTGCAGTTTATTAAAACAAATGCCTGCTTAATAGGCGAATACAAGTGAAGTTGAATTTCTGCTTTGCTTCATCATAACTTTAAAACTGACAAAACTGCCTGAGTGAAATTATTGCTAAAATAAAAAGTTTCATTCGAATACCATTACAACATTAGAAAAAAAAGTACACTCTACAAATTCCGCAAAACACTATTTTCATGGAAATTTTCTCTGTCCCATTCCATGTTGGGTTTGCGCGCCAATTAAACAGCTACTAACTTGGTCAAGATAGATCCAGCTGAAACTAAGCATGGTGACAAAGTACTCACTTGTTTTGAAATCTCCTCAATTAGAAAAAAGGAAATAATTATGTTTTGGAATTCACTATCCAATCATTCACGGTGCTTTAATAGAAAGAGTGGAAGTTCTCTAATTCAAGAACGAATTTAACAGAAAACAGCAGACGACTCGTTCATATTTTTTTCGTGGACACGTCAATTCGCTTCTTTCTAGCAGGTATAGGAACACCTTGATGTATAGATGACCAGGCAGACCTTTTCCACTTTCTTTATTGTTTGGTTATACCAAAAGTGACATTTTGACTGCTTAACTATTTTGCCCGAGTGCCACACGTGCATTCATTTACCGTATTCGAATATTTGTTGGCAAAAAATAAATCCTTCACAACGATTATAATTCGATATTAAAACTACTTCGAAAACTTAGATAAGTCAAGTACTTTCATTTCAATAGAAATAAGAAAATATTCCCAAAATAGAAGGTGTCATCTAATTAGATAGTAAAGGAATAAAACTGGTGGTTAAAGAGCTCTGATATTATTCGTCGACACTTTAGGTTTTTTTTAATCCATGGAAATAATTTAGCAAGAGCAATAAAATAAATTACTGAGGAATAAAATAACTGACACTAAACATCTAATTTTAATTAGTACTTTTTATGGAATAATCTGTCTTTATATACCTAATACGTTCCTGAATTTGTTTGTAGCTACTATGAAGAAAGTAACCAAATGACAAAATTTTGACCTCTGGTTGAACAATCTGCCTTGCAGCGGATTAAATTTTATGTGTTATGATTTTTATGCACGCAATTTACAAATTTAACTTCAAAACCAATTTTTAAAAAATCAAAATTCACTAAATTAATCAATATTCATTAAATTCTTTAAAATTTATTAAAATCAAATCACAACTCATCAAAATCATTTGATATCTTAAAGTTAATATGAAATATGTTTGTAAAAGGGCTGATAAAATGATTCTATAAAAATCAATAAAATTTTATACATAAAACCTGTGGTTTGCATTTTTTTTAATTATAAAGGGGTGTCTAGTGGTACTGCACGCCTAATGTTAAAAAGTTAAATTATTATTCTCAATTTTACGGTCAAGCGAATATTAAATGGAAACTTAGAAAAGAGCATTTGTTTGGAACTCATTGTGAAAATTAATTTATAATGTCTAACCAAATAATGATTTCTCATCAGTTTTCTTTGTCTTTGTGAACATTTTTCAAATATCATTAATATTACTGAATAATTAACATTGAAGATTAGCTATTCTTTTTCGAAAGTATTGTACGTAGTTATGCAACCACTGCCAACTTTAAAATTCCTTTTTTTTCCACTGTTGAAATCTGTTGTCAATATTTTGCAGTTTGCTTCACTAAATTTATAGCTATTGAATGAACTATAAATTATACAGTAACTAATTTTTACTTCAAGCATATGAAGCTCACAGAAAAATTAAATATTCTAATCGTCAAATATTCCAACTCGATTTGTTGGTTATTCTATTCAAGTTATGTAAAGTAAATCTTTGGTTTTGATTCCTTTATAAATAACCGTACCCAAATGGTTCTCTTTCAGTTTTTCATCAAATAGCAATTACATCCGAATTTGAGGGAGTTCAATTATTCGTTTATTTTTTAAGGCTATCGAATTTCTAGGATTTCTTTAAAAATCCGTCAAGTCTAATTCATCTGTTTTCACTTTTTTAACAATCACTCTGTCCATTCACAGATAATTTTTCAACTTCTCCATCGTGTAAGCATCCAAACGACATTTTGTTTTGTTAATGAGATTTCATTGTTTTGTTACCAGAAGATAAAACTTAGAGTATTTTCATTTGTCAGTTGAAATGAGCTAATATTCAATACTCTGAATAAAGTAAAATTTGTTATGAGGAATCATTTGTGTTGGATCCAAGGAAGAAGTGACAAATCTTGATTCCACAAATGACTTTAATTAAGTAAAACGAAATAAAAACTGCTTGGGAAATCATCGAACTGTTAATTTCTACCTTTGTTTTAAACCACACGGCAATAAATCAAGAAAATAAGGAATTTGTTTTTTGCTTTTTTTCTTTCTAAGTAAGTTGTCATACGATTTTGAGAGATGATTTTAAATTCTGCTGTGCATATTATTCTTTAAACTATTGATAAAGAAAGCGTTTTTTGAACTATTTTCTATCGTTGAAGTTTTAGATTTTATAATACATAAGTTTGACTTACTAAAAAATCCTACTAAACAAAAAAAGAAAAAGAAGTTAGCAAAAAGCTCACTGATTATTTGTAAATCAACATTTAATGCAGTTGGCATAATATTTTTTTCATGTGTTTTTGCTTTACTTTACTTTTTCCTTTTATAAAGGTGATTTTACAAATGTTTTTTTCACTTATTTCTTGATATACTAGTTTGTAGTTTTATGAAGTTGTGTTTTCTCGTTCAAAAAGAAATACCATTTTAATATTTCGATCTCATTACACCAGACTAACGTTTCTTTTGAATAAAATTTGATGCTATATAAAAAAATGTGCTTTGGTAGTAAATTTGAAAAAAAAATATTATAGTACTCGATAACATTTATAATTATAAGTTATAATTATTAATTATTAAAATGAAGATATTAATTAAATAGAAATATTTTTTCGATAGTAAGTTAATTAAAACGGGATTTTTTCTCAATATTTTATATAATTTTTCTGCCTTTTGACATTTAAAAAAATCTCAAATCAGAAAGTGAGATATTTTAAAACAGAATGCTGTTACAAAAAATGCATTACATTTTAGTAAATTTGAAAATGTTTGCACTTATAGAATACTGTTTAAAAGTCTGTATATTTGTTTTAAATTTTTCATGCATTTAAAAGCCATGAGCCCATTCATTGTGTAATTTGCATTTAAGAAAATTAAAGAAAAAAATGAAACATTTTGAGAGTGAAAAAAGATTATTGTTTTATTAAAAATATATATATTTAATAAATACTTTTGGTTTTGTTAAAATTAATATATTCATAGCGTTCTCTGTACTATACAAGCAATAAATACTAATAACTTACTATCAAAACAGCAGTCCCAGACTGAATAGAAGAAATACAATAAAAGCCTCTTATAAATAAGATATTTTGGCCTTTCTTAAAGCATTATACTTATTATATTCACATCGTATAATATATTTGTAATCAATATGAATGACTCAAAAATAGGGAGAAATGTTGAACTATTGAAAATAAAAAAAGAAATCTCCGAGATAATTGTAAAGAATGTATCCCCATTCTTTCTAGATATCCGGAGTTTTCCAAATATCCATCATCAAAGCTGTGAAAGGCGAGTAAATAAGTTTCGAATCTTTAGGTCAGTCGCCAGTCGAGCCCAGATTCTGTTTTTGATGAAAAGTTATCTCCACAATTAAAAATGTGCATTGTATTACAGTATTGCAATTATTCACCTGAATAACGGAGCGAACATTTTTGATAAACATTTAAAATTTTATAAACCCCTCCCCCTTCAAAATATACAGATTAATTGAATGATATTTATGACATCATGAAAATTAGGTTGAAGTTTTGTCTTTAAAAGTAATAATCAGCCATGATACAATCATTTCTGTAGAAGTTTAAGTGCTGTCATTGCAGTGGAGGTGATTAGGCGTCACACAATTCTTTTACACTTCAGAGAAACGATGTGCAAGTTTTTTTATTCAAAACATAGATAAAATTTTCTTAACATTAATGACATAAAATAATGGCTATACAGGAAACAAAACAAAATATAGAAAAAAATTGCTGGCGGACTGAGCTGAAAACAAGAATTTTTTATACACTAAATATTCGTTTAATTGAAACATTCTGCTAACAATTAAAAAATAAATAAATAAAAATGAAGATGAATTTATTTTACTATCTCTAAATAACTTTAAAACGTAATGTAATAACAATAAGCGAGTTGTTTTCCTAAAAATTACCAACATAAAAATGCAATTAATAACATTGCAATTTCTTGAAAACATCTTAATGTTAACAAACTAAAATTAATTACAAATATTTGAAGAAAATTAATTTCCTTAAATACTAGTTCTTTATCAAAAAATCCCCATAATTAAAAGAACAAATAAAATATCATTTCAAATTATAGGTTTATTTATAATTTTCTCTGAAAGATTAAACTAAAACACTGAAAACATTAAATACTTGTCTAATACTAAGTTTTAAATAGATATTAAAACTACCCCATATCAAATTTCCAATTTTAATTACTTACATTGTTATAGAGCTGATATTTTAATGAATTCACATTTTTATCAATTCACATTTATCATTTTATATAAAATAAAATGTGTGTCTTTTCTTTATGTTATAATTATAGGTAATTAGTAATCTGCTTTATTAATATTTTTTATAAAATCATATTAATTAACTATTTAAATAAGTGCAAGTGATTATAATTTCTCTTAAAGAATGAAATTTCATATCAATATTAAATTACTTTATTACCTATATATTTCACAAAAAACCCACAAAAGCATTTCATTAATTAAAATTACATTTAGCCATGAAATTTGTAAAATATCCATTAAATACTTTTTATAATTAGATAAATTTTATACCTTTGGATCATATAAACATTTTATCTAGATTTTTAAATTTCTCCTCATTCCTCAGAATTTCAAATCTGAATTCATTTATTTACTTAAAAAAATAAAAAGTAATGAAGTTAAAAAAATGAATTTCAAAATATCCTTTTCCATATGGATGAGCCAGGTTATTAATATTCTTGAAAAATATCAAAATATTCCTTTTTTTTCTGGAAACTAAAAATTGAAAATCACCTACTGCTACTTTTTTGGTGATGAGGTTAAAACTTCAAGCAAAGAGTTTCTTTTTTCTTATTTTGCATTCTTCGAATGCAGCTGGAATTACGAAGCAAAATATTCAGTAAATCACTTTCAACGATATTTATTTTTATTGAATCTTTCCTCGCATTAACTTCTTTGGATAAATAGCTTGAATTTAAGTTTTTATAAACTGTATAATTTTTCTGGAATAATCAAAGAAGTTTTTGCAAACATGTTTTTTCATAATAAATTCAATTAATTTCCCTGCACTAAGAATGAATGATGGTTCTGTTCAACCTTTCCATCTTCAGCCTTTTTTCCAAGTCCAAAAGTTAGTTTAATTTATTTATATTTTTCTATGTTTTCATTTTTGTACACAGAATATATATTTAAGTGATTAAAATAAGTTTTCAATATTCATTTTGTGAAATCTTACAGGAGTGTTAAAAACAATTAAACCTCCAAAAAGTGTTAAACCTTAATGATATCCCATCATCAGGATTCTACAAGCTATTGCTTAAATTCAAGGAAACGAGAAAAATATTTTTATATATTACGTTTTATCAAGAAATATAAACACCTGTTCAAAATAACTGCTCATTTACTGTCAGTATCATTGTTCTTTATCAGGTTTCTTCGAAGACTGCCAAATTTTAATCCTTAACAGCATGGTAATTGATAATTGCAGAATTTCTCTTTTCTTATTTACTTTCTATCCACTTTGAATGGTTTAATATTTGCTTTATAAAATTTTCAACTACAACTTTTTAAAAAAAATTGAATAAGTAAAGATCTTTTCCTTTTAAAATAAGAACGCTTGTTTTAAGTAGAAAATCCTTTAAATGAAATTTTTATAAACAAGATTATCTTTTTAATTTTTTAACGGTATTCATTTGTTATATAGCTTTATTCAAAGTTTTCGTGGAAAAATTAAAATCATGAACCTTAGTGATGACACACACGCACGCGCGCGCGCGCACACACACACACACTCTGACTCAAACATTTGAGACTACAAGTTACTTATACTTGAACATTCCGAATGTCAATACAAATAACGCATTACAGATAAGTTTAAACATCTTTTTATTTCTACGCATAACAAGTGGTTTATTTTAGAGTAAAAATATTTTTAAAAAAACTACCCCCCCCGTATAAACTGAAAATTTTCAATAAACACATACAGATTTTAGCCTCAAAATATTTATAATACACCAATGAAATTTTTATAATATTTCACATAGGAAGAAAGTATCAATATGTAATTGAATGTATTTTAGCTTTTATAATGGCCGTTAAACGTCGTGGAACCGATTCAACCAATTTTTGGCGGCATCTGTAAATATTTTACCCCATTTTTCTTACACTTCTTATTTTAAATGGGTTTCGTTTCTAATATTTTGTTTATGGACTGATGTTTAGAGTGTTATGCACATATATTCAATGGCATTTATATTGGAGTATTGTGTTGGTGCGTGTGTGTCACTGCTATTTACAATGTAAAATACAGCATATTTTGAAGTTATGTGCATTCCGTTTGGGGTCGTTGTCCTACTGAAAAAGGAAATTTTCAACTAATTCCTAATTTTTTAGCACCTTCCTTTAGAACTACATAGCCATGTAAACTACACTCTATAACAAAAAAAATCAACTCACCATGAAGTTGTCCGATTAAGACGAAAATCGGTGGATAGAAATACAATGTACAGAAAAGTAAATGATTAAAATCTCAGAACAATTGAATAATTTATTTCAGAGTTGCAGTAACAAGTTCAATAAGGTTTTGACCCTCCTCTAGCCTGGATACAAGGTGCCACACGGCGTAGCATAGACCGATAAAGCTTCCGGATGGTCTCCTGCGGTATTTCCTTAAAAATTCGCCCCAATTGCCGAACGAGGTCATTAACATTCCGTGGCAGATGTAATCGCCTTCCCATCATATCCCAGACATGCTTGATTGGTGAGAGATCTGGCAGGCCAAGGAAGTGTTTGACAAGCTTGCAGACAGTTTATAGCAACACCAGCGTATGTGGCGTGGCATTGTCCTGCTGAAAAAACACCCGAGGATACTGCAAAAGGAACAGTAACAAATTATGTCTCAAGATGGCGTCGACATAACGCTGTACAGTAATTGTACCTCTTATGACGACCAAAGGGGTCCGACTATCAAAGGAAATGGTACCCAGACCATAATCCTTTGTTGAGGCCCAGTGTGGCGTGCAATAGTGAAAGTAGCACACCAGACACCAGAGTCCCCCTCTGCTCTGGTGTATCTAAACACGTCTTCTATAATCGTCAAGACGCAGTTGGAAGCGGAATTCATCCTAAAGATTATACGTCCCCAGTCGGCATCATTCCAACCTCATCGAGCCATTCACCACTGTAATCTGACTCGGCAATGCGCAGGTGTGAGTGGCAGGGGGCGTAACGGGCAACGTGAGAGTATATTTCGCTGTCTCAACCGTCTGTGAATGGTCATGGTGGACACTGGTGCTTCGGTTGAATGTCTGATGGTTGATAGATAAGAAGACGCTGTGACAGCTGATCGGACAATAACTCTCTCCTCACGATATGTTGTGACCCTAGGTCGACCTCTACCATTCTGAAGCTGAACTCTGCCATTTTCTTCCTATTCTTGCCAGCATCTTCGAATCGCCGCATCGCTTCGACTCAAATTACGACCGATTCCCCGATCCAGCCGGCCTCTTTCAATCCAATGATACGACCTCTGTCAAATTCTGACAGTTGTTCATAATGAGCACGAACCCTGCGGCAAGGCATTTTCTAAGCTGTTGAAGTGTAATTTGAATCGCAGTCAAACCGAAAGTTGAATAACTGCTCCTTATATACATCTGCTGGATGCACAGTTCCCATGCGCTGGAGATCAAACTATCCATTCATTGGACACCAAAATGTAATCATTTGCATATCTGATCAAAACACTCATGCATACGAAATTTCAAAGTAATCGGATGATTGCTTCTTGGTGCGTCGATTTATTTTTCGGTATAGAGGGTATATAGTTTACAAGGTCATCTAAACCCTCGATGTAATTGATTTTCAAATTTTCTGGCAGTAGGTTGTCATGACCAACATTTGAACTTTAATGTAAATTAAAATCCCAAAAATATGTCATATTGGTCACAAATTCTTAAACATATTATTAACAACGGGCCTTTTTCCTAATTATTGGCATTCCAATTTTAAAAAGAGAAATTTTATCACTTTTATTTGTGTGAATGGAATCTACTAACGATTTTTCACTCAATTCCTGGAGATCAAGATGTTTTTGGTTTTGTTTTTTTCTCGATGTCGCAGTTTTAATAATTTCAGAGCTTATTCGCCAGTTCATCATTATGAAAAGGAGTTTTGATTCCAAAATTGTGACTCTACCTGAAATTGAGCATGAGAACCAATCTTAAGAATAAAATGCACAAAATAATTAGGATAAAAATATTAGAGTTTTTATTAAAAGAATAAAAATTATGCATTTCTCAAAACTCTATAAAGTTTTTATCTTTTCTTTATTAGGTTTTAACAAAGAAACATAAATTGTGTGGGTCAGCAGAAACTTTTATACAGCATTACACTTACATGTTTGTTTGTTTTTAAATTTGTGTCTCAAAAAATAGAGGTTTATGATAAATTGTCATTGATAAATTTCGAAACAAAAAAAAATAATTCTTAATATTTAAATTCCATTGTAACAAACAGAAATTTAAATTCCTTACCTTTTTAATTCTCGAAATTATTTCAAATTTTTGAATCAATTTAATGTTTTAATGATAATTAATGCTTGCACTGATATAAAAGTTACTGTGGGGGAAAAGTATATATCATGATTTGTACGTACAAAATATTAAAAATTTCTTTCATTTCCTTTCTTATTAATTGAAATAATTGGTAATAATTCATAAAAAATTAGACTTCAATTTTTATTGAATAAAGGAAAAAATAATATTTACATGGGTTATCAAAGAATGAATCATTTTTACATTTGAATGAAAATTTTAACTTCGCCAAAGTTGGTCGAAAAGGTTAATATTCGAAAAATATATTTAATTAATATACGGCTTAATTTAAGAGAATAGTTCCCAAGATAACTTTGATTAATTACATAAACAAACATATTCCATATAAAAAAGTAAATGGTTATTATAAATTGTTTTTAGCTATTCAAACTATAATTCCTTGGCCATCTAAACGAAAGTAAGCTCAAACAATGTGTCGCACCATAACATATTTTCTTGTGATAATCATAACTATTTCAACATTAAAATGTTATATGGTGCAATAAATTTTGTAGTATATAAAAAAGAAAATTTATACATGAACAAGCAAATTTCCTCAGAGAATCCGGAATATATATATGTTATTTGTCAAGAAATTTTTGGAATAATTAATCAAACAAATATCTCCATGCGCTTACTACTCTTTATTGTCTCTCTGAAGTATGCCATATATTCGCGGAAGTATGTTAAAAGTATTTTCTTGAATGTTTTAGGGATTCCTCACATTCGTCGGTTTATACAAATTTACATTTAGAAAGACAATGAAAAACAAAGGAAAGAGGCAAATGATGTAACTATTTCGTTATTGTATTATTATCTTTTAACTCGGTTTAGACAACGCTTGTTCAGACTAAATATGTCAATAAAAATAAATTAAAGAGTATGTAATAAGTCTAACATTAAATTACAATAATACGCTCTTTTTAATTAATGAGATTCGGAACAAAGAAAAAGCGAGGCTATACAGACCCAGAAAATATTTCTGAAACATTTAACTTTACTCAAAAACGTTTTCTACGTTTATATTAATTATTTACTCCTTTCAGAAAATGGAAAATAGAAAGCGTGCATTTAGTTTAATATTATCAATCCGTATTATTTATTATCTTTAAAAAATATTAATTTGATATACGAAGTTATATGAAGAAGAGTAACTAAAGCTTAAAACTGCAGAAAATATATTTTTTGTTATCGACTTCCGTTCATTTGATTAAAATAGTCATCTACAATTTTAATCTACTTTCTAATTAGATGGCGCATCTATTTTGGACATTATTATTTTAATTCATATAATAACATGAGGGCACATGAGGTATTGAAATATTTTTAAACTGTTTTTGCATTTTATATCACTCAGTACTTGCATTCATAGTAGATTTTTTTTAAAAAAATTAGTATTTCGATGCGCGAATTAAATTAATTATTGTATTCTAAGGGATTCAAAGATCTTTTGAGGTCTAGAGATATAAAATAAACGGTAAATTTTACAGTATCAAAAATATGAATTAATACTTCTTATGCAGAAATTATTCTTTTTCATCAGCTTACTCGTTCAGAATCACGTTATTACAAAATAAGATCATTATTTAGCAGATTGCTTTCAGTTACATATATACTTAACTAAAAAAACTAGCTATTATTATTTGAGGTTCTTGATTCAATCTCAAATGATCAACGCCTTGATATTTGAATTTCTCTGCAAGAAACACAGTTGTATTTTTGGGTAAACACATCCTTGAAAATTGGATTATTGAAAATGAATAATGCATCTACTTTCTACAGATAGATGTCTACATGGATCTACATCAATAAAGCTACAGGGATCTGTAGCTACATCTGCGCTCGACAGAGCTCTTTAAATGTACTTATGCACTCGCTCAATGTAATTATTTATGACATTATGCGTGCCTATTAAAGGAGAAATTTTAAAATTTCAAAATACCATGGATTCTTTCTCTAAACAGCAGATATGACATGATCTTAACACAGTTAAGGCCATTCAAAGCTTAAGTAGTGTTTACACGAGGCTAATTATTGCGCCCAGTCGAGGGACAAGCCTACTTCAGGATCACTTGATTGCAATGGTACAATAACAAATAGCTATCTCAATTAAGCAGCATTCACGCGGTGGAAGCTATAGCAATCAATGGAAGGCCACACCTATCTCAGTAATATCAGGTGATTTCCATCACTTGAATGTGTCATTGAGACAATTATTTGCCCATTTCAGTCAAGTGATTCTCCTAAATAGGTAGTAAAGTAATATATGATCTTCAATTGTGGCCTCGTGAGAATACTACTTTCGAAACCCATTTCCATTGGCCCATTCGTGTAACGTGATGTACCTGAGGTAGGCGTGATCTTCTATTTTACGCAATAGTTGGTCTCGTGGGAACGCTGCTTTACTAGCAAATAGTTACTTTTTCTCAGAACTTTAACCAACTTGCAATCGTTGCAGGAACATATTATTTATAAGGTAGGTTTTAATATTTTATTCATCTCTAATTTCATTGTGATTTAAAAATCTTAGTTCTGATAGTTGTGGTTTAACATTTTTATTTAGATATATATCGTGCACCAATATCTTTGCATTTTTAAACGAAGCGGATATTTAACCCTTTGTACTCCGATGCTGCCCCTGACTCACCATTCAAGATTGTGCATCGTTTTGACGTTTTATTTATTTATTTTTCAAATTTAATAGCTAAAAACGCTTGCATAATGATTAAGAGATGTAGATTAATTTTTCAAAGAAATTCGTCTTAAAAGAATGTATTTTTAATTTTCATAGCAAGAAACAAATCTTCGTATTAGGTGAATAATTTTGCATCTAATTATTTTTTGGAGCACAAAGGGTTAAAATTATATATTTATATATTTTTATTTATATATGTATATATTAATTATATATTATTTATTATTAATTAATATATAAATAATTTATTATTTATCGCTTTTTTCATAATTACATTGATATTAATTATTTATATATTTTTATAATTATTTTAGGTGTTTTATTATTTGTGCGTGTTATTTCTTAATTTTATATTCTGAATAATATTACATTTCTGATCTGAATCTGAAGCTTGGACGTATTTTCTTCAACAAAACTATCTTGAGCCAGAATACCCACACCATCTTCAAAATTTCAAAACTTAACCCATTAATTAAAAATTACTTAATAGGTCAATTTTGTAAATCGTCGAATAATTTTCAAAGCCAAATTTTATAAGCCGATTGTCAATAAATTAAATTTAATATTAACTTCTATGCATCTTATTAAAAAGCAAAAAAAAAAAAACAACATAAAATTAAAAAATTGGTTTTTCTACATAATGATTTCTTTTCTGTGGATTTTTTTGTAATATCAATGTATGTTTCAAAACTGATTTTAATTATTTCAGCTAAAGAAAATATAACAATACTTTTGTTGTTAGAATGGAAGTCAAAGCAATTATGTGTCCATCAAATATTCTACTTGCTTTTATCAATTTTAAAGTTGACAAAAAATACCTTTTCTTTACAAATTAATCTCAGAGAGAAAATTTCACCATTTTTCTGAACATTGATTCGTATAGTAAGGCTGTTTTTTTCTTTGTAAATTGCGTATTATAAAATTCGATACTAAAAGAAAGCAATAGCTGATGAAATCGAGTCATGCGAAGTTAAGATAGACGAATTAAGCCAAGACATTATCATACTACGATATTTTGAATTAGAAATTATTTTTTTTTGCCCTTAGTTTGTCTACAGAACCGTATTATCTCTATATAATGACAATAAAATGGGCAATTTAATTTTTAAATGTTGGTTTAAAAACAAATATCAATCCCAAATCAAACGTATATTGGATATCAATGTATTTAAATACAATCTAAAGATTTATTTCAGACATTCTAATTATTATACTTATGAAATATTGATAATCCAAGATGGAGGATCAGCAGATTATTAAATAGTTTATAATGCTCTTGAATTTTTATGTGATTTTGACTTTTTCCTATGTAATACTTGATTATAAGTATTACGATTTCAGTACATCAGATCTAATGTAAAAGTATTTTGGAATGTCATACAGGGACCCGGTGAAGATAATCTTCACTTAAAGAGCCTAATAACGTAAAGACTTTCATTCAAATTTACAGCTAATTACTGGAGTTCGATCAATGCATTAAAGTTCATTATAATGGCCATTTGGAATAACGACTCCATTTTCATAAGCAAGCCGGCCGCATAGTTAGTCTTCAAAATTTTAACGCCCATTTACTTCGCTTTTAGACTTTAAGAACCAATATAAAATATTCCAGGCTTATCCAGCGCGTAGGTTGAATGTTCTAACAGCACTGTTCAGGAGAATATCCGATTATCGGAAAGCTGCTTCGCTGTCGAAAGCACTTTCCAAACGCTGATTTTACTTGAGCTCAGCATATATGAAATTCGTTGAAGGCGAAACTATGTTTAAACATCGACATAGTATTCGAGACAAGTTAAGTTAGTATTTAGGGAGGAGAGAATTAAGGTGCATATGAGGCGGCTTATGTTGTTCAGTTTTGCATTAAATTCAATATTAATAGTCATACAAATATTCAATATTATGTGGTTGTGGTCCCGTTGGTATTCTGTAAATTTCATGTTATACAGATGGGTTTCGTTTTTGAATTTGTGTATTTTACCAATGTTTAAATCGTATTTTAAACGATAATTTTTATCGCTTTTTTATGATAATATATAAATAAGTTATATTTATTAAACACTTTATTTTTACACAAAGTTAATTTTAAAGTAAACTTCAAATGAGTAGCATATTTTGTTTCAGATCAAACGAGCCTTCTTTTTCAATTGAAAAGAGTATGTTTGAAGATCCACATTAACGATTCATTTTGACTTTTACATTTTCGAACCATTTCGATTGATCTGATTGGGCATTCTCTAATTAATGTGTCCCCAGAGAAAGTCTTACTTGGCACTGTCTTGAAATAGTTACAAAATGAGTGTGTGTGTGTTTGGCGCAAAAACCATTATTGGCCTTACAGTGCCTTAAGGCGTACTTTGGCGTGAATTAAGCACATTTACTAAATCCATTGTGACTTTTGACCATTTTTTTACGGATTAATCCTATGTATAAGGTTAAGAATATGATTATGAGGTAGAGTAATTTTAGATTTGGCTCAAAATTTGATAAATAGAAGCTAAATCTGTGTACCAAAATTTATCTATCTATCTATCTTCGTTTTGTAGATATCGTGTTAACTTCTATTCGAATAAAATTCATCGGAATTACTTTAACCCTAAATTTAAAAGAAATCTATAAATGTGGGGGTAAATATCGTATGCTAAATTAAATCATATGGATTAAAGCGTTTTGTAGTCATGTCGCGTACATATGGATGGACGGACAGCTAAATCGACATGACAATGTTTTTCGAACTCCAGGAGATCAAAGACGTGGAGATTTATTAGTTCCTAGGGTACGTAATTTTTGATGATTGCGATAATTATTCTTTTTAATTACTCTGTTCACTTTTTACGAAGCAAAATTGCGGAGCATTTAGGTGTAATAATTCTGTGATAAATAAAAAAAGATTATCAGAGTGGAAAATTTTAATTATCGATTTAGTAGAATATGATTTCAAACTGAGACAAATTGAATTTGACTTTTTAAAGCATCTGCTGAACTTTTTTTTTAAATTTCGAACCTGTGGATTTGGCATCTAATTAACTTATTGAGAAAACTGATTGTTTTGACTATAAGGAAATATTTCTAGATGCATAGTTTTGTTAATACTTGTTGCAGCTGAATTGAAATGATAGATTTATTTACTTGTATTAAATTCCCATTTTGTCATCAAAATATATATCTTTGAAATTATTTGAAAATATTTAATAATTTTTATAACCATTATTTCTCACTTAAAATGTGCTTAAATTAGATGATTTTATTCAACATATAGAACTTATAGTGACAATTTTCATATCATGAATATAAGTTCAAATAATTATACAAGAAAATTATATACATCGTACGTGTTTGAAACACAACGGCCATTCTCTATTGTTTTGGAAAATGGAATAACATGTTTGTAACAACAATTTTAAATTTACAAAAATATTGAAATTAAATGCCCAATTACTTTGAATGCTTTTTTTAAATTTAACTCTGTTGATTTGCGTGTTATATTTGCAGTTAAATTCCACACCCGGTTGAAGAAAGTATTAAAATTTTATAAAAGGTTATTTTGTGCTAACTGCTTTCTAGAACAATACAAGTCAGTGTTTCCACGTTAGAAAATTCAAATTAACAAGTTTTACATAAAATAACTGAGATGCTAAAATTAAATTGTTTTATAACTGAGAAAAAAGTTATAACGATGATTATAAAAAAGATGTAATGTCTTTAATATATTATAAAAAATTTGAAACAATTTTATTTAACTTGAGCTGTTAAAGGTTTGTAAAAATAAGATTTTTAAATGGGTTTTTCGAAACTTCCTTAAATATTAAAATTATGGAATATCGTTTAATTATATATTTTACATGAAACAAACATTTTAATAATAATTGTTATTATTTTTTTAAATTTTTAAAGAGTAATATATTTAATTATGAATTTACATTAGTACCTCTACAGTTCTACATTTTTGTAAGTAAATCCTTAAATAAAAACAAAATTATAAAAAAAAGTTTAACATAAATTTTAACTACACCTATAAAAGTGTTTCTTAAAAATAGTTTTTTTTATCAATTAAATTTCAGGACACAATACAACCCAAAACTTTCAAACACTCAATCCAAAGTCTTCGGAAAAGAGAAATCTTCCTGCATACTGAATTTCAATTAAGCTAAAATTTGACACTGATTTGTTTTCAAATGAATCAAAAGGCATCAATTTTGAAATAAAAATGACATGCCAAATCGAAACTTCACACCATCATCGAATGAAATAAAAATATTCTGGTAAGCATTATTTAAACAATTGATAATGTCAATTATTAGACGATCCCATTTTCAAATAAAACCTGATAGATTGTTCGTTTTATTTGAATTATTAGTCTCTCTAGACAGTTTGATTGACAAAAGAGGTGATCTTATAGCATGCTCTGTAATTTAAGATTTACGCGTTCGTTTCTGAAATCCTACTAGCCAAACTGAATAACTACTTCTTAAATGGCAAATAATCTGCGCTGGCATGCTGCTCCAACCACAAATCATTCCAAGTCGGCCCCTTCAACCGTAAAATGAGCACTTTTGTTATTTAATAGGCTGATTTTTACATTTGTAACAAACTTCCCGCGTGGTCATAAATTGACACATCAAAAGAATGAGGAATTCTGCTTTATTTTCAAACACGTTCTGGCAGAGTGAATGCTGGAATTTCATTCTTTTATTTTGCTCTTTTTTTTATTGCCTAGTTCTATAAAAATCCTAATTTTTCATTGACGACGCCATTTATATGGGAAGGGATTTCAAAATCCCTTATTTTTTAAGGTTCTTCATTATTTGTAAGTAAAATTTTTACTATTATCATTTAAACATTTGTTATAAGCTTTTTAATATTATTACTTTTATCCCATTGTGCGATACCTTTTGCTTCGAATTCACTCATATTTGTAATACTTGTAAAAGTGTTTTTAAAACTCTGGTTTACAGTATGCACAAATATTTAATTATTTTATGCTTGTACGAGTATTTGACTGGATTAGGGGATAACTTAACAAAATGATAAATAAAAATAAATATTTGTTACGTAATATCCAAAATAAGCTTAATAGATTAAAATTATAAAAAAATGTATATCTTTATTATTATTTGAAACAAACTGCTTATTTAATGTAGTAAATTCACTAAAACTCTATGCGAACTAAACTTAAGATGTTGCAATTAAAGAATGGGCATATCTAATTTTAATATCACATATTTATATTATTAGAAATTATTTAGAATATAATTTATTTTAATATATAAATATTTAAGAATATTTGTTGGCAGTATTGATTTTTTTCCAGGAAAATAACTCTTTTTGAAATAGAAACAAAGTACGATTAAATGAAATCAGCACCCCGTTACTTTTTAAAGCAACTTCTATAAAAAAATCTCATTAGTTTTACAGTTTTATATTAAAATGTTTTCGTACAAATCATTATTAAATATTTATTTTTATGAAAATGCATTAAAATGTATACTAGTATATTGAATCATATAAACGGATTTGTGATAAACGCTGTTCCCTATCCTTAGCAGAGTTACCTAAAAACACTAAGTGGATAATTATAAATAATATATAATAATTTTAAATATTTTCGATGAATTTCTCAGTTGACTTGTACAAATATTTACTTCTATTCAGTATTAATATGTCTTAATTTATTTGTATCCGTTGATTATAGAAATTTAAAAAAAAAATACTTTATTTTTAGAACAGAACATAAAATTTAAAATGTTCCTCTGAAAGGCATTTTTAACCCTGTAGGATGTTGCAAATAAATAAATAAAAACTGTTTCATAAAAATAAGAAGATACAAAAATCTGCGACCTTTTCATTGTTGTATCGCGGAACATATAAAATCTGAAGTTCTCTCTCTTCCATGGGTAAAAATCACTTTTGATAATTCGATGGATTCTTTAAATAACCCAATCTTTTATATTTAATTTATTTCGTTATAATGATTGCTTTTAGTAGAGTTTTTTTATATCTAATTTTAGTGTGGTTTTTAAAATTTAGATTTTGCTGGATATCGTGCTAGAAAACTCCCCAGAGATATTGATACCTTTTATAAAAAATTAAGAATATTTAATTCCTGTAAAAGTTATGACGTATATTTTTAATTTAACCTATTTTGAAATTCGTACATAATTAAAATTTTAATTAAGATTATTGAATAGATAAAAGGATTTTTTAATAATCATTTTGACAGGTATTAATGTTCCATTTAACATTTATATAAATGTATTTCTATGACAGTTTCATTTTAAATCAGAGAAGATGGTCTCCCAAAAACTTGCTTGCATATTCTCTAATACATTTGTAATAAATTGTGAACATTATGCAAAGAAATTAATGCTTTGCATGACAGTGGCATGCAATTATAAATGAACGATATTTGACATTAATTGAACATTTTTACATGATATATCGTGTGACTGTTGGCGAGTGTTTTTTGCGATTAATTCTGGATACCATGAAAAGTATCCACGGCATTCCGAATTTTTGTTTCAGAAGGGTTTTTCCCAACCGATTGAAACAAAAATTTAACACAGAACTACAATTGTAGTCTCAAATGCGTATATTAAATATATTTAAGTTACTGCGTTTTTGAGTAATCACCCTTACATGCTTCTAAAAGTACATACCGACAGATAAGCAATTTATTGTATTTCGCTCAAAATTTGATAGGTGCTTCACTATAGGTGTTAAATATATGTGCCAAATCTTACCCATCTTCCTCACTTCGATTTCCAGCTTTAATATTAATTTACATTAAGACAGCCAGCCAAAAGTCCTTTTAGTATGCGTTTTAATAAAGTCTATAAATCTGATGTAAATACCATATACCAAATCAAACTGTTCTTGAACTATCTTAGTCACAGACATAACATAACGCCATCCTGTGCCCGCTGTGCCTGTAACGCTAAGTTATCTAACCAGTTGGATGAGCACAAGATGGGTGAAAGAGAGAGAGAGAGGGGAAAAAAAGAGATACAGTATTCAGGGATTTCCGGAGAGAAAGCCATCGGTGTGAAATCTTACACGAAACTGTTCAATTTTTTCTGAAGTTATAACTGGATAGAGGGGACAAGAATACTGAAACAAATGGGCATTTTGGGTTGAACTTACAGAGGAATTAGATTATCAACTGAAAATGGGGGAGGAAATTGACAAATTAATTTGTGAACATATGTATGGAAAATAAACAATCACTATAGAATTAGAAATAAGTAGCGTCCATCAGGGTCCCGGGGTCTTGATTCCCATCATGAGATCACTTTGAGGGGCTTGTTAAGTTATAATTTTGGTGGATTTTCCCAAGGGGAATTCTGGTCTTGAAGAGCTCTTGGTATTTATGAATATGGTTTATTATGGAGTGGAATTTGCCACGTGAAAGGGTATTTGATGCAACTCTGTACCATTCTTCTTCGAGACATCTTTCTGACTTTCTCATATGCCATGAGAGAATGAGTAGGCATTCTGGCGCATATTGAATTGGAAATCCTATGGCCCCATAGCTACAGAAAGGAGAGTTAGCTAGATGGAATCTGTGTAGGTATGTAGGAATGGCCTGTGTCCAGAGAAGAAAAGAACATTCGTCCTGTTCCAGTTGGCAGCGCAGGGAGAAATTTTCGATATTATGTTATATGTGGAGCATCTTGTCATCAAATCGGTTTGGAGGATGTCCTTCAGATGAGATCTTGGAAGCTTCATTGTATTCCGATCTTCATTAGCACAAGCCGCTGTTTGGGCTAGTTTGTACGCCGTTTCATTCCCGTCTTAGTCTACATGTGCCTTGATCTATGAAATTTTAATATGGGGATTTTCAAGTCTTAGTCAGAAAGACGGACGAACATATATATAGACAAAATGCCAAACATCGAATTTGGGCAGTAGCTCAAAATCTCTAGTTCAAATTATAACACTTTTCTGTATATTTCGTATGCGAGAAAGAAAAAAATTAAGTTGATTCAAGAATCAAAACATTAATCCAATGTGACGCATATGCATTGTAATAAATTTATTTAAAGCATTTCGAACTGGCTTTGAGCGAAAATCTCTACCCTGATTTAATAAACCAGTCTTCTTTTTTAAAAAATTGAACAATTAAAGTCTGACCCATTTAATTATTTTACTCTCATATGAAACGAAAGCTAAAATTCATAACTGAGTTTTTTTTAATCCCGACTTTTGCATTATCATCGGAAACTCGCAACTTAATTTTCCTTAATAAATATGTCTTAAATGTCTGTAAATAAATAGAATATTTTCTTTATAAAACTAATAATGCAATAAGGGAAAAGTTTTGTTCTATTTGGTAAATGATAAAGTACATTCTACAAACATGCAATCTAATTTATTGTGTATCTGGCATTGTTTGTAAAAATAACTGATATTTATTAGTGCACATTCTTAGAAAAATTTTGTAAGTTATTCTATGACAGTTTTTTAGTAAAAATCATTGTGCTCTGTTTCAAGTTAAATTGTTGAGAATTTACGCATTGAGACAGTAAATAAATTCTTACATCTTTATATGCACGTTTTATATTAAGAAAGTAAACCATTTCATATTAATATTAAACTTAAATTAGTTAATATAATATAAATCGAATAGATTACTTTTTCAAAATTCAGTTATTCAGGAAAAATGTATGAGCAATGAGTGTGCTTTTATAAAAATCATCAGAATTGATATTAACATTTTCATAACTTTAGCAAACTTTCTTTAAATCTTAATATTGAAAATTTGATAAAATGGCGTGTATCTTGCAAACAGTGGATTACTTTTCATACGCTTTTTATTGAGAATGGGTAACAAATGATGTAAATATATTTTCATTCAGTTATATTTTGAATTCCTGTTTCACTTAGTATTCCAGAAAAACTGGGCTTATTAAATTAGTTAACTTGAAATAAAAGGAGTTTTGGAATATTACAAAATTATGCTTAAAATAATTCATCAGTTTTAAATTGTTCAGATGGTTTACAAAATATATTTTAGATTAAGGCAACGGAATGAAATTCGTTTTACATAACGCAGAATAGGATTTGAAGTACTTATAATTAAGTTTTGATGGAGAAATTTTAAAACAAATTTTTAACGCTGTGTTTTAATTAACTTTTTGAAAAGTATATTACTAAAATTATGTAAATGAAAATTTTTACTTTTGTATTTTGCATACAATGCTTGTTGTCAACGCCATTTTTTCTGTTTATTTAATAGCAATTGCATTTGTAAAGTGCAATTGATTATTGACCTTACGTATATGTAAATCATTTTTCGGATTTTCTCGGTATATGAAATTCTAAATGAATGCCTTCGTTTCCAGGATTTTTAAATCGAACTACATAAAAAAATAGCTTAGAAATTGTATTAACAATTTTGTTAAGTAATTTTTATATTTTGTCAAATTTAATATTTGTCATTTGTTTTATGAAAGCAAAGATTTTGCAATTTTGTGTGCTGCTTGTGAACCGATTTATTTCAATATTTTTAGTGATAAATTTTCAATTAAATGTTTAATTTCAAGACATTTTGATAGTATACGAGAGGGTTCATCTTATAATGAATTAAATTTTAAAACTTTGCCTATTCTATAGTATTATTAGTAAAGAATTATAATATTTAGTTTGTATTTTATAAACATATAAAGCAAAAAAATCACTTTTCAGTACATTAATAAAACTGCGTTTTTAATGGCTATTTATTGAATTCTTACTATTAGTTTACACCTATATATATTTATATATCTTGCACAATTGTTCACAAAAAGCTTTTTATTTGTCCACTCAAGTTCAAATAGATTCTATTAAACTTACAGTGGATGAGCTGTTAATACAATTTTTCAAATATTAATTTATTAATTAAATTTAATTTCTTTTTAATACTGTAAATTGAGTTTTGGCAGTTTGTAACAGGCAGTAGCTGAATCTATAAAATGTAAGGATATCATTGTTTCTCATGTGGAAGTGAAGAATGCGTGTTCAATTCTTGTGGAAATCAAAAAATTTTTTACACATTTTTGATTTTTTTTCTTTAAATATGTTTTATCTAGGTTATTTTCAAGAGTGAGTTAGATGTTGTTTCTTAGTGGTTATAATAAAGGATTTTCCTCAAAAAAATTTAGGAAATTTTAAACTTTAGGTTCAATTCTGATTTCTCTTTGGTTCCTCCTCCTACCTTACCTTGAGATTGAGCTACTTGCGAAAACGGAAATTCAAGAAGGAGATTGAGAAATTGAAAGGAAATTTGCTTTCTATTTTGATAATATTGCGATTCTGTCATATGTAAATACATATTTATATTAATTGCAACTATTTAATAAAAAGTTTCTAAAATAAAAATTTTCTTAGTTCACCTAAGTAGGAATTGACTGTTTTTTTAATATTAAATGTTATTCATTTATTCATTCGTTTCAATTGATTTATTTTAAAAAATTCATTCAAACGTTTAAAAAAATAAAATGATTTAAGTACCCGTTTTCAATAGCAAAGTTTCCTATGCTTTCTCTTTTGTGTAATTCCAACAAAAAGAAAGTTTCAACCTATTTTTTATGCAAACCTATCAAACAAGAAATAATTTTTGCCTTGATTATGTTTTAAATTGTGACTTTTTGTTTTGAGAGCGCTAAAATTAAGTTAACAGTAAAATGTGAAGACCTTGATTAAAGAAATCGAGTAATTGTGTTATTGCAAACAATAACTGATTCGAATAAAATCGTACTGAAGAATTTCACAAATAAATTCCAAACTAATAAGGTATTTGAATGAAATTAGCAATTATTTCAATCACTAAAATTTAGGTTTGTACCACATTTTGAATTTATCAAAAGAAATGAATATGAAATGGGCAGATTCAATTTACTTCTCTCAAGTCCACAATGAAAACAGCAATGTAATATTAAAACATTAAATTTTAAAACAGCTAATGGATTTTTAATTATTAAATTATCAATATATTCTATATATGTCATAAATGATTAAAAACGTGAATCAAATTTTAGGGCACAAAAAATTCATTATTATAAACTATAGTGACGTAAAAAATAAATTGAAGAATATAGCAGTGAAAATTTGAAATTTGTTCGTTTTGTTTCTAAAATCATCAAAACAGTAAAATTTCAACCACTCTCCCCCGTGATCCTGCGTGTAAGCGGACATGGTCCATTCCTTTTTTTCTTCACCGTTTCCATTTATCAGGCGATGACTACTGCTCTTGTGGAGAAGTTGGCGATCCCATCCACTTTGCGACATCCTGCCCATATACTCTTTCACGGCACCACCGAAAACCTCCTTTTTCGTTAGAAAGTCTTTAGTATGAAAGATGCATTGGTAATTCATCTTCTAAAACAAGAATCATAAAAATGAATAAATTCTTAACTGATCACGAAAAACTGTTACAGTTACATTAATATTATCAATTTTTAAGGTATTATTTAATATCTTACATTTTATTCATTATAAATTTTTTTAACCCCCTGAAATAACAAATTTTTACTATCCTTTGTTTTCACTCATACCGTCCATTGTTATGTTCATTTATCCAATTTTATTCTATTTAAGATATTTTTTATTTCAGTTTTTATCATTTCTTGTTACGTTTTATGTATGTATATTTTGTCATTAGTTTGTACTATTTTATTGTTATTTTTCTGCAATTTTTTTAGTAAGTGTACCAGAATATTTCCACTAATTTGATACTTCAACTAATAGTAATCCTCAACTAATTTGAATTTTTTAAATAAGTGCTCTAGAAACGGAGGTGTGATGTGAAAAAAAATGTGCTATTTCCTATAAAATAATACAATCAATGATCGAAAAAAATTTCAATGCCTCCAACTAACATTTTATAATAGCATGAATATGCATTAATAAATATTTAACTAGTTTCTGCTCTTGGATAAAATATAAGTAATAACTTTTCCTTTTTATAAACAGAAAGCAAGCCAAATTAATTAATAATGCTTATAACATTTGCATTTAAAACAAAATCACCAAGCTAATTTTCTTTATTTGTATCTGACCCCTTTCGCCTAACTCTGCCTCGCACGAGTGATAGGGTACCGTTTACCAAAACAGAGAGCGAGAAGAAGAGAGTGAGTTACAACACATCTTCTGGCCCTGGAAGCAATATCCACTTCATGATTAACTCTAATGTTTTTAAAGCTGCCTTGGAAACAGCGAGAGGCGCCTCTGATTGGTCGGACTTCTCAGTCATGTGGTTTTGACATCTCAAAATGTGGCCACTTCGCTCTCACGTCTTAATTCCGTCTCCTGAGGAGGAAGAGGAGAAGGAGGAGGATGAGAAAAAGTTTTCAAATTCACCGGCGGAATGGTTCATTTTGGAGAAAATGTATCTCGAGAGCGAGGAACAATTCGTTTAATGAAGGAGGGGGGATTTTGCAAAACGGTGCTTGAATGATGTCGTTAAAAATATCTGCATCTTAATGAGAGAGGCGGAGGATCGTTTTTCACGCGATTATTGAGTCAATTATATTGATAATTCACATTAATAGTAGCTATACTGTGAAGGGATATTTTTAATATTTTGTAGGTAATATTTCGAAATTTATCTTTTATAATTATAATTTTATCTTGTCCGTTTTATATTGAGAGATGCTCTAATTATTTTAAATGAAATCTCAAATGGTGCAATATTTACGAAAAGAAATAAAAACCACTGCTAAAACTTTTAATACTAAAGTTTTTATCAGTGTTTTTTTTTTCAGAGAAATTCAATTCTTATGATATTGTATTTTTGTTTGATCGATAAATCGCCGTATTTCAAGCTTATTTATTCATTTTAGCAACATCAAATTTCTTTTATTATGTTACCATACTTATAATTCTTTAAAACTAGATATAAAAATAGCGCTTCAATATATAACAAAGGCATTTGGAAAGTTTACTTAAAATCATATTTTTAATAACTTCCAAGACCAAAATAAGTTAATTTTATTAATTAGGACAATGAATTTATTTGTCTGCGAACATGATATTTCCAGAAGGCAAGGAAATGGATGTAAAAAATAAATTGATTTTTTTCATCCAAATTTTGGATATTTAATAAATTTAGACGAATTCTTGAATTGAAGTTCTTACTTAATACGGTTTCCACGGTTCCAAATGCAGTAAATCAAAACCCTAATGAGCTTAATGAATGGAAATCGGCATATTGTTTTTCTTTTGATTGGTGATATGTGTAAGTGAGACCCAATTCATACCCGACTAATAGTCTGTCTGTCATTTATTTTATGTTTCATGAGTTATATGCCAGTTTCGACAAAAAAAAATCAAAGTTTCGATTCTTGCGCAAAAAATTTCTTAGTTGCCGGCTCCGTACTTCTGAATTTATTTGCTCACAATCGCCAGAATCTTTATGCTTGAAATTTGGCACACTGTTTATCACTAAAAATTGTGGTTGTGTATAAGTAGAATCCAACTCTCAACAGATAAGGTTTTATGATGTCTATCTATTTGCAAGTTTTTTAATGCCGTAACAAAAATTATATGAAGCACCTAAATAAAATTTAGTTTCGATCTGAATGAATGTTCGATTCCCTTTCCTCTGATTCAAAATTAAACTCAAAACGTGTTAAAATTATCAAGGAAAGAACATCCCTACTTATTTTTATTTGTAACATCACGAGACAAATTTAAAAAGTTTTCCCTGAAAAAAAAAACAATTTAAATCTTAAACTTGCCTTTTTTTTAAAAAAAAAAAATCTTGTTTAGAAATAATAGACATCATTGCAGAGTTCCATTTCTATATTTATTTTTAATAGACATAAACTTAAAAAAATTATTTTTAATCTTTTAAAACACAAGCTTTAAAATGGAATAGAATAATGTAATCAATAATTTGATTCGAAATACCGAAAAAACATAAATTTGATTAATTAATAAATGATAGTACCATTTAATCTATTGATGATTATAGAATATAATTACTTAATTGTCGAGTCAATAACCCTCTTATTAACGTCTCAATGCACATTATTTTATGTGTTACAACATATCGTACAAATCAATTTATAAATTTTGATGCTCGAATTTATACGGGTTTTTATGTGAAATTATTTTATGATAATTAATATACTCGTTTTCTTTCTTCCTATTAAAACTAAATATTTTCTTATTAAGAAGCGCGTTTAATTTCATGTGTAAGCTTAACACGAACCATTTAGCTCCAAGAAAATAAATTATGCATCCATTAGTATAATTACTATATGTTTCGAACCTTCCAAATCACTTTTCAGTTTACATAAATTTCCATTGGCAGCTATGTCATTATAATTAGACAAATTTTTAATCACGTATCTTTTGAAATTAGCATGTGTTTTTGATTCTGACAAACTGAGATACTTAAAAAGAAACGTGTTTAATTCTTGCAATGTATCGAGGTCTAGACACTCATTAGAATCCTTTTTCAAATCTTTTAATAGTTTACGATTGATACACTTGGCTTTTTTTCCTTCTAAGATGGGAGGATCAAAAATCGACAATCGTCAGCTTGAGCTGAATTTATGGGAAATGCTGAATTTTTCTTAAAATTATGAAATAATTTTGAAGGTTATAAATTACTGTAATTGAATTTTTCCAAATGTGGTTAGCGATGGGATGAAGCAAAAAATATTAAGATTATAATTGTTCTATAATAGGGTCAATAATAATCTAAATATCAGAAATTACCTAAATTGATTTGATTTTTTAAAATTGTTTTTCGGTTGTATCATTCACAAGAAATATTCAAACTTTTTTTTCTTCTTGATGCATGAAAATTAATTACGTACAATATTTTGAGGCATTAACCCTTTACTCAGCACAATAAACGACATTGTCTTCGGTGGTTTTAACACCTCTATATAATTCAAAACCTAAAAATAATAAAAATAGCTAATTTTATCTAATTCACTTTTCATTTAAATAATCTAAAAATATGCAATAATTAATATTTTTTTAAATCCAGGATTCAAAATTGTCTATAATTCAAGTTATATTTGCAAGAACTTAAGTATAACATATTAAATCATCTTTGAATTTTAACAAGAAATAAGTTGTTAATTATTTTATTTCATCTTTCTTATTAAATTGGAAAAGAGCTTTCGTCAATTTTAAGTCTCCATTAAATGCTAAAATCTTGAATAAAAGAATATATAAATCGATGAACATTTTTTTATTCAAAATAAAATATTATAAATTATTGAATGATAGTAATATAATATAAAAATACTGATTTAATTTAATTATTTCTTATTATTTTCATCAAGGCTCAATTCTTACTTTTAAAATGTGACTACGTATATGCGTATACGTATATATATATATAAATATGTGACTACGTTTGGGATGATTTTTTTAATTCTGTAAAATTTTAAAATCATAAATGAAACCAAAATATACCAGCCAAATGTTTTAAGTTTAAAAATATGGGGAAAAAATTCAGAAGTCCAAAAGAAAATTTTCGGAGATATCCGCTAATATGATTTTTAAACATATTAACAAAGAGTGAGAAACGAATTTGTGTCATTCATTTGGGTGTGATAAAACCAAGAAGTGATGCCATTCCAAATCACTTGTAGAAACTGGAAATCTACCTCTAAACATGTCCCTATCTTTTAAGGATTTCTTTTCATTTTTCTGTTTGAAAAGCACTTAGAGAAAGTTATCTTACCGAATATTTGTTGATATTTTTTTATTTGGTGAACTTACTAAGCAACAATTTTCTTGTTCCTTTTATTCAGAAATTTGACAGTTTCATTTTTTTCTATTTTGGCCACACGGAGATACTGTTTTTGATAAATATGTCATTCATTTCTGTCAGAAATGTTTTCATACTCAATAAACAAATCCTTGGTTTTTATTGTAACCTCGTAATCACATTAAAATATCAAGCCATTCATATCTGAAAGCTCTTGACAAGCTTGAAACTTCAAATTTTCTTTTTTATTTGCATGTAAGGTGATTATTTTTTATTTCATCTGATGCGGTTCTTGTACTATTAAAATACTATTTAAAATTCATTAAATAATTTTCTTTTGATTCTGCTTTTACTTTTTAATATCGTGTGTCAGAAAGAAAGTAATTGTTCCTCTGAACTTCAAAAAATATATAAACATCTTGATTAACTTAATGATCCATTATTTTACAAGCTAACATATATCCAATAGGTGGAAAATGTTTTAATTTTCTTAAAAACAAAGTAATTTGTCTTAGAAAATGAATAACGCATTTGTTATATCCACTTTGAATGGATTATAATTTTCTTGTTTTCTTTGACAACCATTAAAGCCCAGCATATGAAATATGAATTGCTAGATTAAATTTTCAATATCTGCTTAATACATTTTAAAAATGCAAATTTCTTTGAGCATACAATATTTTTATAAAAAAGTTATCCCCTCTTTTAATAAAATTAATTATATAATATTAAATTTACTTTATTCTTTGAAAAAGTGGAAATAAACAACATAATTTTTTGTATATTTTTATACCTTTTTCTTAATATATTTTAAATTACTTTGTCTTGTTAAAGTTTTAAGTTACTTTTCGAAAATATCATAGCATATTTTGGTATAATATTATCTTGAATATTTCTTTGGAAAATTATCTTCAATGTATCCTAATTGAAAAGTTTAACAATTGTTAATGTATTTCGAAAATTAGTAAAAAAGTTGCATCATATTGAGAAAAAGGCCATCCAAAAATATATTTTAATTACTGAAATGGCGTGTTGAACCAAGAAAGGTTTGAATGATACCTATTAAGTTACATTTTAGGTACGCATTTGTATTAACTTTGTCTCCATTTTCTTGACCTTCAAAAATTCTTTAAAACATAGCAAATATAATAGTATATATATTCAATTAATAATATATATTATACGAAAAGAACAAATTCAGAACCTTTTTGAAGTTGTGTGTTTTTTTCCTAAATATATTTCTTAGAAAAGAATTTATTTGTGTTTACAAAAATATTAAAAAAAATTAACACCAAAATATAAAATATATATATTGTTTAATTAAAAGAATTTCATATATATATTTTTAAATAATGGGCGACTTTTATATAATGCGACAAAAAAAATTGATATTTTGGATGCATAAAAATAGGACTTAATTTATTTATTAATTCTTGTTTTATATTTTAATACTTTCTTTTTATTTCTTTCAAATAGATTTATAGAAAATAACAATTTCACCATTTTTTAAAAAAATTATTTTTCAAGATTAATTTTCAAAATCGTTTGTTGGTAATAAATTGTTTAAACTGATTCCAAAATATTAGGTTGGGAAAAAAGAAATCGATTGTTATTTTACAGCCATCTACCGAGAAAATAATGGATTTCTTTTTCCATTATTTTCAAAAATTCCATTTGGAAAGAAAATAATGGAAATAAATCCATTATTTTCTCAGTAGATGGCTGTAAAATAATAATGGATTTCTTTCTCTCCAACCTAATATAATATTGGAAACTTGTTTTTAATCTGAACTTTTCCAATGAGCAGTAAAACAACAAACAATTCTTCGAGAAGCTTTTAATTTTTGTTTGTATTTTAAAAAATAAATCCCTCTATATAGTGACTTAAGAGTTAAGAAAATTTATAAATATCCACTCATTTATAAACGTCTTATAAGCGATACACTCTTATCTAAATATAGTTTATATGTTGTTTGCAGAAATATTACCCCTGCCTACTTTGCATACAAACAGTGGATAACATTCGGTAAACAGGCATCAAATTCTTGAAATCATTATAAAGAAATATTGGGAAATCTTTCTGAAAAAAGGGAGTATCTTCGTCTTATGTATGTAAATATTTATGATTTAACAATAAGCGTCCATAAGAAATATCTTCGGGAAAAATCGATATCAAATTATGTAATGGAAGGGTTTCATTATCCAAAAAAATAACTTAGTAACGCGAGCGTCGGCGTTTACAACATATTAATAGCTGTCATTACAATAAAAGTGTAAATGTTACTGTTGTTTTTTAAAAGTTATTTATAGTTTTATATTGTGTATAATTAAGTGATTATTCCTATGATATGTTGCATAAATTATTAAAAGCATTCTGTAGAACAAGCAAGATTTCATTACTGAACGATTCCATTTTTCGTATTCTTGCTTTGGGTTTCAATGAAATAGTTTTCATTTTAGTGTAAGTATAATCTCTTTACTAAAAGTATTCTCTTATAAAATTAAAATTCTAATTAAAATAAAAAATGCAGATGATTGGAAAATACAAAGTATAACGAAAAACGCGATGCAGGGTTTAACATAAAAAGGGTTATATATATATATATATATATATATATATATATATATATATATATATCTTGAAACTTAAAAATATTTTGCTGTAAAGGTCATTAAGGTAAGTGCATAAATTAATTAATGGAGCATTTTAGCGACTATTGATTCCGTTGAACCAACTATATACTTTATAATATTTTGAAACGGAATGATTAAACGAATGAATAATATTTTATCAGATGATATATCTAATATTTTAACAGATCATAAATATGACATGATTCACATTTAGCGAAATTTGAATCATGTTATATTTATCTAGTAGCTGTTGATTAATAGATTACTTTCGGCTTAAGAATTTGATAGAGTTAACGGATTAATAACGGTACAAAACTATAACTCTATCTCATTAAAAAGAAAGAATAAAAACATTAACCAGAGTGTTGTTTTTTATTTCAATTTATAGCAATTAAAAATCATTAATCGCTGTTTTTCCTCTATTATTTTTTAGAAAATCTCTTATAAAATATTGATACTTTTTCAATATGCTGAATGATATCACTTTTCAAAATAACAAAAATTTGATTCATTTCAAGTTTTGCTTTTTTTATGCCTTTGTCCCCATATAGAATGAACCACATTTATTGCATTTTTTATGCTATCAAAAACCTAACAATTTTACAAAGAAGGCACAACAAAATGTTCAGCTGTATTCCAACTTTAGATATTTGGCGAAAGTGAATAAGTATAAACATATTTATCCCTGTGCAGCAACACAATTGCATATGAGCTAGTACAAAGTATGCTTTTACTCGTTCTCTGACTAGATTCAGCTTTAAAATGCTATTATATACTCTCCGTAATGGCATCAAAGAATGAAAATAATGTTATTTATACTATTTTATTTTCTTATAAACGGTTATCTATTTTAACCATTTCAAAAGCAAATAAAGGCTAGATTTTTTTTCTTTGAACCGCTGTTAGTGAATATATAAATCCATAAAAAAAGAGAAAAACAATAAATACATCGCGCATTGTAATTAGTTATGTTCACCCGTCTCTGAAAACGCATTATTTTACTACGATTCATCTGAGGATAATCGCCTGCATATGAAGGAAGAAAAAAAAAACGTTAAGAAAAGTACTTGATAATATCAGCGGCATTGGTTTACCCGAAACATAAGGTTTAAACCCCCTCTCCTTCCCGGTACTGAGGATCTTGAATAAGACTGCGAATACCTTGCACGATATTAACGAACAATAATTACGAAATGTAGATCTTTGTAGGAAATCCAGCATTTTTATTTATTCTATCGTGTGGATATGTATTTCGGATAACTTTTTATCCATCAATTAAAACGAAAATTTGACTGAAAATTACAATTCCGATCCCAGGATCCCATATTTTATTTCAATGATTAAAGCCTTTTCGCTTTTCAGCTATTGCATTTTCACACTTTCTTAATTACTAACTGAAAATACCTTTTTATCCATAGAATTAAATTTTTGGCTCAGAATTACAGTTTTAGTCCGAGGATCATATATATTATTTCAAGGATTAAAGTATTTGCACTTTTTGAGTTATTGCTCTAAGTTAGTGATCTAAAATACCTTTGACAAATCTATCAAAAATCTGATTAAAATCTAATTTTTAATTAGTTTAGGTTCTAACCCTATAAAATAAATTTTATTTATCTAATCTGTGCCTTTGTAATTATCGAGTGTCATTTGTATTCGAATAGCTAAACAGGATCCAAAAGAATACTGCACGAGATTGCATAGAAATCTTTGAAATCTGATCTAAAGCCCCTTTTATCAAATTCCATTCATCCATCTAGCTTTAAAGCGTTTTTGTGTTATCTTATTCAAAGACAGACATGATTCTAAAAATATTTTTTCGAACTCGTGGAGATCAAAAAGATGGAGTTATGTAGACTCTATATTATATGTAGATTCTACAGTTCCATTGTATTATCAGAGAAAATACTTAAGATTACGCATACTCATCACGTACTGTACCTTTCTTCTGTACAAGGATAATTCAGTATGGAGAGGAAAAAATCCATTTAAAAAAAAGAATATAAATGTTATGCAAGTGGAATCTATAACTCTTCCTGAACTGGTCTGATACAACTCAAATGTGTAAGATTTCGCTTCTTCCAAGCAAATGGTTCTTTTCTCAATAGTGACCGTACAGTAGAAAATTTCAATCTCCTCTCAATGTACGATAAATAAATTTATTGCTAAATTAGTTCACATGAGATTAATGAATACTGAAAAAATGTAAAGGTTCATAATGAATGAAAGGTTAATAATGAATTAATAGTTAATGAAAAAAGCATTAACTTATGCCTTTATACATTTAAAATAAGAGATTTTCGCACAGGATGCTCTAGTAAAAAAATGGCAATGGAATCATGCTTGTGCATTGTTCAAAATTGACTTCATTTCATTAACATGATTAATGAAATTTGAATTTATAATTACCATATTCAAGAATGAAAGAGTGTTTTCTTTTATTAATACTGTAAATAATTAATTGGCTTTTAAACATATACCACCTATACATATCAACTAATTAAAAAAAATATTTAAGGGTTGTTGTTTTTTAAAAACAAAATTACTATTTGAAAAAGTATTTTAATTGCTCTAGAATTTTCTTTAATCTTAAATGTATCAAATACATTTCTTTAGATGATGCATATTGGACATCGTTCATGAATTCTTATATAATCGCTCGGTTCTGTATTATATCGGTATCCGGTATTATACATTCAAATACGATTTTTCCTATGCATGTTGCCTTTGACATTTTCGTAAAAATATTCGTCCCTTTTGGTGTCAAAAGATCTACCCTTTTTTATTATGATGATGATGTGCTCATTCATAAGTTTTCTCTTTCTCAAATTTCATTCTCTTATTAATCGACAACAATATGTTCAATGTTTTGAATACATCCACACGCACAAAAAAATCCCATATAAATAAGTAAACAATTTACAAAGAATTCGGTCGTCCGATGCATTAACTACCAGGCAAGATAAAACTGTCCTTTCTTTTCGCTCGCTACTTCGTTAACAAAGAAACGGGTTTCGCCGAAATTGGCGATGCTTCCAAAAAGACCTCATCTATCACCCACTGAAACATCTGTCCCGTTTGGTAATCTGATGGGTTTTTTTTTCTACCGTTTTTAGCACAGATCTGACGTTTCGGGTCTTTTCATTTTCTGCGATTGACATTAAACAGCCAACAAACACCATGCAGGCTTTCCATTCTCTTGTAGAATGTTGGGGTTTTTCGTTAGGAAGTTGTTTTTAAAATGTGGACGAACTTTCTATTAGTGTTTACATATAAAGACAGACTAACGAAAACCTTAAACTTGTGATTTATGGAATATTTTATGAAATTTTGTATCTCATTTTAATCGTGAAAGTGTTTCGTGTTTTATTTTGGCTTTCTGTGAGCGAAGTCCCCAGCCGCTTTTTGTAATTTGAGCTGATGTTATGGATATGTTTTAGTTGACCAATGCATTAATGAAAGGTTGCATCGTTTTAGTTTTGTGTGTTTGCAAATTTCTAGCTGCCCTTTGGCCACTTGATTATTCTATTAGGTCACAGACTGTTAAATATCTATGTGTATTTCCTATTTTTGAAAAACATTTAATATTTTTATTTTATAACATCGTAAAATATGATTTTTAATTAATCCGATCAAATTATAAAGCGTGTGACTTAAAAAGCAAGCTGTACCACAAAATAAAAACGGAAGTGAAACTCTTGATTCAAAGTTAATGTTCAAACGTTATTTTTTAAACAAAATCGCAATGTTAACATTGGGGAAAGCAAATCATAACATTGAAAATTGTTTAAAATTGCATTTAAATAATTATTAAAAGCATACAAAACATTATATAAAAATTGATATTTTTATGAAATATTTTTTTAGTTTTAAGATAATGCACGACTCAATCTTGTTAAATAAAAGCTTTGAGAGATATAGTTATCAATTTCCCTAAGTAAATTATTGATTACCAGTTTGACAATGGTCACACCCATTTTCGTGTTCGATTGAGATTCTTTGCCTGACGTCTTTTTTAATTCATTTGTTTATCATTTCTTCTAAGTGAGTGCATATAAATACTTCAATGAAAAAGGACGTAATACATTTAAAATTAAATGCAATTAAAATAGAAACATTTACAGAATAATAAAAATCTTACGCGGAATTTTGATCAAACATGGAGATCTTATAAAATACAACTTTTAAATAAAAGGAATTGCGAAAGGATGATTTTTATTATTTCATACAATGGCAAAAATAGGAGCTCACTACTATTAATCATGCTTTATGGTAATTTTGTCTTTTTTATTTATTTTTACACATTTAAATGAATTTATTAAAGGAAATAAAAGTTTACTTATAATTTATGACGTTTCACTAACTATTTTAATAATGATTAGAAACAATGACAATGTTCTGAATCTTCCTAAAGTTAATTAAATACAATTTTCAGATTTAATCATTTTTAAATGATTTAATTATAAGTTAATATCTAATGAATATTTAATTAAAGCATTATAAAAAGATTTAGTTCGTTTCATTACTTAGAATCTTAATTATGTCTAATATATTTTCGATTATTTTAGAAAAATGTTGAATATAGTTTTTTTTCTCTCAAGTTATTTTTTTAAACAATACTCGAGTTTCATTTTCCCCCCTCTGTGTTAATTTGCAGAATAGAATTTTTTTTAAAAAAAAGCCTATTTATTTATAAAAAAATTAGCTATTTATAAATTAAATATTTTTTATTGAGAATGAAACCTTTGTTTTTCTTTGAAATGAATTAATTTTCAGACATTTGATTAAATTATAACAGTTTCTTAAATATCCAAAAGAAAAAAGATTTGTTTCTTTTATTAGATAAAATTAAAATAGTAAAATGGTTGATTTCGAAACTTATAGTATTAAATTTTGAAGTAATATACGAGGACATGAAATCGTATAAAGAGAAACATATAAAGTTGTATATTTTCTGATCAATAGTAAATCTCTGAAAGTTTTCTGCTGCATTTTTTTCATATGAAATATGCATTTGTGAAAAATATAAAATGTTTCCACCTATTTCTGCTCAAAACTTTTAGTACCGTATGAGATCCTAACAAACGAAACGTTGGATTAATTTATTTCAATTAAGATGTGAATAATATGTATTAAGAAAGTTTAGATATCTTACTATTTCTATTATCAAAATTAATTTAAAAGTTTAGAAAAAAAATAATTTGATGTATTGTTGTCAATATCGTATCGTATATCGTAAAATATGAGAATTTATATCATTTTTAATATATATAAATTTTAATTAACTGTGCATTTTTTTCAATCGAATTTTCTGTTTTTTAGTTGAATTGAGGAAATTTACTAAGATTTAATTAGATAATTTGTAATTTGTTAATTTAGTAATTTACCAATATTCGCGTGAAAGATGAGTGATTACGTTTTTAAAATTGTATCAGTAAATTTTTGAATAAGACCTCGTTTCTTTGAAGCCTCTTAAAAAATTTATTTTTATGAAGCAAAATATTTCTGCAGCTAAAATTTATGGTTTATAAGTTTTTATACTAATAAATTGTTTTTTTATATGTTTCCTAATGCTAATAAATGATATACACGGCTCAAAACAACTCAAATCTTTTATAGAATAACAGTTAAAATAGTTTTTTTGCATAAAATGAAAGCGATCCACAAATGCAAATTTTTCTTATTTTCAAACTTTGCAATATTCAAATTTTGAATTTTTCTTCGAAGACGGGGCTTCAGTGACAGGGAATTGGATTTGGATTTCAAATTAATGTAAGACAAAGTGGAAAAGAATAATCGATATTCAGTAAGCGCGTTGTTTCAATAAATGTCATGTCTCAACGAAGTCATTTAACCGAACCAGAAGCTTGGAATATTTTTGGCTGTTTAGTAGTGCATCAAAAGCAAGCTGAAGAAGAAGAAGCCCTCGCAGTTTCACAAAATGCGATTTCCAGGATTTGGAACCGTTTTTTGAGACTAGAAATGCAGACAGAAGATCAAGGGAAGGGTTTAAAAGTGGAAAAATGCCCAATTAAGACCGTTATTTAACGCTAACTGCTCAGACAGCGAAATGTGAATGTCATTCTTCAACAACATTTTCGCTTGGCTTCTGGTAACACAGTTTCCCCACAATCTGTACGAAACCACCTTCACGCTGTAGATCTGTATGCTCGCCAGCCAATGTTGAATATTACATTAACAGCAAATCACCATCGCATCCGCAAGGTGTGGGCAACAGAGCTTGCGAACTGCGAGAGAATTGAAACGCACAATATTCTTTTCTTTGCCGATTCTCTTTTATTTGGATGAGTGTATTTTTATCTGGAGTGAAGTGGCGCTAGAAACAATCCTATATTCCTGCACAGAAGTATAAAATATGATGGTTGATAGTGTTCTAGGCTGGCATCACCATTTAATTATTTCTATTGTATCCCCATTGATGGATGCATAGATCTCCATGTCATTCTTAGAGGAACTCTGACCAGTCGCCTGAGATCCTGAGACCTATTGCAGTCCCTTAAGCAGCAACAGAGATGACTTCATGTCAATGGACAACAATTGCAGGCCACATTGTGCCAACTTGGGGAACTATTTTCTTTTAAAAGATGGAAACATAAGAATAGATCGACCAGCGTGTTCTTCGGACATCAACCCCACCGAACATGTTTTGGACATTCCAGGTAGGTGCATTGCTTAACGCCTACCACCACCCCAAACTCTTGAAGAACTGACATCTTTTCTGGTGGGGTAGGAGAGAATATTCCAACCCCCTCATTATTAACCTCATTGACTCGATGCCTCAAATATGTTCAACGTTACTGGCTATCCGAGGAAACCGTGTCCCAGACTAAAAACGATATTCTTTTGAGGCAACACCCTTTTTTTTGTTACACTCATATGCGGATTTTTTTTTCCTTTTTGTACCAAAATGCTCAATAAAACTCATTTTTTTGCAAACAAAGGCCATTCCTATCTCATACAGCCTACTGCGTCTGTTATTAAAGTATCAATCATTCAAACAATTCTCTTGGTGTGCAAGATTAATCCACAACCTCAATATCCTTTGTTTTTAGCAGTGCATATGAGTAATACTAAATTTGACCTGGGATTTGGCAAACGAAATATACAGCATTAAACTGCATATAAAATTAAAATGTTTGGGGCATCTAGCAAAATTTGAAGGTGATTTTGCTTGTATCACTATAGCTTATTAAATGAAATTTATTTATCAACCTGATTTTACTTAATATCTGCACTTAGGAGGGATCAGTGCAGATAAGATGTGTTACTGTAGTTTAAATGAATACTGTAGGTGTCTATGCCGGTTCAAATGCAGTCTTCTTTTTTTCCCTTTCTTTACTACAATTGTGCATTAGAAATCTTCCTTCAGAAACTTTTGTGTAGCTTCAAAGAGTGGTTTTTCTTGCGAAATTTGGACAGTCTATCGTTAATTATTGAGAAAATAAAACCTTTTCTTACTTACACTTAAGAACTCTTAAGAAATTTTCAACATCCATTACCTTAGTGAGCATAAAACTTAACATTTGTTCTTTTACATTAAATTCTAACATATTTATTCGAATTTTTATCTATAATTGTCGAGGTAAATTTATGTACTCTAATAAATTTTTAAAAAATTGATAATTAATCACAATTAGTTTATCCCATCCATATTAGTACTTTGTGTTTGATATACTTTCTCATGATTTAAATTTAAAATATTAAACGAAAAAAAAGATATAATTAAATTCTGTATTTAGGCAGAAATTGCTCAGTTTATTTTTCTTTTTAGAAAATGCATAAAATTCATTATTGCATCATCAGATCTTCTTGAATCTCGTATTTATTACGTATGTTTATAAAAACTACGATATGTAATTATTTCGTATTTTAGTTACGTGTTTTATCATGATTCGTCTTTGATATCAAAACGAGCGAAAGTGGGCCGTCCAGAAATTTCTCGCATGTTCTCTGAAAAACTTATCCTATTTATCCTTCCCCCTGGCTTAAATTCGAAGATTTTTACGAATTTCCGCGCATGGTATCAGTCAATAATATTTAAGAAGTATTGATCTTCACAGTAAGTTTAGCCTTTTTACTTAATCTATTGTGCTAGCTTTAGCAATTTTTTCATTGACTAATCGCTAGGAAGTTGTTAATGTTTCCAAAATTCATTTTGAGTTTAAACGTTATTTCCAACCGATTAAAACCGAATTTCAATACTAAGCTACAAATGTAGCCACATAATCCCTTACCAAACTTCATGTATGTAAGCTAAAGTGTTTTTGAACTATCGTTGCATATTTGCATTCTAGTGACACATAGGTAGATGGACAACCCCTTAAAGAATTAAGTTCTAAATGTGATGCATATCGACGCTTTAGAATGAAAATTATATAGCAAATATTATCTATTTATCTGTACTCAAAAATAGTTGATCAGAATTCCCCTTGTGAAAATCAACCAAAATTATAACTCAAAAAGATCCTCAAAAGTGCAGATCTCATTATGGAAATCAAGACCCCAGGACCCAGGTGGATGCTACGTATTTTTGACTCTATAGTGATTGTTTATTTGCCATACATATGTTCGCAATTTAATTTGTCAATTTTCACCCCTTTTCAGTTGGTAATCTAATTCCTCTGTAAGTTCAACCCATAATGCCTATTTATTTCAGTATTCTTGTCCCCTCTATCCAGTTATAACTTCAAAAAAAATTGAACAGTTACGTGTAAGATTTCACACCGATGGCATTCTCTCTAAAAATTCCTGAATGCTGTACCATCTCATTTTCCCCCTTTAATAAATTTTTCCTTTTCTCTCTCTCTCTCTCTTTCTCCCCTCTTTTGCTCATCCAACTGGTTAGATAACTTAGCGTTATAGACACCGGGCGCACAGGATGGTGTTATGTAAGTTATGTATTCAAAACCTCAGATGTCCACAATGTGATTTATCAGAAATATTTTTTCATCTCAGTTATTTAAATTTCCCTGTAAGGTCAATCCATAGTCACCGGTATTTAAGTATTCTTGTCCCCTTCATTCAGATATTACTTCAGCAAAAAATGAAATTGATTCGGGTAGAATTTGACACCGATGGGGTTCTCTCTGCTGATCCATGAATGGTTTATAGTCTCTTTCTTTCTTTTAATTTTTTTCTTCCTTCCATCTTGTACTCATCCAACTGGTCTGATGGTGTTACAAGCACCGCGAACGCAGGATGGCGTTATGTTATGTCTTTGTATTGTAGTCCTAGTGATAACTAATATGCAGGCAACTAGACAACATGAGAGAGTTTGCAGAAAATTTAACGTTAATCTAAATATTCGGTACAAAGAACATACCAGATTTCATGCGTCTAGCTTAAAGCATTTGTGAATTATCGTGTTTAGACAGGCATAACGATAAAAATGTGTTTTTCAAATTCATGGAGGTCTGAAACATGAAGATTTTAGTCAAAATGAAGATTTCGAAATTTTTTCTTTAACAATACTTTCTTTATATTCCGTGTACCAGAAAGAATCGCAATGTAGCTGTTCAATATATCAAGGTATATTTTAGATATATTTAAGGTTTAGAATTTTAAAAAATACCTTAAGTTTTAAATAAAATATATTTCTACAAAGGTTTTCAAAAATGTAAACCATCTAAAAGAAATTACTCATACTGCGAAAACTAAAAGACGTCACACTTTTATTTCCTTTTAAATTTCCTCTTATATTACTTAAAAAGATGAAACCCATTTCCAACAAACAGGCAGGTAATAAATTTCCCTCTGAAACTGACCTTCATTCTATAATTATCAAACATTTTATATCATGTATGAACATGTTTTTGGTGTCAACACAAATCCGTTGGCGAAAAATAAATATTTTATTACCTGCATATTTTATTATCAGCTTTTAATAACGCGTTGCCATTGCATTTACAAAAGCTCCAGCCATTGCATTTGTATAAAAAAACTAAACATTACAACGGATTCAACCTAGAAAAATGTCATTTTGAGACGTGATTATATGATATGAAATTAAATAAATACAAAATGTGATATTTAAAAAAAACAATAAATGCGAGAAAAAGTTTTTTTATCTTTTGCAATACTAAAGTGACTAAATACAATAAAACCATTAAAATGCATAAAAATATAATTTAACTTGCATGAGCACGTGGTGCCTGGCCGTTCAGGAAATTATGTTCTGACATGATACATTGAAATATGTATAGCCGATTTTGTTTTAATCATTTTTTAAAAAATTATCTCTCTTAAAATCAAAAATAAAAGCTATTGCATTTGTTTCCGAAAAACAGCAGTAAAAAAGAGCATTTTTTACTTCGACAAAACCTCATCATAAACTTTTAAATTGACCTCTATCTCTGCAGACTTCCATTTGAAACAAATACTTCGGAATTAAACCATTTTCGCGAGTATTACTTATGATCGAGGGCATGCACCTGATAAAGATTCATTGTTTCGATACCTGTTAGCTCGTAAGAGCTACTAAATCTTCGATAAATTGCTCACTGATACAAACTAGCTGTTTTCTTTCGTGATCAATTCCTATAAGAAAGATACTCACGAAATGTCAGAAAGAAAAAAAAAGATTTTTTTATACGTTTGATGGTAACATTACATTTGCTGTAATGATACTGAATCTTATTCAACGACCTCACTTGAAATTATATCTGAATCATGTATACATTTATTATGTTTTAGTAAATTGTATATTTATGTTATATAGAAAAGGATTGCTTTTAGTGTTCTCACTTTTTTTCCTCGGTTTGATATTTATTTTGTATCTTGTAATAATCGCATTAGAATTTTTTTCTGGTGTGCAACTTGTTTTTTGATGAGTAAATAAATACGCGAAAAAAGTTATTACATTATTATGGAGATTTTTGAGTCGTACAAGAATTCGAAAGTAATAGGGCGATTCGCATTTTAAGAACTATAATAATTACAATTAATAATTCGAAAAGAAATAGGAATGAAAAGGCAGTGGACTTGGAAAGAAATGGAATCGTTAACATAGTAAGGAAGAAATGATTTATTTATTTTTGTCGTGAAATGTGAACTGATTGTCTAGTACACAATTCAAAGCACCGGATCTTTCTACAGTTAACGATACGATTAGATTAAGTAAATAACGAATCGAATAATGATTTTGAAATAATCATAGTGCTGTTTGAACCCAAAATTTCCTAGTAAGATGCATTTTTTCTTGCCTGACCTAGATTAATTTATAGACTACTCTTGAAAATCATTTCTCGCATCTTCTATAAAAACTATAAGTAACTAAAGAACACATTGGGAAGTAACTAAAATAATAAGTAATAAATAACCGAAACGATTATAATCAAGGATTATAAGTAGTAAGTAACCAAAATGATAATAAGTGAGTAGCTAAAAGAACTAAAGTAACAAAAGTAAAAATAACTAAATAATAAGTAACTAAACTAATAGTAATTAAAATAAATAACTAAAATAATAACAAGTCACTAAACTAAAATTATAATAGTAGCAATTAAAAGTAACTAAACTAAACTAATAATAGTAGCAACTAAAATTAACTAAAATAAAATTAGGGGATTACTTTTCGGCATCAATATTTTTAAGCTGATAAAAATGAACACTTTTCACTCGCATAGAATGTCTAAATTAGAGATTTATATATCTAAGCTGAAACCCTTAAGTTTCATAATTATTATACAATATATTATTACTTCCTAAACTATCAATAAAAAAATGTTTCATTCAGGTAATTGTTTAAATTATGAATGTTTGAATATTTTTGCAGCATTTGTCTGAGAGCAATATATACTCGCAGGATTTTATATAACCAAATCAGTTCAATTTTTTGAATTGGCAGTCGCTATATATCAAGCGCTTACAGGATAAGTTAGCGCTAAAAACCCACGCCTACTCCACCCAGCCTTTGCAAACAGTAGTGGAATAACCATTTCTCAAAACATGATTCGGTACTTAAGTGTTGCACATTTCTGGGCGCTTGTGCCTCCCGTTATGCGATATGCTGTTATCAGCCGGAACCAAATGGAACTTAATGGCCGTTAATGGTTGATCAGAAGATATCTGCAGTATAGTTTAATTACTTAAAATGCTACAGGTGTCTCTCTGTGCCGCTGTTAATGGGTGTGTTGGGCTGGCCGCACTCATTTGTCCATTTAAATCCGATTCCAGTTTGAATTTGGGCAGTTCTGCTTTTAAGTGGACACCCATCAAGTGGTTGTAACCAGAAGGAATTGGTGGGTGAGGAGAACACATCGTTTTAAGCTTCTGCCTAATGAATTACTGGCGATATTCTACTTTATGCACGCTAAATCAGAATCGAATAAGCCTCCCTTTTAAATCTGATGATGACTAATGTTTGAAACTTTCACCAACGAGATTAACTGCTTAATGAGTTGTTTAATGATTTTTGCCCCTTAAATAAGTTTAGAATAAATTATCAGGATATATAGTTTAGCGCGCACTTTGGTAACGAGTAGTTCTCTGAATAAGCGTTGTCGTTCGTTATGCGCTTATTATGATGGAAAACTATCTGCATATTGTCTCGATTTTTTTTAAAAACTGGAAAAAACATTCAAAACAGGCATTAAACTTTCCAGATATCCCATTTTCTACAAGAATTTCTGGAGTGTTCTTTTCCCAATGTGTTCGTTAAAATTATTTTTTGAAACATGCCATGCTACAAAGTGCTTCATAAAGATAATTTTTAGAATTTCAATGACACGCAAACGAAAAAAATAGTTACCACTTCCGTAGAATGAAAAAGAAATCTATCACAATAAGTTTATATGAAGCACCGTTTGCAGATCAAACAGCTTAATGCTGTTTGTTGTCTAATTTGAGCCTTAAATTAGATCAGTGTGTTGTTTTTCTCTCAAGAAACTTACCTGCCGTGGTGGCTTGGTGGTAAGATCTCGACTCGTTTCAAGTTCGAGACCCGATTCCATCGAAGAACCGTCGTATAAGGGGCTCTGTTGCACGTTAAATCTGTCATTGACATACGTCCTCCCACTGGTGTGGTGTGTTGTGAAGACGGAGTGCCAGTTCAATAGTCGTCCTCGTCTGACCGCGGTTCAAAATTGCGAGGTACTTCAAAATTAACAACCTTGGCGTTGCTTAAAGAGGGGGCGTTAATATAACTAGACTCAATAATATTGCTATCAGGGAGAACTTTTATTTAAATAATATTGTCGCCATTTCAATTTTTCATCAGCTTTCGTATCTTTAAAAATGGTACTTAATTTTATCATCGGAAATAAGGCTAGTGAATTGCTTATATCTTAAACTGCATTCTGAAATATCTTTTTTTTTTCTAATTACAGGCTGGAATGACACCTTCAACAATAGTAATTCATTACTTGTAGTTATGTTACATTGCAACATAAACAGTAATATAACTGAAATTTAAATTCTATACTATATAGCCAATAAATTTTGATTTCGTTCTTTTTATTGTAAAAGAAGTTAGGTCTCCATTTGATTCCTTATACATAGACACGGGATGTTTTTATTATTATTTTCATGTTATTGATGTTTTGAAGTTGCTCCAAATTTACAAAATTTAATAACCGAAAAACGTAAACTTAATAACCGAAGAATTATAAGAACAATAATATAGTAATAATGAATTTCCATCATGAAATAATGTACTTAATTCCACCAAATATTCTTAAAGAGAGCGTCTTCTTTTAGAGAAAACAGAGTACTCTTTTTAAAATCAAGATATATATCAACTCCAACATTTAATAAAATTTATATTTTTCTGAATAAAAGTTGTTTATAATCAGTTTATTTAGCAATTTTACCAAAATAATAAATGCAAAAAATATTAATGCATTTATTTAATTAATTTTATGAATAAAAGTGAAAAAAATTAGAATGCAAGGTTATATTCTTAAATTGAAATATCAAGAAATTTTGCGAAATGTCAACTCAGCATTAGATTTTTAGAATAGAATAAATTTTTATTCCTTTATATGAATAAGCAATATCCTAGAGAATTATTAAAATATTTAAATATTATTGATAGTGAATGTGTACAAACAGAAAAGCGTAAACAATTTGTCAGTAATATTTCACTCATAAAAAGATCGTGAAAAACTCAAGGTTGATTAATTATTGTTATATATTGTTACCGCGAAAATGCGCCAAAAATGGCGAAGTTTGGCGAGGAGCTTTGCGCCAGCTTAGTTAGTTTGGCGAAAGGAATAATTTAGTAGCCACTGGATCTCGCGCGTTGTTTTGAGAAGTTTCGCATGTTTCGGGGCATGCGCTTCCTCGGCTATATAAGGGACGAGTAGCCGGAGTGAGTTAGTTGAGAGTTTTCTCCTGGAAGAAAAGCGTCTCGCAGCACTAGAGGATTAGTGAGGTGTGTTTACGTTTGCTGCTAACGTTTTATTATTAAGCTCGTTGTGATTTACTGTTGCTGTGGTATACGATAGCTGTTTTGCAGTCTGTTTTTATTGTGCGTAAGACTTGCATTTACGCTGAAAGTAACTGTTGACTGCTGGATTGTGTTTATCTGAAATTTTTACATAATCAATTATCCTGTAAATAGCTGTAAATTTTGTTTGTGCTATCCTCAAGTAAAGTCCATTCAATTCGAACCCGCTACGCTAAAAACGTAACAATATATTACAATAGATGAAAAAGTGAAAAGTAAACTTTTCACTTTCCTATGAAATAATCGGGTATCAAATTTTGTTGCTAAATTTCATTTGCATTATTTAAAATTCATTGATTATAAGTGAAAATTTACAGAGGGAATTTTCAGAAAATATTTGTTTTGATTTTAAGAAAATGTATATGAAAAATAAAATGTTCATTTCCTGAAATTATAGATTTTAAAATTTTAAATACTCTGGCAAGAAAATTCATTTTTATCAATATATTATATATATATAATATCTTTAAGTATAATTTAACTATTTTCCATTCATATTTTAGTTTTGTTCCTTTTTTGGTATTAAGGCGATATTCAATAAAGTACTATAATCTTTGATAAATACTTTAAGAGACATAAATTTAAAAAAGTGAATATAGATTGTCTTTGTAACTGTATGAGCTATTTTAAAATGTTTTTAAATGAAAATGGAATTTTCAAAAATTTCTGAAAGTTATTTTATAAAACTTTTTTTTTTACTTTTTTAAAATTGAAATAAGGACAATATTAAATGGATATCAGTAAAACAAAAAGTAATCCTTGTTCAATGGAAATTTAAATATTTTTTAAATAAAATAAAAATGATCTTTAGATATGGAGATAGGGGGGTTCTAGATCGTATACATGAATACATTGTACATGCGTTTCTGGAAAATTCATCTTTATTCTTATGCAACTGACGCCTACAAACTTTAATATTAAAATCCCTTGCTAAGTTTTATTAATAAAACTTCTTTAATTTTGACTTATTTTAATCCCATTCATACAGATATTCATCTGATAACATATGCATGGAAATATTTAGTTACAATGTTGACAAAAATCTGAAATTTTGGTATAAAGACCAAGTACCGAGTTTGGTCTTCATAGGTGTTTGCAATTTTTTCTTTCTTGTGCACTGCATATGAGAAGTAAAAATATTCTGCCCATCAATTAAATGTCAATTGCCTTGTAAATAGTGTATTATATATTTTCATAACTATTGAGCGTTGCATTTTGTTCCTTTTTTGTAATTATTTTTATATATAAGAAAATATAGACTGTTTTGAAAAGAATTCCAAACGAAGTTATTCTTAAAAGCGTTCCTATATTTTAAAATGACGTGTTAATTTAATTAATCTAAACATAGTTTGTATGTAATTGTACGTAATAACATACAGTGCGCGATTGGTTAATAGGATATTTGAAAGAATGGAACAAACAGTCTCTGCAGGACATATATCGTCAATTTATCAATGTAAGCTCTTTAATAAGATTCATGTATAGGAAATCACACCTTCCTAAATGATGTCCATTTCCATATTTACATTGAAATTTAAAAAAAAAACCTTCCAGGAAAATATTGTATATTTTATGATATTTTTAATCCTTTCCACGTGCTCTAGTTTATGCATCTTGCTTGGATTACAATGGGATTATAGTTTCATTTATAAATCTCTTGAACAAGACTAATCCCTTGTAAAACTGGATCAGGCGAAGAGAGAACATAAGTCTTTCTGTGGATTTTGAATATACAATAAAACTAGTCAGCCAAAGTGAATAAATTCATAATTGTTCTCAAGACAAGTAAAAAAACATGCTGCATGCTGCTGTGATTCCATCTTGTAGATTAGGCTTATTATAAGAACAACGGAACACGCATGTATCTCCTATGTAACATGTGCTGTTTCAAAATCATTCAGTTTATCTACTTCATCTTGCACAACTCGGCTATTTTTCTGTGTAATTTATATCTTATGTCCTATGATCATGAATGATGAAAATATTAATTGTTTTAATACAATTTAAATATTTTCAGTCGCACTATATTGCAATTTTATAAATAAAATTATTATCAATTTTACTGCAGTTTTCGTGATCTTTTAAATTCTTTATAAAATGTTCATATTGTTCTAAAGAAAGATGACAAAGTATTATTATGTATATATCTATATATAGGCAATAATACAACCAATAAATTTAAAAGATTTTGTGGATATGGGCTTAGGTATGATGGCAGTGGTCTGTGAGTCCCCATGAAATATCCAACCAATAGACATCTCTATAAAAACGAAATGATAAGCAACAATGTATCGATGTATTCCAGATATTGACCAGTTTTAAGAATATCGAGCAACATCGTGAGAATATCTTAAAATATCTTAATTTAATACCGTGTTTGTTTGTTTTTCGTCAGAAGGCCTTCATATGGTGATGAGATGTAGACAACAAAGGAATGAAAATACGTGTTCAAAAAAATAACATATTTGATAAAACTAAAATTAGTATTTATTAGAAATTCCATTAAACTAACATATTATAAATTATAACAAAATTGAGAGAGTAAAGATAGAACATCGTCTTAATACATTACAATGTCTGTTCGCCCTTGACAAAGGACGTCAGCAAAAAGCAAAGTAAAGTGCGTGCAAGAATAGCTAGCGATGATGCAACAGCTTCTAGATGACAAAAGCTTCAAATGCAAATATTGCATGGCATCTGATGAAACAATTTATAAGCACAGTGAAGCATATGATTTGATAGGAATTATAAAATTCAAATTCCTTTCTTCATAAGATGTTTTTTGAATTTTATAAACTCAGCGAATTATTATGATTCACAACAACAAGTGATAATTAATTAATGCTGAACGCTCATTTTTTTTACAAATATGACTTATATTTGCATATGCATGCTAGTTTTTAAATTGCAGCTAATTTGGATACAAATTACAAACGATGCCTTCAATAATTAAAGTTTAGTAAATATTGCGGATTTTGCATATCCATTGCGTGCTGCTTGGCACGACGGGGAGCCTTGCCTTTATCTGTCACGTCGTCGCTGCTCCGTGCTGTGCCTACCTTCTAAAGTAACCAAGCTTGCCTAGCATCATGCTGTCACGTGATCTGCATTCTCACCTGTAGTGCAGGGCATGGCGCCAACATAGTAATAATAAAGACTTCCTCCTTTCCAGATTGTATTTGGCGTTGGCTCACACATTGTCACATAGAATTTTTGATACACAACTTATTTACAGTTGGCAAAAGTATATTTTAACAAGTTCGATAAAATGAAGTATTCAGAGTCATTGCCTAACATTTTATAAAACTGTTGAAATGTTGATACTCATTTGCTTTTTTAAGCATTCGTTGTTTAATTGTCAAATGATTTTGAAATTTATCATTGATTTTGCTGAATGGTATTTTAAATAATAATTATATTTGAAATTTAAATAGCGTGGTCAAAAATGAAGGAATGTGAAATGAAATTTTAAGTCTCCTGCAGTATTCAGCCTATAATATTTCGTTGGATAAAATCTCTTATAATAAAACTCAAAAAGATTTTAATTTTAACACTTAAGTTATTATTTATTTCAAACAATAAAATATCTATTTAAGTTTATTTCTATTATTCAGATAATAAAATTTACAATTTTAGTATCTTGAGCATAATGGCGATTCAAGGACAGACATAATTTAAGAAAAACCTTCCTTGCTCTTGTAAATTTTTTTCAGAAAAGAATTAAATTTCTACGCCAAAATTTTACAGTAATACCTTGTCATAAATCGAGTAACAATTGAATGTAACTTGGAAATTAAAGTGTTTTAATATTATTAATGTCCAGCAGCTTATAAGTGTTTTAATATTATAATGTAAGCAGATAACTAATAATTCTAAATATAAAAGCGACACATTATCAGAAAAGTGATGAATATTTTCTGAGGTATTTATGTTAAATTATCCAATATCTGTACTTCATATAATTTTTCCTTAAGAAATATTCACGTTACATTAAAAAAAGTAGCGTTGCCGTAAGAGGTTTGTACAGTTTTATATATGTAAACAATCCGCATGAACTTTTATGGTAGAAAATCTTCTGATATCCAATTCGGTATAAATGCTGTTTTTATATTTGCTAACTGATAACAGAATAACATGAGAACTTCTTTTATTTTTCGAGACTGTCCAAATAATTTAAAATCCTAAACTTAAAAAGGAATTATGCTTCAGTATTTTAAAAACTGAGAATGAAGATAAACTCAACGGGAAGATAATGCTGTTAAACACACACACACACACACACACACATTTAAATGATGTAAATATACTGTTATATTTTCATACTGTAATACTGTCAATACTGTAATATTTTCAGAGGATATAAAAAATGCAAGAATTCTGATTAAATTTTAATTAATAAAAATGAAAATTTCAAAAATAGCCGCTCCAACGTGCATATTCACAGCTTTAGAAATATGCATAAGTCAGCGCAAGTAAGTCGCCAAATTCAATCAGTTCAAAAATCAATCAATCAATAAATGAATGAATAAATCACTTCCAAGTGCACAATTCCGTTCTTCAGAGCATATATGTGGTGAATTTGGTAGCTTTATTTCACGCGATCCTGGTCAGTAGAGCGCCAACACGCACTTATCGATAACTTCTGAAATATTTAAAACAGAACATTAAAATTTTGATGCAATGAGTAGATGGATAACATTAATTAAATAGAATCCAGGATTTCAACTTTTCTATAGTGTATTTCGTATTGTTTCCAGGGTTTAACTATAAACCTAATATGAAATGGCGATTCATCATTCTAATTTTTCTAGTTGAAAGCTAGAGTTTTATATTCAATGCATTGTTAAATGTTTAAATTTAATTTTATTGGAATGACGTTTCATTTTGAAATCAGATGACAGTTATTTTAAGAGGATAATACCTGATATCATATGGGCCGGGATAGCCTGGTTGGTAAGGCTTGGATTCGCATCCCTTAGGCTGCAAGTTTGAACCCGCCAGCCGAAGACCCTTCTTGTGTGTCGTATTGGCGCACTAAAATATGTCGTTGTCACAAATTCTTCTATGTCGAGAATAATACCATTGGGGGTACTGGGTCAGAGGTGGTCGTTCTCTGTTGCAGATCTAAATGACAATCTGTGGGTGAATGCATGAATGAAGCACACCCCGTAAAAAGTGTTTATAATTTGTGTGAACTAGAAATCAGGCTATAGCTCTTGGGTGCTCAGGCCTCCAGACTCTCAAAAGCTACTGCACCCCTTCTTCGGTTGTAAAGCTGAACACGAGGTCAACAACAGAACCTGGTACCGTAATCGGTAAGAACAAAGAATTGCTAGATGTAATTTTTATGAAATTACATTTGGAAAGACACACCTTGACAAATATGTATAAATCTGTGTTCATTTTCTGCAATTGGATGAATAATGGCAGATGATCGCCGAATTCTTTTAGGTATTTATAAAGCCGGTTTTGTGTAAGTTCATACAAACTTTACGGGCATCGATAATATGATCATTCGCCTCAAGGTAGTTTTAAATTCTTACCGAAAAATTTAAGATTTCTCAATGCCCATTAAATTTAGAAATAGTCTTGGATTCAAACGCTTATACGAAGATAGAAGCAGTAACATTGCGATCGACAAAAAAAAAGATTCGAAACCGATTTTTTAATGTGTCATATTATTATTAGATCTTTAATCTGATGAAAATAATCTGTATTCGTAATAATATCATTGTTATTCTATTTTTAATATGATGATTCAAGAACGGGGGGAAATCTAATCTATGAAATGTGATAAGCAAAATGTATTTTTTCCATAAATTTTTGAATGAAATCTGTCTAAACCTACTTTCTGCTGTTCTTGAATGAGAATGGGAATATGATATAACACGACAATCTAAATAAATGGAATTTGACCTGCCGTTTTATCTAAATATTAAACTGAAATCCGAATTTATGTCAAACCAAACCAAACACTTTTAAGAAAAATCGATAATTAATTTCGCATTAAACTAGATATGTTTTTTTGTATCAAATATTTACGCCAAAAATGCAAAAATTTGGCGATTAATTTTAAAGCGCAATCACTCTATGATGTTAGATTTTTCCCCTGCTCTTAATGCTCTAGATGTGAACATATTTGAGTCGCAGGCATATGGTTAAACTGAATGATCAAAATGCCTTGACCATAATACCTGGAATCATATGTTAAGCTCTAAACGTCTTCACTGGCCATGGTAGTCCCTTCCGTAAGAGCCATGCCCCATCATCGGCAACAGGGGACATTGTTACTTATACCAACATGACAGAAACCGCTCACTACACCTGAAACTTTTCATCTTTATTTTTGAATCCCTTCCCCTCCACCCTCAATGGCACATGGGCCTTATGCATGAGAAATTTGAAAGAAAAATGCATTGGTTTCAGATATTTAGTTTCTGTGGTATAAATTTAGTTTTTAATGAAGTTATAGGATATAGAATATTATAGTGAAATTTTTTTTAAAAGACAGCTGTTAAAAGAAAATGCAAATTTTATTTAACATCATAAAAGGATCTGAATTTAAAGGTATCTAAAAAATAGTCAATTTTTTTTACTGTATTCTTTTTGTATTATATAGAATTACCAAAGTTACACTTTTTATATTTCAGTAGTTATCTAGATTTTTATTTATGACGACAGATAGAATAGAATTTGGAAATTTGGTTTTCTCTTCTTTCATGTTTTGAAAGCACTAAGCTGGCTTCTTTCTGACTGAAGATAAGATTACCAAATCTTTTTATAAGAATTATATATTAGATTATTGATTTGTGGTATTGCAATAGTGTAGCTTTTTTATACACAGGGCTGAAAAAATTATGTAGATTTTAATTCCTTTTTTTCTCTATACATAATGACTAAATCTGTATATTAAATTGTATACGAGATAAATCCTGAAATCCTTGCAAGATTTTTGTGATGTTTTTTTTTATAATTCTGCAAATAAAGTTTGAAAAAAATATTTATTTAAAAAAAATAGATTCAAAAAAGGTTTTGGGGATTTAGATTTCAATGAAAGATAACAAAAACAAGTATAGATTTATTAAGATTCAATGTGTTCAGTTATAATATAATAAAGCTATCTTAACATTATTTTTTTAAAAAAAAGTATTGAGAAGGCCCTCTATCCATTAAGGGAAATGCAAAGATTAATTGACGCGCTGGCAATCCCTTTTTTTCGTACCCTCAGAAAGTCTAATAAGTAGAATGTTTTGAAAGATCTAAAAAAGAATTTTGATAGTTTTTGATAGACAATTTAGATCCTCTGACATTCCTAATCCTTAAAATCTGCGCGTTTGGCAGCCAAGGTCAAACTGCGAACATCCCAATCCGTATCAAAACAATTTCAACACACTAATCTAGTTTTCAGACATTTTGAAAAGCTTAAATGCTCAAATCTGAAAGAAAGACGAAAAAGAATATTCCTTGAGCTAAAAATATTGGATGAAGGTCGTTTGATTGTCTGCATTTGCTACTGTTTTACAAAATGTATGTGTCTTAAGGGTCCTTTCAAGTAACCTTGGATTTTAAAACCATGTTTAAATACCAGTCATGTCTCAATCTGTACTTCCAAATGAGATGTTATCTTTTACTTAGCGGTGTAATGCTAGACTGATTTGCAAGAGGAGATAAATTATTCAAAAATTAAAGTAAATATTTCTGATCCAAAGCGTCAGATCTCTCCCGGGTTGCACTGCACACTCAACAATTCGGGTAAAAAGAGCCGATGAAAAAAACTGAACTTAATATACTCTTTCAACGCTGTAAAAACGTGATGAAGATGATTATCAACTCTGATGAAATTTTTAATCTTGTTTTAAAGTAAATACTTTTGGGTGATAACTGAAATAAAATGAAGTCTTCACTGATAAAAAAAATAAAGTAGCAAGATCCTTAAGTTGTTATATATTTTATTTTTTGAAGACTGAAAAAAACGCTAAAATCTTTCTTTTAATAAAGCTTTCTCAACATTCCATTTTTAAAATATTCTTAAGTTTGGAAAATGAAAAAATTTTGAAATTATACGCAAAAATATATCTTATATAATATAATATAATGACTGAAATTACAGCACCTTCCACTTACTCAAGCGAAGAAACTTAATCACTTATTTATCTCTTCATGTAGTTTACAATTCCATCAGCGATATAATCTTTCTATGCTTATTTTCCTTAGAAAAACAATGGAAAATACAGTTATTGCTGAAGTTTTCTTTCGTCTACAGTTTTTTTCTTTATTTGAGAAACTTGATTCTCTTTCCGAATGTCGTTTATTTGTTTATGTCAATTAGTTCTGCCAGATAAAATGCATTTCTAAGCCACCTCTCATAATCCATGTATAGAGAAAGTACTATAGAGAATATATATAAATCTCCACATTCATTTTTGACATTGTCTCAAAATCTTTGTCTGTCCGTCGCAATATAACTCAAACGATATGAGTTAGAGAGATGAAAATTGTTACTTGGTCTTGGTGTATTTTTAGATTTCTGTCAAGTTTTGAGCATTATCCATTAAGAGAAAGTCCATCAGGCTGGCTTTTTGAGTAGAAGTTATCCCCATAACTACAAATTGGAAAGAAAGAGCTTTATACACAGATAAGATTTTCTCAATAAATCTTACAATTAAGAAATCTTCTGGAAGCGTTGTGGCGCCTAGAAAATGGGAACTTATAAATATTATTATAAATTATATATTATTATATTTAAATGTTCCTCATTATTAATTCTAATTTTACGTAAGATGGAACTTAAACGTAAATTCATCTTAAAATATCTAATAAAAGTAAAGTATTTTAAGAAATGTTTATGGATCAATTTGTTGAATATGGACATATATATTCGACTTCATTCTTTGAAATTAGCGAATTTAGAAATGTTTGGACTTAAGATGCTATTTCTTTATGAAAGCTGTAAGCTTATAAAGAAAATATTAGAAAGTTGCAAGAGGGAATCGAATATCTCTCATCATGGTATATCATATCCGAGATTCTGATGTCTTTACATATTTATATCTAAAAGGTATTTTTTTTTCAAAATTTGATAGAAATCTACAAATATGTGTTAGTGATTATACACCAAACTCCATTTGTTTCGATCAAATAGTTTTTTGAATTATTCTGCTTATAAGCTAAAAGGAACACAAACAGAATATCAAAATTGCTTTTTCGGCTTGAGGGAAGATTGAAATGCAGAAATTCGTCAAAATCTCGAGTTCGGAGGGGGGGGGGTCCTATAATTACATTTTTTTTTTTTTTTTTGAAATGCGAAGAAGGAAAACAAAAAGACGAAATGGCAATGAATTTAGAAAATTATTAGAAATTAAATTCATAAAAACTATTTTTTTCATCATTGATTCCATTTTTCTTCTATAAACCAACTAGGAGAGGAATTATTAAACTGATTAGAAAACTTTAAAAAAAGATGAAAAATTACGTTGAAATTATTCTTATTTTAAATTATGAATAAATTGTCATAAAAATATGAATCCGGCGTCTTGGCTTAAGAGTAGCGCGTCTTTCCAGTGATCTGGACGTCCCGGGTTCATAACCCTGTTCGAGTATGGTTGTTCTTCTGTCTTCTATCATTGAGGTATGTAAATGTGCACCCCCCCCTGCAAAAATAGGTTATGTAAGCGAATGTGACGCAAGTCGTACGCATGACCGTAGTTGGCGCTACTGAAAAACAAGAGATGCTGAATCGGCTTAAATTCTCTAGCGGCAGCCAGCTCGCTTGTCCATGGCAAGTGCTATTAGTATCATCAAGAATATGAAAAAGTGACCTAATTGGAATATCGCAACATAAAAGTCATTAGTTTTTAAATTCAAAAAATAACATCAATGAAAATTATTTCTTTTGTTAATGATGCACTAATGTTTCCTTAAAAACCAATAGAAATGTGATGGGCAAAATGTGTGAATAATCAACTTGGAGGAATTATACCTCAAATAAAACTGAACACAATTATATTAACAATGTTTTACATTTAATTTTAAAAACCGATCTTTATATAATTGCATGTCTTTTTCCACAAACATAAAAATTATGTTTATAAGTAAATATTTAATTGAAATTCTCATTTATTAATTATGTTGAAGTTTCTTGCTTCTTCCATTTTTTTTACTTCTATATGTTTTGTAAAAAATAGTTTCTACATTTTCTACACAAATATATGCATACTTTTAAACTTATTTTTGTTCTAATAAAATGCGCTGAGAAAGCCCTGTTAATTCCAGATTAACGAATGCAAGATAAAATTATTTACAAATGATAAAAACATTGCGATCAAACGTACTGAACAAAGGCGACTTAATCGAAGCAGACTTTCAAAAGTGTGGTTAATATAAAATCAGATTAATATTTAAGTATTAAATTCAAATTAATTCAAGATAATTCTTTAGCAATGTTATCATATGAAGCTTCATTTTGATGATAATGCAATGAATTCCTTATATGGTTTCATCACATTTTTTAAAAAAATTTATCATTTGCCAATGTTTGGAAATATTTTTTTATAAAATTTTTAATTTTAATCTTTGCCCTTTATTGCATTCTTTTGCCAGTTAAGAACTTATTTGTTTTTGCTGTGCCATCACTTTTGTTCAAAAGATGAGTAGATAGTGAAAATTGATACTGATTTATAGCGTGGAAGATATTCATTTTAAAGAAAATATTAAGGTTGAGATGAAGATGAAAATTCATGCTGTGAAATGACATAGACGTTTTTGCTTCAGATTTATTAAAATTAGAAATAGCTCGGAATTCATATTGTATCAGCATCGAAGCTTTCATATTTACGATGGTATTCTTCAAGAGAGTAAGTATATAATTATAATCAAATTCTAAATCTTTCGACCTTTTATATAAGTAGGTGGATCTGAGATTTTTTTTATAAGTGAAGAATTAGAAACTAAATGGATATAAAACAATGACAATAAATATCCTTAAACTCTATTGTCAAATTCTTTAAAATTATTTGTCTTAATCAAAGTACGTTTAACTCAATATTATGTGCCTTATGTGATATGAAATAATTTTACCACTGAAAAAGATGATCAGCTAAAATAAATCCTTACTGTATAAATTTTTCTTTCAAATATCAGTTTACCTATAAATAAAATTAGCGTTAAACGACAAACAAAATTGACGAATTTATTGAATAATTATTAAATTAAACTAACTACAATATTTCAAACAAATTAACTCTTTCGCCGATATCTCTCGTCAGCGTATTGTTTTTTCTCTGTTTTCCACTTCATTAAAACAAACATAAATACTCAAACAATTTAATATTTAAAAACGTTTTAAATTAGAACGTTTGAATCGCCCCGCAAAAATTCCATTTGAACGTCCTAGATGCATTGAGGTTACGAAGAGGATCATAGTTCCCCGAATCCGAAAAAAGCATTTTAAGAATTGTATTTTTCTGTATGTCTAAGAAAACAATGAATGAAAGACATTTTGTCAAATGAGGAAAATTTTGTATAAGATCTTTACCTGAAATTTTCGAATTTCTGTCAAATCTTAAATGAGATCCCTTCTGAGAAAATTGGTCTATCCGATTGTCCAAATGTAAGTTAACTCGATAACTACAAAGCGAGTAGAGGTAAAGAGGTAAATTTTGGTACTCAGATTCAACATCTAAATGGAGATATATCTCTAATTTGGAATATAATCTGTTTAGGAGCCTTGGAGATGTTTAAGGGCATTCCATCTGACACCTTGGTCATCTATAAAGATGTTAGCAAACTTGAAGATGGTAAGACCGGAACTGGTGTTTTCGTAAACGATACTAAAGATGAGTTGAGACTCAGCCTCCGAAACCCTGACTTTTTTTTTTATATCAGAGATCATAGATATAGGTGCAGCTCAAGAGCATGCCCTGACCACGAACAAAAACAGTATTTGGATCCTAACTGAAAGCAGGAGTATCATTCAGTATTTTAAAAAATTGGCCAATTTTTTTGATATTCTAGATATCCAGGCATCTCTTGAGCCTGAGGACTCTTGCTCACCTTCAGAGGATTCCATCACATGTTGGGCTGCATGGAAACGCGATTGAGAATATGCTCGCCAAGCAAGGCTGTGATCATGGCTCTTTAGGCGAACTCATCCCTTCGGAAATCCACTCTTTAAATAGTCTTAAATTGATCTCAGCTTAGCATATTCTTCCAGTCCACCATTTGTATGATGCCAAGAGTCCTGGTTTATTTGTATTATGCAGCGGCCCCCGGCGCTTTCAATGGTTACATTTAGAAGTGGTCACTTGAAATGCTTAAGGTTCTTTAATACAAAGAAGATTTTCTATCCTTGTTCCTGTTCCATCTCTGCCAGTCCTGCTCATCTTCTTTATTGCCTTGGCGCCTCTTGGAGGCTGCTGTTTGATGAACAGGAACTCATTTTTAGAGAACTGGTGCGTCAGAGCCTTTTGGACCTGGTGTAGACTTCCCTACACCAGGGGGATTTTTAACAACAAGAGTAGATAGTTTGTTATATATTTGTGAAATTATAAACTAAAACAAATAACTTGAAAACGCATTGACTTAAATTTATTGAATTTAGCATGTCTTGAATTCTGTGTAAATGCTTGGTTTCGATTGACCGAAAAAAAGCATTCAAGATGCATATAATTTTCTGTTAAAAGTTCTGGTTTCTAGTTCTGTATAACTTCAGCCTAAAGATTCATCGCCACAAAAAATGTCGCTTAAGATCGACATTATTAAATCTTTTTGTAACTAATATTCCCTAATAGCACTCCATTAATAAAGCACTAATAAATTTATTATAGAGAGTAAGCATTTGGGTGACTATTCCCTCTAATTTAAAAGGCAATCATCCCTAGCCCGTTGAATGCAATGAAGTTTCGATAATCGATAAATCAGCATCGACCTCTTAACATTCCAAAATGCACGCTCAAATGGCCAAAAATGCTATTTGGTGACAGAAACTATCAACAGAATTTGTATCCGTTCCGCATCATTACCGCAGAAACACAGGTGAACGCCAAACTTCGCGTGCTTGGCGCTATCTGCAGGAAATGAAAGTTTCATGCTTCATTTAAATGCATGCAACAGTTTACTGAAGATGTTGTTTCAGAGACATTTTAACAAGTGGGTGACGTTTTCACACGGATAATATTAGTTTTAGAGATTTGTATGGATTTTCTAAATGTGATGTATGTGGAGATATGTAATGACTGTATTAAGGAGTGGGAACTATTTACAGATTTTCTTTTTTGGAACATAGTTTCAAAACGAAGAATAGAAAAACGCAAGTAATTTGTAGCTCAAAAATGAAAAAAAATTATTGCCTATAAAATGCATTAGATATTGTTCAGTTAGATCTGCTGTTTCCTGAAGAGATAATCCATTCGACATGGAGTATTACTTTATAAAACTTCACTATTCGAGTATAACATTACTACATTTCTTTTTTAAAAAATGCCAAAATCCGTCCTTTGGCATCTCTTCGAATTCACACTGACACTTTGACTTCTAAGAGATGCCAAAGGATGGTTTTTGGCATTTTTTAATGAACTGTCTCTCTTCGAGCTCAAATATTGAAACAGAAAATAATCACATGGAGCTATATTTGAGCTTTAAAGAGAGCTCGTCATACACCCAATACTTTTTAGAAGGAAGGAACACTCTACAACAAATACAGTATGAAAGTAGTGTAGATATCAACTAAATTACTTTGTACACTGCCTTTTTTGTGAATGTATTCACTTTAATATTTTCGTATAATATTGCGCATTGTGGTATCTAACTAAGTAACCCTGTTTTTTATAACTATCTTTGTTGCTGATTTTAAATCGTAAGTAAACCATTTTTCATATCCATTAGTATGTTCTTAGTTTAATCAAACTTTATTACATGTATGAAGATGATTCACGAATAAAAATAAAGTATTTAACATATCGAAACAACCAAAAAAATTAAATATAGATATAAGACCCAAAAATTTAGCGTCAAAATTTAAAAATAGCTGAAAAGGAAAAATGGAAATTCTTTGCAAATGGTCTAATAAAAACCTGATGAGCCGTTAATGTATTCAATCTTCGTGAAATCACGCTTTATCAACATTAATATTTAAAACATTAACATGTGAAAAAAAAAGCTATGTGATTACCAATTTTTTTATAAATTTTTATCATTTTTCCTTTCTACTTTGTGTTTGATCATATACTTAGAACGTTATGTTACCGTAAGTGACAAAAATAAACAAAATGACTATTTCAAATAAGGCCAGAATAAATAAGTGAAGTTACTGTTAAAATAAAGTACGATTCAAAAAGGTAACAATATCTCAATTATTATTATAGTTGTTAAAAATATCTTTTTTTTTTTTGTCTTGAGATCATGAAGATGGAACTAAATCGAACCAACACTCAGTGCTACTTCACATTTTCATTTGAAAATGAGAAAGGTGTGATCTCTTAACGATCGTTTTTATTTTCACATACAACTCTTCGATCCTCCCTTTTGATTACTATAATACATTTCAGAAATCAATAAAAATACGATTCTGTTATCTTGGTGGAACGGCCAGACAATCAAATACCTATTAATGTAGACCGTTACAGTTATGAACAAAAGCCTAGATGTGATCGTTGGGCATCAACAGCGGATTATCTTATTTCGTCCATTAATCATCTTAATCGGAATCTTTAGTTCCCATCTTCGAACTGACGTTGATTATGCCGTCCATGGAATAATCTGCAAGGGGAAAGTTTATCAGAAGTAATATGATTACCCAGGGAAATTGGAACTGGACAGGGGACAAAAGGGGAATGGACAGTCATACCGTTTTTTTCGTAGGAAGAAATAAATTATATGAAGGTCTGTATCGTCTTTTGGAGGGGGGAAGGGGGGGTTCATGTATCAAAGTTGTTGGAAGATTTCTACTGCGTTAATTGATTTCATAGAAATTTACTTATTTCTTGCTATTTCAGCAAAACTTTTCAGTTACAAAATGTACATCAGTTATTTAAGAAAAAATCTTTTTTTTAATATTAAAATTTCATTTAAACATAATATATCGAAAAATTCTGTAGCAATTATATTATAGTTTTATGAAGCATTGTAAATTAAAGTCGACTAACTCGCAATTTGATTTATGCAAAGTTTTTAAAAGAGCAAACCGTTTTAAACCCAAATATCCTAGCTCTAGCTGGGAAGTCCCCAAGTAATAAGAAACTTTCCTGTTTAAGCATGCGGTAATGCATTAATGGTACGATGACACTAATACTGCGTACCCATTCATATTGAAGATAATTTTATTTCAGATTCCTCAGAATATTAGGTCCTAGTTTCTCGTTGAAAAATAAGGAAAATTTCCCATCTCCACTCTCAAAAACAATGCAGTTCGTATTCTTAGAAGGGTTTTCTATAAAGAATATTTCGGCTTAGGAGATAATTATTAAGCAAATGTAGCCTCATAAATCCTATCAATAATCCTAAAAAACCTCTTAATTACCTACACCTACACTGAAGTGACAAAAGTCATGGGATAGCAATATGCAAGTATACAGATGGCAGTAGTATCGCAGCAAAAAAGTATAAATGCGCAGTTCGTTTTCCAGAGCTTTCATTTCTGTTCACGTTATTCATGTGAACAGGTTTTTCATGATTTATGCCGGCACGACGAAAATTAACAGACTTTGAACGTGGAATGTTAGTTGGAGCTAGACGCATGGGTCATTCCATTGCGGATATCATTAGTGAATTCAGCATTCCGGGATCCACAGAATCAAGAGTGTGCCGAGAGTATGAAATTTCAGGCATCGCATCCCATCATGGACAGCTCTGTGGGCGACCACCTGCACTTAACGACCGAGACCGCCGACGTCTGTGTAGAATGGTAAATGTTAATAGACACGCAACCCTTCGTCAAATAACTGCAGGAATCAATGTGTCCGATAGGACTGTGTGGCGAAATTTGTCTTCCTTGGGCTATGACAGAAGAAGACCGACTCGAGTGCCTTTACTGACAGCACGACATCGCCTGCAGCGACTCTCCTGGGCTCGTGAGCATATCGACTGGTCCCTAGACCAGTGGAGAACTGTGGCGTGGTCAGATGAGTCACGATTACAGTTGTTACGAGCTGATGGAAGAGTTCGAGTGTGGCGCAGACCCCACGAAGCCATGGACCCAAACTGTCAGCAAGGCACTGTTCAAGCTGGTGGTGGCTGCATAATGGTTTGGGCTGCTTTTACATGGCATAGACTCGGTCCTCTGGTGCAACTGAACCGATCATTGACTGGAAATGGTTATGTTCAGCTGCTTGCAGATCACTTGCAGCCATTCATGGACTTTACGTACCCACACAACGATGGGATTTTTATGGATGACAATGTGCCATGTCACCGGGCCAGAACTGTTCGCGATTGGTTTGAATAACATTCCGGAAAATTCCAGCGCAGGATCCCGATATGAATCCCATCGAGCATTTATGGGACATCATCGAAAGGTCCGTTCGTGCCCAAACTCCTGCACCATCCACACTTTCACAATTATGGACGTCTATACAGACAGCATGGCTCAATATTCCTGCAGAGGACTTCCATCGGCTTGTGGACTCCATGACACGTCGAGTTGCTGCACTTCGCCGGGCAAAAGGAGGACTGACACGATATTAATAGTCATCCCATGACTTTTGTCACTTCAGTGTATATAACTTTAAAATTTTCGCACTACTGCTGAATTCTGAAATGCATTATCTTAAGTACAAAGAATTATTTTATTTTCAATATTTATTAAAAACATGTGTTTTATTGAAATCTACTGATTCTATTAATATCAGAGAAGAAATTCATACAAATATTACTAAAATTCTTCTTTAATTTTTAATTATATTAATTGAGCCATAAAATATTTGATAAAACAATTATATCAATTAAAAAAATGAAAATTTTAAGTTAAAAAAATGTTAAAAAAATGAAAAAAAAGAAATTTAAGTTAAAAAAATGAAAATATAAATTTCGTTTTAATTTAAATTTAATTTCATTTAAAACAATGAAAATGCTAGCATATAATATACAAAGTATCTTAAAATTTTAATTAAATCTAAACATGAGTTTACAGCAACGAAATTTATATTAAAATGATCTTTCATCAAAAAGTCTCATATTATGAGATTATATCTACTTCAATTTATATGTGTTTTATAAAAGGTAGCTCCCCTAAATAACCTCAAAAAATGCTTTATTCCTCTTCTATTTCAATAGCTGATTAACGAGTAAATGTAAAATTATTCCGTTGTTGTTTCCTGTTTTGGAACATAAAATTTGTATAATAATAATTAAATTAATTAATTAAGTCAAAAGTTAGCTCCACAAAAGTTAATGAATTAATACGATTCGTTTTAATACTACTCTTTCTATGCATATAACATTACTAATGATAAGTTCTTTGCAAGAAGAAATTATTACGTAGATAAAAAAATCGGGTACTTTTTTGCATCCGAAAGCCGTAAAAAATCACCGAACAGTTGGCAATTTTTTACTATTTTTTTTGTGATTTGGTGAAAAAATTTAACTGTTGGAAATGGTCCTCCGAATATAATACTTTTTAATTCCCTAGGTCCGTAAAAAAAAATCGCCAAACTGTTGACGATTTGGCGAAATAATATAAACGTCGCCAATGAGCCTCGAAAACGGAAAAGTAACGGAATTCATTGTTCTAAGTGATTTTTCTATCAAATTTTCGCTTGACCTATAGATATAATTTCAAATATCATTTATGTTTCACTTGCATGTAATTCGTGAGAAGGTGCGAAAAATCTCAGGATCTAATTCGTGGTCGATTTCAGTCTTATTTATATATTTCCCACTTGAAGAAGTAAAAATATCCTTTATTATCAAAATATTAAAGTATTTCTAAAATTCCAATATTTTATTTTTGAACTGCATGTAATTATGGATAAGTTGATTCTTGGATGTGTCCTCGACAAACTCTATCGAACACCGACAACTTTCTTTGCATCAATTAATCATCTTTATAATATTATAACTAAATGATCGAAGGAGTACAGATTTTTTCCACCTTCCTGTGTACACGCGTGGCGGTGGTAAATTGAAATAACTTTTCCCTCGGAGGTAGCTGACTTCTTTTCAATCTTCTTATTATTTAAGTAGTTTGAACACAGTCAATTACATTTTTACAATACAAAACTAATTTTAGCTTGATGGAGGAATCTTACACTGTTTCGGCGCAGTATATTCTATATCAGGATCTTGCGCCAGAAATTCAAATCCAAATCCAAATCAATCTTCTTATTTAAGTAACCGGTTGCGCCCCGAGAAGAATTTTCTTAACTTTGTTGAGTAAACGATAATTAGTCGAAGAAAATTTGGGCGCCAACAAAAAATACAGTACTTGATTATACTCAGTTTGGATAAAAGTTATAACGTTATTTCATGTTTGTTTTCGCCGCTAATGGGGATTTTAATGTTGAATTTTGTCATATTTCCAGATAAACTGGATTAAATTAGGGCGAATTTTGAAAGAAAAATTCTGAACGTGAAAAATGGCTCTGCTTCTGTTTCAGGTGATGCTTCTTATCGGTTTTAATGAAAATCTTTGGTGGGTCCAGAATTTTAAGAATAAATATCCTAACCACCCTGAAATGATAGAAAATGACTCTTATTTAAAATACTATAGTATTTAACTTATATTACTTTTCCTAATCCATGTCTAAAGTGTGTTAGAAATAACTGAAAATTTTCTTTCTTATTTAAGGTAATTAAAAATACCTCTTCTGTGGAATTGTGGCTTTATACAACTTCATCAAGTCGACTTATTTAATTTAGTTAGGATGTTATTTTGTTATTGATTACTCATTTGCGGATGTAGAGTTTTGTTAATTTGTATGTTATTGATGGTAATTAAATATTTGCAAATTTAAATATTTTTTATTGATTAATTATATTAAAATTTGATTCCGTACTAGTAGTACAACTTAGCAGTAATTTTGAAAAGTAATTCATTAGAAAATTTCATAATATTTATAATAATAAATCAAATATAAAAAAAAGATAGTAGGAGGATAACATTTCACCTTTTAGAAAAAGGAATGAAAATGTATTCTTAAAATATTTTTTTATTTAATTCTTTAAATTGTTCATTATATTATAAATATCCAAGGATATGAATTAAGGTATCACTTTTTTTTATTATTTTCTATTCCGTTTCATAATTTGGGATATTTTTAATATAAATTGTCAAATATTTATGAAAAAATATTTTGAAATGTTTATCTATTTGTCAAAAGGAAATAATGTTTAATTTTTTATCTGAAAATGTATTGAGCATAATTATACATTTCTATTGAAATCGAAGTGCATAGCTTTTAACAATGCATTTAAATACATAATTTCTTCCTTTTTATCAAACTTGCTATGTGTAACAAAAAATATAAAATTACATTTTTGAACGAGAAATTTATAATTCTCCCCTTTTTGAATTCTACTAAAAATAAATCGTGCCAAGATGAAAATTAAACAAAATCCATTTCGCATTGTGTTCCATTGAAAGTTATACAACTGTTGATAAATACGCGCAACAACTCCCTACATCAATAAATATGAGAATTTTAATTCAGTATCCACGAGAAAATGTGGATGAAACAAAATTTAACTTACCTCTTCACAAACGATCAGAATAAAAGCACATTTTACCCTAAAAACCTAATATTTCACTCGACTTGAAGCAAATCCTTTGAATATATTTCCATACATTAGCCGTTTTCTGAACAATAATTTATGGTACAAAATTACGAAGAACTTTTCTTTGATTGATCTTTTGAACTTCGATGTGGATGCCATATTAGCCTAAATGAGTCCCATTTCCTGCCCCAGCCCCGTCCCTTTTGCTTTTTCAGCTAAGTATTGAGGAGTTATCTGATCCCTTCGGAAATCGTGTTGGAGGCATTCTAACGGGGAGTGATGGAGCGCCCTTCTTAAATGCCTTCCATGCTGTAATGGGTCCGTTTAATGGATTTCCACTGTGGTGATTTAACTGTCGATGTAAACTTGTTTGTTACGGAATGTGTGTTATGAAGATCCCCTTTCGGAAACTGATGAAGCGACAAACAGAAATTAAAAAGAGGAGCATGATCGACGATTTTATCCGTGCTGGATTAGGTATAAATGTGCTGTTGCTTATGAAGGGAAATAGCGCTTGTTTCCTTTTTCCAAAGGAAAAAAAGACAATTAATATACATTCCCAATCTTTTTAATCCTCTGTAATAATCTTGCCCAAAAAGGCTCAGTTTATAGCATTGCGTATTATTTCCAATAAGTGGTTTCATTCCTTTGAAACATTTTTCAATATTAGGATTTTTATAGTGTTCGAAATCATAACAGAGCTGAAGAGTTTATTATGAAAGTCTGTTTAAAAAAATGCTAAGGATTAAAGTCTAATAATATGTTAAACATTATTATGTTTGCAGAGCCTTGCTATTTAAATGTGTTATTATTATTATTGAAGTTTTGTAACAGAGTTGCATTTTTGCTTATGAAAATGAAATTATACTTAAGTGAATGATTAATTAAACTATTTTCGAAATTTGCATTAAGACAACTGCATAATTCTTATTGAGAAACGAAGGCTAAAAGAATAATTTTTGTATCGCTGTAAATTTCATTTGTCAATTCTATTATTAGGTTGCACTCCCCCTATGCATATTTATATATCTTGTTCAGTTTTCCAATTGTTAATAAAATACTTTTTATTTATCTACTCAAGTTCAAATACATTTTTTAAAACTTGTAATGGATGACACATGATATTAAAACAGTTTTTTCAAATATATTCATTAACTAAGTTTAATTTATTTTTAGTACTTTAAATAGAGTTTTGGCAGTATGAAATGAAACTTGAAATCAACAAGCAGTAGTCCAACCAGTAAAATGCAAGGATTTCAGTATTTTTACACATGAAAGTAAAGAATGCGAGTTCAATTCTTGCGAAAATCAAAATTTTTTTGATAAATTATTTGTATTAATTGTAATTATTGAATAAAAAGGTAACTAAAGTAAAAAAAATTGTTGACCTTCTTTATGGAAGTAAGAATTGACATTAAAAAATTCATATTACTTGTTTTTTTTACTCCAGCCTTCAGATGGAATGGATAATCATTATAGTCTAAGATCCTAAAATCTGAATTAGTAGTTAAAAAATAATGCTCAAACATTCTTTTTTTATTTGAAATTATTTTTTTGAGATTACGGAAAAGATAAAGTGTCCAATACTACTTCTGCCAGCTCCGTAAAAGAAGCTTCAGAATCAGAATTCAGCATTATGAGCACATTTAATCGCCATGCTTTATAATGGCCCAATAAATGGGGGGATAAAGGAGCGTGTTACCTTACGGAAGTAGGAAAAGCCGAATCGATAGAAAAAAATGTTATAACGATATTTTAATAATTTTAACACTTTTTTGTGATGACTTTAATTTTTAATACAGTTTATATATTCTCATATACGACGTACAAGTTCTTAAAAAACTCGGATTCGAGATTTTGTTGGATCCCCATATTTTAGAGCTGGTTCGAAAAACCTATTTTTAACATTACATCTTTTTCTGTTTCTGACTAAGTAAGTCAAAATTAGTACAAAAATTAGAACCCCAGACAATAAAGTCCTTTTCTCAAAATTTTTTAAATAAAAAATTAATACGAAATATCACAGATAGGTGTTGTTGTAGAGGTAGCATAACCAATAGATGGTACTGTTGGTATCCAATCACGAAAACCTGTGTTCTGCAGCACAACGTAATAAGACCACGTGATTGCCACGAATAGGACTCCTTCAGAAGCTTTAATTTTTTGGATTGATGTCAGTAGACTTTCTTCTTTAAATATCCCCATAACCAAATATCAAAAAGGGGAGATTAAGTGAATATGGAGGTCAAAGATATAAGAAAGCAACTCCTGATTTCTCTTTCTTGAGAGAAAGTTTATGGTAACTCTTGTAAAACCACGGTTAAATTGATGCGCACCATCTTGTATAAAAAATTATTTCCTGTAGATAGCTATGTTGCTATAGTTGGATGATCAAAAAAGCAATTTTGCTTAGTTTTTAGTTAATTAAAATTTCAGAAGTATATTCCTGAGGCACACATTCCTATACTCCAAGTTATTTGTACGCCAACGGTGATAGTTCTTTGTCTAACCAGCCGATTTACAGAGACATAACAAGCAAGTCATGCGCATCTTCATCTGTTTTAAAAAATGGAGATTGCTCTAATACACTATTTCTTGTCATGTGTTATATAACAGTTTATTTTTTCAGTTCGTTCATTCTTACCTGGAAAAGATGGGTTAAGACATAGAAGACGATCTTTGAAGATTAGGTTGTTGCATCTTGAACAGGCCTGTAGTTATTGAATGCATTTAGGCATGCTTCAATGTATCGGGCGTAGAATGAAATAATGTAAAGATGTTGACCTTAAGACCAAAGGAAGTAACATTGGTAGATCAATTCATTGTAAACAAATTTTTTAATTCGTCTTCTTTGTTGAGTTCAAATTCTTTCTTCGTCCATTGTAAATTGTAATATCATTTGTAATCTGTTTTATTTTATGAATATTCCTTATATCTAGACTATAGACTGTAATGATTCTCATGATACGGCTTTGGGAAAATTTTAGTAGATCTACAAAATCATGGTCCTAAGAACACAAAACCATCCTTCTTTCAGTAAATTATATGTAATATAAGAACATGTGATTTAAGCTTGCCTCTGATATAATGTTGTAAAAAGAGTAAAGGCCTGGTTGAGTTTTTATATAAATTATCTAGTACAAAGGAGGTGGAAATGATAAGATGTTGAAATGTTCAACATTTGCTGTTGAGGTTAAAGTTGAAATAAATCAAATTTGAAGAATTGACACTTTATTAAAAGAAATATATTTTGTATTAAATTTTTTTCAATAACTATTTTATTATTTTTAACATAATTACCTATAATTTTGATCATTTTGAGTCTGATTTATATTGCCACATTTAAATAAATGAAAAAACTTCTAATTTTACTTTCTTTCCTTAATTTCATATTGATTCAATGCACGTTTACTAAAGCTTAATAGTTTGGAAAATCTGTTTAAATAAATAAGAAGCAGCTTTATTGACAATATTATGTAAAAACGACTAGCTTTAGAAGGATTCAGAACTTGCGCGTGCTTTGAATATATTTGATTATAATTATTTTTTTTAATGGCGCATGGCAGATTAGGTTAAATCTTTATTTTTGCAATAAGTGTTGAATTATATGATGTCAATGGGGTCATTATCTATGATCGCTTCAATATTTCATTGTTTTTGCATAAGGTTAAAAAAAATCACAATATTAACTTGGATGATAATGCAACTGCTTTTACCTACATCTTGTTGAAAGATATATTTGGCTCACACATCATTATACAGGTTTTGAAACGCTGAAATTAATTTAATAAAAACATACTTTTATTGCTGTATTAAAAGTAGTGTTCTTATTCTTTTACAGTTTGATCTTTAACTTGTTATCTTTTATTGCACGTATAATGGTACCTAGAAATTTTATTTCTTCAATTCCAATGCTAGACTCGTATATAAAATAAAAATTTGGTTGAAATTAATCGAATATGTGCTATCTATTTCAGTAGTTTAGCGTCATCGAGTTATACTAATGTGCCATATTTCACAAAGTAAGTGAAAAACTTAGTACTTGATCTGTACAATCGTAAACCAAATAATTTTAAATAAAATAATATTAAAAAGTTCGGAAAGAAATGACAGGTACCTCCAACAATTTCCAATAGACCATTTATTTTCATTTCTTAACGAATATTAATTACTCTAATTAAAATATTTATATGTTAAAATTAAATTTATCTTATTACATTTAAGAGGGCAAAAGACTTTTTTATTTTTTCCGTTCGTTTCTTTTTATTTCGAAATTTCTTTTTATTGTTTCATTATAAAATATGAATTTACATTCAATTGAAATTACATTTTAAATCGAATAGTACAACAAAATAGATATCTGAAGGCTACAGTGAAAAAAATATTATAACTTTTTTCTGCGCATTGTTTTAATTGAATTTAAATACCTTTAAAATACTACAAATATCTTACTTTTTGGGGAAATTAAATAAATTGGTAAGGAAAGTTTTAGTTAGAAATCCAAAGAAAACTGTATAAGCATTTTATATCTATGGTAAAATTAATAATTAAATTAATTAATCAAATTACATAAAGTTTATATTAAGTGCAGGGCATATACATGATATTATTTCTAAAATATTGACGTTTAAATGTAATAACGAAATCCTACTCAGTTTTGTTCCAAACAAATTTATGTAAAATAATAACGTAAAAAATCATATTTAAGTCGTCTAAAATAAAATTTATATTATATAAACTTTTAAAAATAATTACGTTTAAATACATTTTACAGATTTGTAATAGTTGTTTGACGGATTTATATTGCATAAAAGTATATGTATAAGAGTTTTCTGTCACTAAAAATTAAAAATTCTTAAAATAATTAAATAGAGTCCCCCGTCACCTTTAAATGAATTGCGAAAATTGTGGTAAATGATAATTTTCTTTTTAAACCATTCAAAATAAATAATTTTATTTATTCTTGGTAAATCAATCACAGCCGGCTATTTAGGGCCTCATAGACCATTACAAATTGCTCTAGAGTGTCATTATTTATAGAAATCTTCAGCAATATTACCACCACTCGTTACGAAAGTTACTTGCAGCCATTACGAAAGATGCTTGCGCAGCCATTGTACTTCAAGACTTAATAATTACTATTATTATGATTGTTGATAGAACATTAGCTGTTTTATTTCTATCTTAAACAAATGATTTCTTTATTACAATGTATAATTTTAACGAATAAATAATGAATGAATGAATTAATGAATAATGATGGGATTACAAAACTTCTACGTTCCATTCTGTTGTATTCTTTTATGTACAATGTATGAATACGGGCTTTGATTTATTCTCTGGCATACAAACGCTCCATTCTATGTAAAAGATGTTGATACGAATTTATAATAAATGAAATGGACGTAAGTCATGGTTATTGTGTATATTAATGATAGCTGTTAAAAAGAAGTACATTGTTGTATACTTTCTCCCATTTTTTTTTCTATATACAGAACCCATAATTGACCGAATTTGGATAGCGATTTTGAATGTTTGTTGAAGTGCCATTTATTCTTTTTTTACTTTAAATAAAAGTATCGAAAAGGAAGTGAAGATGATTTCATAAGGCTCAGAGAGAAGTTCAGAAGGCTTATAGTTCTAGATGATTACTGTGCCATTCTTAAAGATTATTTACTTGCGTGCCATGATTTCGATAAAATAAGTTTAAGTGTAAGATTTGTGTCAAAAACAAGGAATGACTGATTCTTTCACTTTTTTAGCAATCGTGATCCTATCATCGTATCGATCAACCAGCTTATTTCTAAATCTATTTTCATAAGGTTCTGCTTTTTGAGTCATCAACTTAATCTTGTTGTCCAAAAAAAAGTAAACATGTAGGCCTTATTCTCAACATAAGAGAAATACTTGTTCATGTACTGAGATATTTGTTTGGGAAAAGAAAGGCACTTTGTTTTTAGATATTTGGCCAAAAAAAATTAACAAGACTTGTTATAAATTGTTATAAAATGGGTGCGACAGGAGAGAGCATCATCCCATTTTCGCCAATAATATTTAGCGCCAAATATGGCAACCCGATGTTGTTGGAGGATATATTCCTCCGGTACATAAGGCGATTTTTGAAAGTGCGCCAAGGGGGTGATGTTCTTTGCGGATCAACCATAAAATGTATTGCTTCAATGATACACAACTTCAAAAATCTTCACTCAATTATCCTTTTTTTACACCATAATCTTCACCACAATATATTTAAGTGGTATTTTTCCGTTAGCTGGGCTAAAGCGAAAAATTGCCAAACAGGTTTGACGAAATTCTACATTAGGCGGGCGCAAGCGAACAATCACCAAATAACGGAAAAGTACCTAAAGTAGAGTATGGGACGTTTTGAGACATAATTTAAAATGATATCTTGATGAAAAAAAGAAACCTGATTTTAAATTATTCTTTAAAAAAATCTTCCAAAAATACGGAGCTAATAATATCTTATGTGAATGCTAATTCTGGGAAATAGGTTCCAGTACCCAGAGAGGCCATTTCACAAATTGCTAATAACCAAAATCCCCAAAAAACATATACGGTTCTTGCTACGAACTACTTTATTTGAGCGTTTTAAAAAAGACATGTTAAAATCAATAACACGATATAAATGGAATATTTTGTTTTAGTTTAATATAATTTATAAAGTTGCCCGAACATAAATAGAAATAGATTGCCTCAGATTTCTTAAATCTGGCCTTATCTGGCCGACGTGATGAAAACTAGTTGAATATAAGAGTGATACAAAAATGCTTAAATTTCAGTATCAATTAGTCATGTAGCAACTAGGGTCGATTCATGTTACGTAATAGTCACATTTTAAAAAGGTTTTGGTTAATTGCACCTCTCTAATCTTTCCTCCAAACCAGAAATGTAATAGATTTCCTATTACTGCGCTTTTTGCTAGTCGAATGACAGAATGACTTATGTCACAGTCTTCTTACTATCCTTAACTCTTTTTTGATTGTAAATATTGCTTTTTTTACTATAATTAACTCTGAAGGCCAATTGTCTCACCGGTAATATTGGTCCAAATTAATTTTAAATATAGTTTTAACTTCATATCTGACATTAAACATATCCATGATGCCCCAAAATTGCCAGAATTCCATTTATTCTGTTCCTTGAAGTTTCATTTATCTTAGTTTACATAAATATTAAACGGAGCCCTTCTTCTTGAGATTTCAACAATAAGAGAAAATCTCATGTTTGTATTGTCACTTGATGAGATAATGAAGACGATCTAAATTTGAGGACAACAAAGCAATCTATATTTGGCAATAAGGCAGATTTTAACAACAAAGCAATCTATATTTGGCAATAAGGCAGATTTTAATCAAGAAAAATTGAAAAAATTGAGAAAAAAAAGATTTGCACTATTTTTAAATTAGAATCCTATAAAATAGAATTTTTTTAATCTCTAAATTTAAATTTTGAAACGATGTAAAATTTATATTTTTACAACAATGCTCTCAAGAATAAATTCGACCAAGTTCCAAAATTTAGCTAATTTTTAATTAAAATTCAAAATAAAATTATATATATATATATATATATATATATATATATATATATATATATATATATATATATATATAATGTGTGTGTGTGTGTCAAATTTAGTAATTTTAAGTTAGACTGACCAGTAGAACTCCGAAATGCACATAAACATACAAAATAATTTTTATTAAAAGAGATATTAATGTGAAAAATATTAACTATGAATATTTCGATTGTATTTCGCACATATATTTCAGATATCATAATTAGCACATAAATATAGGTTCAATTTTCATAAAACCGTAAAATACGGTACAGTATATACCCTTGTAAAATATTGCGCATGATCAAATGATCAAAAATATTGTGCAAAATAGTATATAATGCATTGCTATTGTTGTGTTCTGACTTAGGGCACTTCACATAACGCTGACAGTTATCTGTCATATTATCTCACTGAACTGAAACACCATGTTCGCAAATTCTTTTCTGTTGTTGTATCTAATGGCAATTCCCATGGACAAACTCGCTGTTGTATTAAGCGATTTTAAGCGGAGTGAGCGCCTCTTGTGTTTTCAGTATCACCAACTACGGCCAAGAATACAAGCAGCTATTTCATTGGACACATTCACTTGCAATTGAATGTGTCGCATGAAGCTCCCTTTTTTACTGGGGAGCACATTCACACACCTCACAGATAGAAACTTATTGTCATCAAGAGTTTTAAACATTTTAAGAAGCATTCTCTTTAGATGTTAAAAATATAATGGTTTGAAAAAAAAATCCTTTTTTTAATGTGTTCATAGAAAAATCCCTCTTTTTTTGTTGATGTATAAAAATAATTATTAAATTTGGCGAGGTTTTTAAATTGATTCAATTAGTTTCTAAAAGAATTAATTTAATGTATCGATTCTTTGTAACAATGTATATTTTATAAATACAATCCGTTGAAAATCCTTAAAATTAATTGAAATAAATCTGAAGGTTTACATTTATTATATAAACAATGAATTCATAATTTAATAAAATGTTGTTTCTAAGAAAGAAATACACAGATTGGAAGAATTTTTATTGAATCTATCTTATAGTTTACGAGTTTATTCAAAATAGTTCAGACATTTCTTTAACTACATAAAGAATTCTTTTATCTGGTTTATATTATTAAGCATTTTCTCTTTCTTTAAATTGTTTTTTAATTTCAGGGTTTTAAGTTTTAATTTGACAATAACGATGAAGCTGTAATATTTTCAATAAAGCATTTTTACCTTTTCTAAAAAAAGTGTTAAATCATCTTTATTATATTCTTTGAAAAAGAAGTCATTTCATAAAATCTTCCATAAAATTACTTTGTACTGTTATTTTTTATTTCTACTAAACAATAAATAGAAATGAGATTTGCAAATTGAATGGAGACGGTTGCGAAACATGCCTTTCGACAACCATAGACCGAATGACAATTTCAAATGGCGATTTTGAATCCCACATTTTGAAGAATTGAAAGTTAAGTGGGCGGGTAATGATAAGAAAACAAGAATTGTAAGAGGAAACACTTACAGAGTTAAATGAATTTCTTCGTGAAGCTTTATTTTTAAAAAGAGGGGAAAATATCTTGGAAATTGTCTTTTCAAACACAAAAAATATGTACAAGTTCCAAGTTCTTAAGTAAGAATTTGGCATAACAAACCTGAAATTTCAAATTTGCTTTATTTGTGCATAAAATATAAATTGTGCATTAGTATATTTTTTTATAAAATATTTGTTAACAATTATTTACTTATGGTTTCAGATTCATCTTTGTAGGGTTTATTTCCCTGAATTAAAGGGTAAAATAAAAAAACAATTGAAAATTCTTTTGGAAATACATTTAATGTAAAAGTAAAATTTCTCTGAGATGAAATGCGTAGTGAAATAATCTAAGTAAACAAGAATGCTAATCGATTAGCACTTTTTCACTTAATAATAATTTCATTTAATTCATAGTTTAGCTTAATAATAATTTTTAATTGTCATTTTACCTAAAAGATCTCCAAGTTAAGCATGTGGAAAGAGATAAGGAATTTTTTTATGAATGTATGGAAATACGTTTCAGGCAGACCACTATTATTGTTACACTTAATAATAAATAATATTTTACGAAGCATTTATAAAGAATATTCCCTTATGTTGTACTTAATAATGAATAATATTTTTATGAAGTATTTTTAAAGAATATTACTTGAAGCATTATGAGACGATATAAACCATGTGAATCACTTAACCTTTCTGCTGGTATTCCGTTTTGTGCATCGATTTATCGAATTTTCATAATAATTATAATTCAATTCATAATAATTATAATTCAATACTAAAATTACTTCGGATATGCAGATAAGTCAAGTATTCGATGGTTTTCCATTTGAATCAAAGTAAGAGAAATTCCCGAAATAGAAGGTGTCATCTTATTAGATAGTAAAAAATAAAACTGTTAAGTGGTTAATTAAGGAAAAATCTCTTGTTCGAAATTCTATCGTTTTTTCAATCACTTCCATTTTTATTATGCTTTAGAAAAAAAAATCTAATATAACTATTATAAAAGATCACACATATTTCGAATTCAATTATTGTAAATTTCAATCATGGTCAATTTAGTTTTTAATAATTTCATATTTTAAATTCCAAATTTAAAAAATTAGTTTTTTTTCTTCCTTTACAGGAAATGAGCTTAAAACGCAGACGGAAGTTTTTCCATTAAAAAAAAATTATTTTATAAAATCCTTCCAGTGCTTTAGAGCAATTAAATAATAACCGGAAGAATATTATACCAAAATTATTTATCTTTGACTGAGTAATTACTGACAATTCAACTAGAAAACTCAACCGCCTTTAGCCCTAAAGATCAGTGAATACCTCATTTAAAATATTTCCAAATTCGAGAGAGTCAACTCGTTTATTTCCCCTTTTAAAATCGAAAAAGCATCGCAACATTGAATCTTTACCGACAAAGTAGAATTTCTGCGAAACTCTTTCCAGAATCATTAATGATGGATTCACAAATGAAGACGGGTGATTAATTTATTATTATAAATTCTTTTGATGCGTGGCTTTCAGTTGATAAGCCGCATAATGGAGGGCAATTAATGGAAATCGCCATTAACGATAAGTTACTTATTTTGAACTGTAAACAGAATATTACTAGTGCATACTAATATTAGAATATCTGCATTGCTTCATTAAAATGATTCTGAGAAATGTTAGAATATTTCCTTTAAGTAGTCTATATGTATCTAATCGAATAAATAGTCAATTCTTAATTAATAGAATGTAAAGATTATTCATTTCGTGAAATTTTAACTTCAATTATTGAAATTTCTCCACACAATTTTAGTTTGACTATTTTATTTGTGAATATGCATATTGTATTTTATTTATTCTTCTTTTCCTAATCCTCCATAATTTTGAAATTTCATTTATTTTTATAAATTTTACTTTAAAACATCAGTATCAATTTACTTAAGATTAGATTCTGTTTTAATAGTACCAATTGCCAGTGAATATAAGTAAAATAAACTTTTGCTGGATATTATACACTTCCATATCAACATTATTATAATAGAAACTAAAAAAATAGAAAAGTAATTTAAATGGAAATTTATGTTTCGTATATTAATAAAAGTGTGTTTTAAAATATTGTGTTTTGTTAAATTTATTAACGTTTAATTATTTATTTGAAAATTTTCGACATCTTATTCTACCGAATATTTTTTAAATATTTAATCGTTATAGCTTGTAATATTTATTTTATACGTAATTTTTTTGTATATATAATTTCTTGTCACTATGAGTTTAGCTAATATTTTATATGATTTTTTTTACTGTGGAAGAATTACATAAATTTCGATATTTATCCGAGCAAGTCAAGCAAAAGAAATCAGATTTTGCCTACTAAATAAATTTAATCACCACCAGCAAACAAATATTTAAAAAATTATTAGTGATTTTTGAAATAACTTAATTTATTATGATTTCTTTTATATTCCATAAACAAATTCGTTTAATGCTCAAAAATAATTTAATTTCATAACCGCCTATCTTTTCTGAATTATTGTAAAGTGGCTTTGGAATGGAAAATTAGAAAGTGTTTGACTTTAGTTTTTAAATCCACCAACGTCAAGATATTTAGTGGCATCGAATCTTCTGTGCGCGACCTTCAATTAATGAAACAAATTCTCAAATCTATAACCGTAGAAACCTTCTCGAATTAACACCTTGAATGCATTGAGGATTACCAGTGAAGACGGGCCAATATAAATAGTATTTTAATTAATCCAACTCTGCACTCAATATGCTAATAACCACTGTCATTTTATTTAAATGGTGCGGCGTTGGCTTTCCCATACCGATGACGATACGTGCTTTCTACGGGATGGGCTGTACCACGAAAGGTGTCTCTTAGAATTCAATCATAGCCCCCCCCTTTGCTGTTGTATTCAGAATATTCATTTTATCCGAATGTCTCTGATGGGGTTGAGTGAGTAGCCATCTTTTAGTTACCCTCGTGGTTATCATTCTGAGATCAAATACCCCCGTATCCGTTACCATTCTGGTTCATCGAACGGCTTGGTGTGCATGTTTGGATCAAATACAATGTACGTTGAAAACTTTATTTAAAGTTTTTGTTCATTAGATTCAACTGATTTTAGAATTCTGCTAGTGTTTTTAGCAAGATGTCCAGATTAATTGTGATCCAATATCTATTTTATAAACTATTATAAATATATTCATCTTTTTCAGAAATTATCGAAGAATTTCTTTCATCTTTTTCAGAAATTATCGAAGAAAATTATAAATAATCGTTTGAGACACTTGTGAAAAAGTATATTAATTAATAAGCTGAGAATTTCCTTGATTTATGACAATTAATGGTCGCTTTGGGATGATTTGATTAATGAATCGTTCTCAATGTGGTCATTCCAATGGTGTAAAATGGTGATATGCGAAGTTGGGTAACTCGTTTCAATTTAGCGAATAAAAGTAGAATGTTTTTGTTTAAAATGTTACTTTACTGAGTATGATTAATAGTATCGGGATATTATATAAAAAATTAAGAGCTTATTTTAAAACAATATAGTAATCGGGGCATTATTAAAACGATTTTTTTTCGTATACATTTGATTCATATTGTATAACATAAAACTTTTGTCATTTAGATCCCTTTTCGAAGAGTATATATACTCTATGTATTATTTGGCCTGATGCGGTTCAAAATTACATTAGAAAAAGCATGGAAATAACTATCATTCCTAATAAAAAAAAATGGATTACGGTTCTTAGATTCTGCACAAGACTGAAAATTCTGAGCAACTCCCTAGGGAAGTTACTTTCATAAATCAATCTTTTGAAGATAACGAGGTGCAGGACAACCTGAAGAAGCCAAAGGGTGCAATTTTCGGTTTCAGAGATATTGATCTCCACACAGTTTATGTACATTCCACCGCGCAACCCGTTTCACCTCCGGAACTGTTCCACTGCCGAATTGATTGGTTTGATTTATGTTCAGGATTTATTGCTATTTTAACTGACTGTGATCAATGACGTCATGACGTGACGATGAAATTGGGAACAAAAGTCCTAGTAACAGGTGTTCAAACAGAGGGGCTCGATTGTCTTGTTTTGAAATGGGAAGGTTTATTTCTGGATGGAAGAAAACTGAAATTCTAAATATAATGTAAGCATTTGATATTTTGGTCGAGAAGAGTAAATATTAGAAGACTGTGGCTAAAATAGGTCTAATTAAAGTTTTTTATAGTTGACAATGGTAGAAAAGTAATTTTAGTTAAAATAATCTTGAAGATTATTTCATAATTTAATTATCTACAAATCATTGCTACTAATTTTTAAATGAAATAAATTGAAACTAAAAAAATGATTCTAAATGTTGCATTTTTCTCAAATTGAACTTCCAACTAAAGCAAAAATATTTTTGATATTAAAATTCACATCCAAACACAACGTATGAGGTAAATATACACATTACTTAATACATAATTTCTTTTGTTTCCTAATTAGGAAACTTCACCCAATCTTGGCACATTTTTATTAAACAGTTGATGTCTTTAATTACCTTTTATTGCTTTTACTACCCACCTTTAATAACCAGCTGATTCACCTGTAATATTATTGATGTAATTTATAATTAAATCTTTTATATATAATTTATTGTTAAAGATTTCTCAAAAAAATATTCTTAAGCATCGAGTTGCGATAAGCATTAAAGCAATGTTATTTAAATAGTATTATATATGCTCTGTTCATTTTGTATATAAACAATCAAATTGAGTCAAGTTCCTTTATATCCATAGTTACATAAATCTATTAAAGGCGTTACTTTCAATATAACCTATTACCTAAGTTTTACAGTATTGTAACTTATATCTCATGAAGCTATATTATCTCTCATGAAAACAGATATTGAACAGTATCTTTCTCCAATAGTTTACAATACTTGTAGAAATTCCTGCAATTAAAAATTTAATGGAACAATGAAAATGGTGTTTACTTCAATTAGGAAATAAAATCTGTTGTCACAAATTATGCAAAAGCTATTAATTCTTTAAACTGTCAAAATTTTGAGAAAATATACACACTATTAATTTCATGTCATTAGAAGACATTCTTTGGATTTCAAACTCTGTAAAAACCAGTGCTATTCAATAGTATTTTCAGAAATTACATGGAAAGATCTTAAAATTTTGTTTCATTTTTAATTAAATTTTCAAAAAAAAGCTTAATCCTCTTTTAAAAATAGCTTTTTAGAAAGGAAATATTCCATATGTATATTTCCTTTTCTAAAATATGAAAGTAATTTGAAATTTGATAGCTCTAGATCAAACGTACAAACGTACAGAGCGTCACCATGTACACATATAATTATCCTTTACTACTAAGAGAGAGAGAGATAAATTTATTGATCACTTTGGATTGTTTACTATGAGAACTACAACTTATAATATCTGCTTTCTATTCAATTCAAATGAGAAATAATAATCCGATAAATTTAAACATTTCAATTTGAAAGGCATTTGTGATTCAATCTGAATAAACTAAAAATCTCTCTAATTTTATCTTCAAGAAATTTGAGGAGCTGCGTTTGCCTGCTGGTAAGACCTCGGCTCGTAAATAGTTGGGTTTGAGACTCGATTTCACCGATGAGCCGTCTTGTAAGAGGATCCGGTGAACTTTAAATCTGCCAGGCCAAATTTTTCCATTTAATTCTGCATTTAAACTGCCATTTAAATCTGTCAGCTTGTGTGTTGTGGAGAGGAGGGGGCCAACCCAGATGTCATCTCAGACATCTGATTGCGGCTCAAAATTACGAGGTCGGTCCCAAAAAAAGCCCTAATGTTGCTTTTCAACGGGACATTAATAAAACTAAACTAAATCAAGGAATTTGGAATAAAATTTCTCTGGCAAATTGTTGGCAAACAAGTTTCCTTTCTGAATATATAATGTTTTGTTACTTTCTTTGAAACAACGAAAGGACAAAAAAATTATTCAAATGTTAACTGACTATTTCTAAATATAAAATCGTGTTCACTGAAAGCCGTTATTTTATAAAATGTTATTTCATTAATCGCATATATATCTTTACAATAGACCAACTTAATTACCCCAATAGTTGGTGGAACCAAAAATAGAAGGCTGATTGAATCTAGACGACTGTATAAATTTTGAATTTTCCTCTTTTTTTTAACACTTTAAACCTATTTAGGGTAAGGTAATGCGTCTTAGCATTTATTGATAATTTATGGCAAAAAATAATCACAAATTTTCTTCTATAACATTATATGAAGCATTGTATTGTATAAAATAAGGAAGTAAATTAACACAAACACATAGAGACAAAAGCTCTCCAAAATTTAACATCTAATCTAATCTCTCAAAATACTATTAACACATTCGCTGCCACTGACGCGCTGGCGCGTCAGCATGGCGCTACCTCCCATGCCGGTGACGCTCTGGGACGACAATCGAGTATGATAAGTAAACACATTTTTTTATTCGGCTTCTGAGGATGGATATATAAATTTTGGTGGCAGCGAATGTGTTAATATAGGGAACTTACATATTAGACCTTCGATCTTTATCGCTAAATTTAAAAGCGTCAACAATGAGTTGCTGAACTGCCGATAATGACAAAAACCCGCCATTATTTAAACAATTGTTCAAACCTTGTCGTCCTCAATTTTGTTGATTTCGTTGGCGTCAACGGTTTATCGCCAAATTTGAATCTGTCACAATGAGGTGCTAAACCATTGGCGTCGACTGTCTAATACGTAAGTACCAACATTAGTTAACAAAAAACGTGTTGATGAACTACGCATTATCACAACATAAGAAAGAATTGTTTTAAATTATACTTGTACAGCAATTATGTAGTTCTCTAACCGATTATGATTGTAAGTGACAAAATAGATCTAGTTATTGAAAGTGGAGAAAGATCTCTCAAAACTTTATTTTTAGATACATTTCCAAAATATATATATGTGTATTTATATGGAATATATTTCGTGGTAGAGTACTTTGATAAAATCATTGAACGAGATTGAATGATTTCTAAAATACATATCATAATCCTTCTTTATATATTTTGAAAAGTATTAGAAACTATTAAATTATTGAGCTGTTCTTGGAAATAACCAGTTTTTATTATCATTTATTTTAGGTGAATTTTGGATTACCAAACATGGTTTATCATAAAATGGATATTCAAACAGACTTCACAACAAGTACACAGCGAATTTATAAAGGTAAGTGACTTCCATTAAAATTCATTTTGCATACATTCTTGAAACTCTTTCCCGGAATATTTTCTACTCACCATCAAAAGAACGCACTGCATGAGAAACCCGTCATTCAAAATCATAAAAGACGGTTTCTGAAGCGGTGGCTACCTGGGCAAAACAATGACAAATGCAATTGAAAGTTTGACGAATATTAAAGTGCCTCGTTTTCGTCTTCCTAGACAAGAGCCGTTCGTATTACCAAATGAGCATTGGATGTAATCCAACTTGTGTCACAGCCGGTGTTCATGATCATCTTTCTTGGGGCTGTGTTCTGGAAAGATATGCATGGGGACCACCTTCTGGAATGTTGGAATAAGCATCTTTTTTGAATAAAACTTCCATTAAGAACTATTATGCTTGTGAATGATGAAAGTAATTGCCTTTTTTACAAGATGGCGGCCTCTAATATATGGCTTGGATTTTTAAGCAAACAGTTATGATGTAGCGCCCAGTCCCTGATGCTTATCCTCCCCCTCCCCCCAAATCGCAGACCTCCATCATTCCTATTCCATTCGAAATAAATGTTGCCCACAATATAAAATAAATCTTATGAATTTTGAATATCGAAGATAAATATGAAATATGTCCGAAAATGAACTTGTCTCTAAACAATTGATATAGGTCTCCATGCACACAATTTAACGGATGATGATGTAAAAAAAAGCGTATCATTTTAACCACGTCGTTAACTTGCCTATTTTTAGTGAGTAAGAAATTTATTATCTATAATCTATTTTTATTCTGTATAAAATATTACCATCTTGTACAACTTTATTTTTAAGAAATAAACAGATGAAATGTGCCTTATGATAAATTTTACAGTCCTCGTATCTTATTTCCGCTTACATAAGCATCTATATTTTTCACAAAATTGTCTCAAATATTCAAAAAATATTAGTTTGGAATTTTTTTAAAAAAAGTATCCTTTGTAAAAAAATATCATGAAATCATCCCTGTTTATTGAAATCCTTATTAGAATATTATTCAGAAATCTTTCAAACTGAAGAAATAAGTGAAATTTGCAATGAGAATAAATAAATTCCATTCTAACCTTCTCTAATGACAAAAGCTCTTGAAAATTCGGAGTATGCTATTATTTTTTAATAGATTCAATATTTATTCAATAATTCTTAATATTTAATATGAATAGACGTATTTTGCTATGTACTCCTTTTCTAAGCAGTTCCAAGAACAGCTATCAGAAATTTCGTAGAATCGAAGATTACTAAGAATTATTTAAAACTTCAGTCACAGGATTAAAAGATGATAATTAGAAATTTCATGATGCCTTTTAATTAAACTGAATTATTACAGCGGTTGGATGCATCAAGAACTATTTTCGATTATTCGATATTCAGATAACTGATTCATCTTCGTTTGTTTCAGCAAAACAACAGTATACTTATATCATATTTTTTATTTGTAACATGTATATTGGGTTTGGTTTGGGATTTATTGGCAGAAGAATCATTTTTGATTAAACTGCGCCAAACATGAGTGAGTCAATCTTATTTTTAAAGTATTAGAAGTTTATTTCTTAATTGCATTATTTTTCTGGAACTACCAACCTGTAAAATCTACTAAAAGTTATAGCATGGTAAAACATATTCGAAAGTCATGTATATTGGGAAAGATCCATTTATAAGATGCCGAGTTCAATACCTGTTTCTGTTATTTTACTTGTAGTTTTTTTTTTCTATTGGCTCTGAAGTTCATCGTTATGAAGTACAGTATTCTGATAAGCATAAATGCAACATTATGCAAATAGTATAAGAATCCTTTTATCACTTGGTATCGGTCTATAATTCTGACAGATCAAAAATTCTTAAATTATGATGAATTTTGCTTTATTAAATACTTTTTAGTTAAATATATTACATATTATAAATTCATGGTTTCAATTAAAAAAATATTAAAACTTTAAAAAAATAGGCTTATTTTGGCCTATATTCGTAGTATTATAATATGCTGTTTTAAATATAAAATAAGAATGTAAATTAAATAAGTAAGAGTTTTCTTTAACAAAACCAATTTATAAAATCTTCATTTTTATGTTTGAACTATTTATTTCTGATATGGAAATACTTTGAAAAATATTTTGAGGGACAAAAGTTACAATCCTAAATTTAACCCGGAAAATTATTCACCTTTTAAGGCCTTCAGTATATAAATAGATTTTTCAATTTTCCAGAAATAATTACTTATTCCCTGTTATGCTTTTACCTGTTTTTTAACGAAGCAAACAGTTTTTATCAACATATTTCACATCTCTATTATTAGCATAAATTGATCAACCCTTAATAATTTTAATTTTGTTGATTTCATATCATATGATAAACAGCTCGGAATTGCTTTGATTTAATTATGTAACATCATGTCGCGCATAAAATTTAGATCCCAAATTCTACATCACAATTTTTAAAAAAATACCTTTTAGAAATAAAAACCTTTAATTTGTCTGAATATACACGCCATGTCGAATCGGAGCTGTTCCTTAATTTTGTAAGGAATATGTGTTTTTGTTTCTTTCCCCTGCCTGTACGATGTAGATGATTATCAATGATTTGTTTTCAATTCCGTAAGATGTTTCTTTAAAAATAAGCTATTTACCTCTGAAGCATACTTATTTTTATCTTGAGGAATCTATTTATCTTGATATAAATAAATTTTCTTCAACTTAGTAATGCATTATGCTATTCATATATTATTCAATATTCAAAAATAATATACATTATTATAAATATTGCTTTTTATTCCCGATATCTGTAATATATCTGTCCTTCTAGGGTTGGGCTTTGATCCTTAAAACGTCCTAAATTTTATACCAATTCTCATTATGATAGGATGTTGGAGTTAGTGTCCTTGTAGTAGTCAAAAAGTGCCAATTTTCTTTAAACGCTTCAGTTAATAAATCAGTGGAAGTGATATCCCCGAAATGTTCCATCATGTTTGTCATGCCAGAGAACGGCATTAGAAGAGCCAGAGGACATGACATATAATGGTCATGAAATATTAACTTTTGATGTGAATTTAGTGTTTTTGCTCACTCTAACGTGTTATCCTTTATGAGTTTTTAGCAGCTAATCCCTGCTATGATGTTTATAGTATCCGAAAATCAAATTTGAGCTCTATATATTTTTTCCGATCTATTGAAACAAAAACCTTCTATTCTGAGGAGCGTATACGAAATTCCATCCATCTAGGAGAAAGATTTTTTGAGTTATCAATGTCATAGACTGACGGATATTTTTCAAAAATATGTTTTTCCAATACAGAGATATCTAAAACTTGGAGATTTGTCAAATTCTGAGGTTCGAATTTATTCATTGATGCTTACTCTACTTTCTCTCTCTATGCTTCGTAAACAAAAAAGCAAATATATAATATATATATATATATATAAACAAAATCTAGATTTTAAAGTTTTTTTTCTACCAATATTTGTTTTCAAAAGAAATTGTGCTTTTTTTTTCATTTCATACATGATAAATGTGTTCTTTCTATTCAACTGAGTCAACGGCAAATTTACTAGAATATTTTAATTGAAGCATTTGAATTGAAGGAAGTTGTCCAATTACAGTATTACAGCAATCCAAACTTCATTTTCTTCGTTGCGTTTTTCTTAAAAACACTTTAAGACATCCCTCTTTGTATTTAAATCTACTGTCGTACAGTCACCTCGAAGATGTCAAAGCACAATCGATCAAAACCGCATAATGGTGACGGATCGATGGATACAAGTTGACATCTCTACACCAGACCTCCCACGATTGACACCGCCCACTAAATAGATCAGTAAATCTGATTCCTATTTATCTATGCATTCCGAACAACTGATAGAAAGATTGACAGTGACTTGATTACAAGTAGGCTAAGTGAGCAAAACTTCCTTTTCATTCAGTGGTAGGCAATGTCTATTGTTTCGTGCAGTGCAAATCTAATTGGTGGTTTTGCAAGTATTTTGGTTTCGGTTGATATCTTGAGTTGATGACATATACCAAAAGGGTTGCATTGATCGAAGAGTTTAACACAGAAGAAAATACTAATTAACGTATGCTTCATAAGGGATAAGATCTTTGAAGATTTTGCCGACTAAAATTCTCCAAATGGTTGGTGAAAAATCTTCAATTGAATGAGAGGAGCTTGTGAATTCGAATGAGCTGATATCTTTGATGGATGCGTTTTTTATTCAAGAATGAAAAGATATTAAGAAGAAGATTAAAATTCAGTATTGCATGTTTTGTTTTATTGTATGTCGCATTATGATGTATGCGTCAATTATTTGCTAATGTTTGGAGAAAATGTTTTTCTGGTCTCGCTTTCAAAGCTTTTCAAACAATCTGAGATTAAGAGAAATTATCTCTCCAATATCATAAAAATTCAAATTAAAATTTTCTGAATTTTAATATTCTAAATTTTTATTTTTAAAAAATAATTTGAAGAAACAACTTGTATCTTCATGGAACAATAGGAGTACAACAAACATTTTCCAATACTAAATATAGAGTTTATCTCATTTTAATTTAGAATTTTTTTTAAAAGAAAAGATGTTAACGAGGTTTTAACATTGCTGGTCGGAAACAATGACATGGTATTGGTTGCTAAAAAACTACATTCAAATTTGTTCATTCGTAGATTGCTTTAGTGTGAAAAAAGAAAATACTGCATTATAAAAAATTTACTGACGGTAAAAATAAACATTATTTTTCTTATAACTGCAATATTTTAGTAGATACTTTACAAATGACTTGGTGATTATGTACTGATTAAATAATTACAAAAGAAAGGGAAATCCGAGAAATTTTAGTCTGCTTATTTTTCCAAAGTATAATACTTGTGGCACTTTACCGGAAAATTATGATTGTACAGATCTATCGATCTTACAGAGGTTCAATAACCAGCTATTGAATATATTTGACAGAAATACGAGTTCAAAGATATAAATAGCATAACCGTAAATGACATTAAAATAGTATATTCTATAAGTAAAAAAGTGTATAATATTTTTTAAATGTATTGTATCACACACACATTCACACACATTTTTTTAATTTTGTTAAATATATCCTTCAAAATTCATTCTGCAAACTTTTTAACACAATAACGCGCGCGCCCGCACACGCACCTTTTTTTGAGAACAAAGTTTGTCAATCTGTATAGTTTTGAATTTAATTTTATGTCGATATTGATTGATCGGCATCTTGAAGATTTTTCCTACTTCACTTTCATTGTGATGACAACATTCGATTTAGCTACATGTTTGATGTGTTAAAATTTGTATCTCACATTCTCCGTACCATTTTTGTGCTGATAATCCATTTGTGTAATTTTTTTATCTGAAACAAAAAAAAAAGTTTTAATATATGTACAAATCATGTATATATAAAGTAATTTATCTGTAATTTGTTGAATTTCGCTGTCTTAATAAATAATTTTAAGTTTGGAATTGATCTACTAGTTATAATAAAAGTTATAAATACATGCAAATAGAGAAAAGAAAATGCATTAAAATTCTTTCCGAAATAATTTTTTTTTCAAATTTGCTAAGTAATTTTTGATAGGATGTAAAAAGAAAATAGGCTATCAAAAATTTCAACTTCAAATTCTAACAAGATGTTTCTAATTAATCTTTACTTTATTGCCCTCTTGTATGAAATCCCAACCATCGATTGGTAAAATAATTTTTTTATTTAGCACTCACCTGCTGAAAGGAATGGCACAAAATTAATCAGAAAAATCTGCATTCAAAACTTCCCTTGCCAGCGTCTCTTTCTACAATTTAAATGAACTGAAGTAAATAAAAGTCTCATTTCTTTTTGCGTGCTGATTATTTATATGAACATTTAATCGTATTGTTTCCAAATTAATACTGGATTCAAAATCCATCCTTTTGTTGCAAAGAAAATAATTTTGTGGTTACCAACATTTCTAAAGGCTATTTATAAACTTTCTCAAAACACAATCAATGAAATTCCCAGCACAGAAATTTTATACTGACTATCCACTTGTGGTGAAAGCTTCGTAAGCGAAATAAAATCCTCCGGACAAAAGTAATTACTTTTGTCTATTGGCTAAGTTACTTGGCTGCGAAACCTAACGTTGCGAATTCGGTTCTAGGGCAATCTAACCATTCATCCATAATGGTGACCTGCGACCTTGAATAAACAATCTTCTTATAGCTGCTTTGATGCCCTATACCGGTAAAAAAAATTCGCCAGGTGCATTAAAAACAACAGCCAACATCATCAACTCGCACATTCTCGCCATAAGCTTGTCTCAAATGCATTGTTCGTCTCACCACCGACTCACTGGTCGTAGAAAGTGTAGTGGAAGCTTCACAAGCCAGATAACATCCTTTGGACACGAAAAATTATATTTGTTTGGTGGCTATGTTACTTCGTTATGAACCCTAAAGTGCTGAATTCTCTCCCAGGACAATCTAACCTATTACCCACACGCTCTAATTTCTTACTCGATATCTTTCAAAGGACAGATTGCTTTAAATGGCTTATACAATTATTTTTTATTATATGTTATTTGAATCTATAAATTCACTTCTTTAAAAAAATTACAAAATCTAAAATGGCATGGATTTGTCTAGAACTAATTAAAATATTTAGCTAAATATTTTAATTTTTTTTAAAAATTTAATATTCTAAACATAAATAACTTTACTTTTCTTCGACAAAACTAATGGAACTAAAAAGGTCCACCAATTAGCAGCCATGTATGAGGTGTCCGTTGATTGGTGGATCTTTGTCTCAGAAGCCTTAGAAATGGTCTAATCCTCAGCTTGTATTCTAAATCTGTCCTTTTGGGGAAAAAATATGATAATAATATATTATTCAGCTTTTTGAATAATTTCTTGTGTTGAAATTATTAAAATGGTGTGTGCTATTGTGAATTATGGTACTTTACAAGCGAGCTAACGTTTATGACAGCGATTTAAGCGAGGTCAGCGTCTTTTGTTTTTTCCGTAGCGCCAAATAGGACCATAACTACTTTAGGCGTCACATTCACATCCCTTTTTACTGGGGAGCTCATTCGCACATCTCACAGATAGAAGGTAGAAGAACAATCATGGCTGAACCGGGACTCAAACCCGGGACGCTTAAATCACAGGGAAAATACCAGGACTCAGGCTTAATAATTACTAGAATTTCTCTATTAACAGAGTTTATATATTACGGTTATTTTGGAATTTTCAAAACCTTTTTTTTTAATCTACATATTTTTTTTTCTTGTCAAGGATGAGAACATGCTCAACTTCACCACTGTTATTATTTATTGATTTAAATCGCAATCTCCTTTGAAAGAATTCTTGTGTGTCGGCGAACATCTATTAGCAAGCGGCAAAAGTTGTACTTATAATGGCTATAAAATAATGACAACATTTGGTACAAATTACAATATACACGTGTAAAATATCTAGAATTTGACAAGAATCGATCAGTTCACATTGTAACTGTGTCTGACCAGTTATTTTATCATTCTTTTCTGTTATTTTACTAAGAAATTTGTATACTGGAGGATTTCAGAAAAAAAAACTCATTACCATTACAATTTCGCGTTTTCCTTATAATGTTGAATTTTCCTACTTGAAGCAAATAAAATACTTCTGATGGACGAGGGCCCTCAACACATATTCCATTAGATCAATAAAAAAATGCCCTTACGTGATATGGCTCAATAAAATAGGAATTTTAACCCGTTTGAAAAAAAAAATCATTTTTCTCTAAAATGAATCCAAATATATCCTGGCATAATGCCTTTGACATTATTTCTGTTATAAAAAGAGGGTTCCTTGCGTTCATGGTATCTTTTCTCGACACTTTGAGAGGATACTTAAAACTACATTTCTATCCCAAGATCATTTGCAATTCATGAGTTGTGAGCTGCCACTGAAAGATGGTATGCTGAGAGGCACTTGATTTTTCTTAGTTGCTAGTCGTCTTTGGCAACATACTGTTTATATTAAATTACAGTTGAATCATTTAAATGTAACTTCATATCCTTGATTACGCCAAATCATGAGACATTCAAATAGTCGTTCTTTCAATTGTTTTACATATATTCTTCTTATTGTGCATGAGAGACCTTAACAGCATAAACCAATCCAAAACATCATAGCGATATTAAAAACATAAGGGGTCGATACGTCGGTCTTCTGTATTTGTGGTACTGTAACTTAATTTTTTTATTCTTTCTGTAAGCTCATTAAACAGAATCCTTCATCAATGGAAAAAAATCGCGTGATTAAATGGTATTGTACGGCGATAAAGAAATCTATTATATGAAATAAGAGAATTTATTTTTAATAAATTGCCTAAACATTAACTATATAATAAGTTGAATAAAATTAATTGACGTCATTAAAATATTATTTTTTTTTGTTTTTAAATTTTAAAAACTTTTAAAATTTATTTTTGAGCATTTTTATTCTTGGACAGTATTTCAAAGAAATCCCAAAAACTTGTTTAATTTCTAATTAACCAAAATTAACCAATATAATTGTAATTAAAAAATTTTAGTTAAATATATATATATATATATATATATATATAT